>OY992882.1:125092319-125414819 GCA_963921405.1 Cepaea hortensis | reverse complement strand
TTTGTCTGTCACATCTCACCAAATATGCCTGTTTGTCCAGCAATCAATCAGTCGTGTCTAGCATTAGCTGACCAAGGAAGCTGCGAGTTCTACTCGTGCTTTGAGAGACGATTGCCCTGTGGTCGAAACTGGTACATGGTGAAGACTGGCCACTACTACTGCAACAAAATCGAGGGCCAGAAAGAAAACTTTTCCCCTGAGGTAAGTGTCTGTCTGTCTGTCTGTCTGTCTGTCTGTCTGTCTGTCTGTCTGTCTGTCTGTCTGTCTGTCTGTCTGTCTGTCTGTCTGTCTGTCTGTCTGTCTGCCTGCCTGCCTGCCTGCCTGCCTGCCTGCCTGCCTGCCTGCCTGCCTGTCGATATCATATCACATATTTGTATATCAACGTCTCACATTCTCAGTCACTGTGACAGTGTCACATCTCACATTCTCAGTCACTGTGACAGTGTCACATCTCACATTCTCTGCCTGCACTCACCCTCCCTCCCCACCCTCTAACAAGGTGATTATCTATCTCCGTCGGATCTGACTGAGTTCAAGACCAACCCACATCTCAAATGCTGGACCAGAATCAGGAGTCAGCACAATGTAGGGTCACATTGTATCCTCACTGCTGCTGCTGGGACATTGAGTCAGCGTTATGTAGGCTCACACTGTATCCTCACTGGGTGGGACATTGGTTCAGCGTTATGTAGGCTCACACTGTATCCTCACTGGGTGGGACATTGGGTCAGCGTTATGTAGGCTCACACTGTATCCTCACTGCAGTGGGACACTGAGTCAGCATAATGTAGGGTCACGCTGTATCCTCACTGCAGTGGGACATTGAGTCGGCATAATGTAGGGTCACACTGTATCCTCACTGCAGTGGGACATTGAGTCGGCATAATGTAGGGTCACACTGTATCCTCACTGCAGTGGGACATTGAGTCGGCATAATGTAGGGTCACACTGTATCCTCACTGCAGTGGGACACTGAGAATGGCCTAGATTCCACCTATCATTCTACGACAGCTGATCATTTGTTTAGGTAGGTACAGCGAGAAATATCCATTGGGGAACCATTTGAGGTTCTGAAGGTACAGCGAGAAATATCCATTGGGGAACCATTTGAGGTTCTGTAGGTACAGCGAGAAATATCCATTGGGGAACCATTTGAGGTTCTGTAGGTACCGCGAGAAATATCAATTGGGGAACCATTTGAGGTTCTGTAGGCACATCGAGAAATATCCATTGGGGAATTCTTTAAGGTTATGTAAGTACAGAGAGAAATATCCATTGGTGAACCCTTTAAAGTTCTGTAGGTACAGCGAGAAATATCCATTGGGGAACCATTTGAGGTTCTGTAGGTGTGACTTGTTTTCCCGGGAGGAACGTGGAATGAATAAGCACACCTTATTACTTCTTCTTCTTTGGGATTATTGACTGACTTCTGTCTACACTCCTCCCTTCTGTCTTCCCTTCCATATATCTATTCCTTTCTCTCTCTCTCTATTATTCCTCCATCACATACTCCGACAACAGTTTCCTTCAACAATAATAAAATATTTATTAATAAAAACTATGTCTGGTGTATGTATGGACTGTGTAGGTGTAGTAGGTAGTGTATTCTATTGTTGGTGCAAGAATGAACTCGGAATGTCTAGTCTTGGTATCACCTCTCGCCCATTCAATCGGCCAAACCACAGGACATCACATAAAACAGGACAGGTCTCACCCTGGATGTTCCGTAGGCTTGAGTCTGAAGGTAAATCCGTTATTGAACGAAACAAAACTGTTCACCACTGGATCACCGTAAAGTAATAATATTCCAGTAAGTCTATGACTTCGCCAGAGTCTGTTTCATGAAATTAATAATCCAACACCGGAAAAACCACATCACCACAGTCCTGCATATTGTCTCTAACGACTAGCAATGTTCTGACTTGTCTATTGTTTCTTCCCTATGAGTCTACAGTATAAACGTATGTAGTTCTATTTGGCTTTGCTTTCTGCAAACTTATCTTCCTTTTTCATTGTTACTTTGGTTATCTGGATATCCTTTTCTTCTTTTTCAAAGTTCCTTTAAGGCTATATTTTATTTCGTCTCCCTATTTGACCCTGTCTATGTTCTTCCTTGGTTTATTGAAGTATTTGATCTCCACCCAAATGAAATGCCTTGAGTTTATCAACAAAGTTGTTTCTGTACACAAGACGTATGTGTCTATCTTCTCTGATATGTCAGTATGAGAATTGGAACCTGTGAGATGTATAGTAATCAAGTGATATGCGTCTGTCACTTAATACTACTTATGTAAGTGTCCTTCTCCAGCCGTGATGAAAAGGCTTTCGAAGGATACACCGACATAAGACATATAAATTCACCAAAGTCTAAACTATTCACTAATAGAAAGCAATGGTAAACGCTATGCACACACATCTATTTCCCTATGCTTAAACTATTACGCCAAGGATATAATACCTTATATATTCACTTATCATCCTGGAATTGAAATACACTAGCGAATAAAACACTACTATCCCATATTCTTTCAACCATTAGGGACGTGTATTTCTTTCCCACTCAGGATGCATAGATAATTCAGCCCAGTTTGGAACCCGCACTAAACAGAAAACCCAGTCTCTACTATTTATAGTGGGCCTCCCGTTCTTCCGTTATTGTTTGATGTTCATACCTCAACACTCGTCTCTTGACGTATCCTGTACATCAAAAGGCGGTGAAATCACGTAGTGGCCAGTTGCTCGTTTCGTTCCGTGGTTACGCTGTTTCCCTGGTTCCCCTTACGCTAATACTTCAAAGCATCCGAACCCGTTGATCGCTTCCTCCGTTCATTTTTCCCCAACGCGATCTCCCCTTTTCCCCCTGTCCGTCCGATCAGATCGTCTGGCAATGACCTCTGCGAACACCTGTATCCTATTTTTATATCTGTCGGTCAATGATCTTTAATTTATCCTTCTCTCAGATTGAACGACTAGATTGTTAACCCTTCTCCTTCATTGTATTTACTCTTACTAGGTTATCAGGGAATCATTAACTCACAGTATCCCGTGACAGTAGGTACAGCGAGAAATATCCACTGGGGAACCATTTGAGGTTCTGTAGGTACAGCGAGAAATATCCATTGGGGAACCCTTTGAGGTTCTGTAGGTACAGCGATAAATATCCATTGCGGAATCATTTGAGGTTCTGTAGGTACAGCGAGAAATATCCATTGGGGAACCCTTTGATGTTCTGTAGGTACAGCGAGAAATATCCATTGGGGAACCATTTGAGGTTCTGTAGGTACAGCGAGAAATATCCATTGGGGAAGCATGTGAGGCCACCAAGACAGTTCATAAATAATCATACATGTATTGTTTGTCGCTTATAAAAGTAGAATAAATAAATAGAGACGTTTTCAACTTTTATGTTGTCTAATGTCCTCTAGTCTCTACTTGTTTCTTCTACTTCTATCAGCGTCAAATAATGCATGTATGAACAGCGAGAAATAGTAGAGAAAGATAGGCAGCTGACAAATATACGAGGGCGAGTCAATAAGTAAGTCACACAGTTCTGTGGGATGGCAGGTAAATGTAGTTGGTGTTTTCTACAGGTGTATTAGGTGACAGCAACATCGAACTCTATATTCCCGTTCGTCAGGTAGTGCTAAGTGTTTCATGCGCATGCTCAACGCATAAACAAAATGGTGACTGTACTTACGAAGTATACAACTAAAGAGCAATGTGCTGTTGTGCGTTTTTTGTCGGCAAAAGGACTGTCTGCAAAGGACATTAATAAAGAAATACTTCCTGTTTATGCTGACAAATGTTTGTCCCGTAAAACGGTGCATAGCTGGGTAGAAACATTTTCTCAAGAACGCTCTAAAATTTTTGATGAAATCCGATCTGGTTGTCCTGTTGAGATTGCAACAGAAGCATCCGTGCAGCGGGTGGAGGAGATGATTACAGGTGACAGGCGAGTAACGATAGACTCTGTAGCATCTGCAATATGGTGCTCACATGGTTCAGCATACAGCATAATGCATGATCGATTGAAATTTAAGAAAGTGTGCTCAATGTGGGTACCCAGACAATTGAAGGAGGAACACAAAATGAACCGATTTGGCCTGTCCTTGCATCTTCTCTGTCGATACGAAGATGAAAGAGAAGTCATGCTGAGCAGAATTGTTCTTGGGGACGAATCATGGGTGCATCACTATCAGCCCGAATCAAAGCGTGCTTCAATGCAATTGAAACATCCTTCTTCGCCTCGTGTCCAAAAATTCAAGGTTACGTCATCACCTGGGAAGGTTATGCTGACAGTGTTCTGGGATTGTCAAGGAGTGCTTTTAACCAATTTCAAGACGGAAGGTGACGATATGAATTCTGAATGGTACTGTGAAGTTCTATCGATGCTTCATGATGCAATTCGAAGACAACGTCCAGGACTGCTGACTAGAGGAGTGTTCCTTCTTCATGACAATGCCAGACCACATACGGCTCGATAAACTCAGGAGAAAATTAACCAACTAAGGTGGGAAGTTCTGGAACATCCACCTTACAGCCCCGACTTAACCCCTAGCGATTTCCACCTTTTTGGTCCACTGAAACCCTACCTTGGCTGGAGAAATTTCGCGAATGACGCCGAAGTTGAATGTGAAGTGAAAACGCGGTTTAGAAAACAGAGCACGCAGGTCTATGCAACCGGTTTGGGAGGACTGATAAAACGATGGGATAAGTGCATCAATGTTGGTGGAAATTATTTTGAGAAAAATAAACTGGTTTCAAGTTGTTATCATATTTAGTTATTTTTCTACATGTATTTGTGACTTACTTATTGACTTAACCATTGATTGCGGTGTGGTAGGTAATATTTTAAATCATCGCCACACTGTAGAGCCAGTACGTAGGGCGGCTAATGAGAAGCTGGTAATTGTACCGCGTAGTTTTCATCAACTGTTTTGTTTTTATTTTCCCTAGTTGGTTATACGTTTCCCTCATAACTATGCTTTACATCCCATAATTTTGAAACACAATCGTGGGAATAACTGACTTTAAATTTCAGCTGTATACTGTTACTGTGTGTATTTAACTGTTGTTGTAATGACCTCCCAATGACCTTTGTCCTCACAGGGTCAGCAGTTTCTAGATGACGCCCAGCGCTGCTTGACCCGTTCCCTCAAGGACATGTACGAGTTGGACTCCGTGGATTGCCATGACCTTGAACACCACGCTATCAGCGCCATCGCTCCCTGTTTTACTGGTGAGTACAGACAGGCAGACATGTGGACAGAGAGATAGACACTGATAGGCCGAAAGGCAGGCAGACGGACATTTTTTTAAAATGTTGCATATCCCTTGCAGGACGTTGCAGTCAACACCCGCATTTTTCAGCTGCTGTTGATGCACTAGGCAAATTTTACGTTCAGTAATTTGCCATTGCTTTCTGAACGACCGGCTCCCATACCAGCACGTTATAACACAACGCGACACGGTCTGCTGCACAAATCGGTCGCAGCTGCGTTTCGAACGTCTGATAAGCGGCTCACGAACCGCGTTCGCAAGCTTTTGGCCACGGAGACCAACAGACATACTTATAAGCAAACAAGCAGACAGACAGGCAAACAGTCATATGGAAAGGTAGATGTACAAACAGGCAAGCAGACAGACCACAGATAGACAGACAAACCAAAAGTCAGTCAGACAGCTAGTCAGAGAGACAGGCTATTATTCAGTCAAGCATTCTGACAGACAGACAGACAGACAGACAGACAGACAGACAGACAGACAGACAGACAGACAGACAGACAGTATCAAAGCATTCAAATAGATAGACAGACACAGAGATAACCAGACAGACAAAAGTCAAACAGACAGACAGGAAGGCACACAGTCACACATTCTTACAGACAGCCATTCAGATAGACAGACAAACGAACAGAGAGACAGACAGATAGGCAGACAAACAAACAGAGAGACAGACAGGCAGACAAACAAACAGAGAGACAGACAGATAGACAGACAAACAAACAGAGAGACAGACAGATAGACAGACAAACAAACAGAGAGATAGACAGACAAACAAACAGAGTGACAGACAGATAGGCAGACAAGAGTTTGCTTCTCGTTGACGTACACGTTACACATAAATAACACACATATACAACACACATATTCAACACACATATACAACACACATATACAACACACATATACAACACACATATACAACACACATATACAACACACATATACAACACACATATACAACACACATATTCAACACACATATACAACACACATATTCAACACACATATACAACACACACACACACACACACACACACACACAAATACATGCCATTAAGCATATTATTTCACATAATTCATTAAGTCTTTGACAATCTCCCTTCAGAAAACGGCTTCTGTGAAGTGTTTGAGACAGACTCTGAACATTTCCTGGACATTTACGAGGTTAGGGATCTCTTCACCAGGGGCGCTGCCAAGTGAGTACACGCCTTCTCTCTCTGCCTCTCTCTCTCTCTCCCTCTCTCTCTCTCTCTCTCTCTCTCTCTCTCTCTCTCTCTAAAACATTGTCAAATGAATGTTTATGCTTACAACATTCATTTGACAATGTTTGTTTTTTTCCCTATGTGAATGTACCATGCACTGTTGATGAACGAAAGATGATTGATTGGAAGGGCCGAATGTAAGACGGGCCTACGTGCCCAATGTGTAACCCTTTTAAAATAAAGTTCAATTCAATTCAGTTCAGTTCAATTCAATTCAATTCCATTCTCTCTCTCTCTCTCTCTCTCTCTCTCTCTCTCTCTCTCTCTCTCTCTCTCTGACGCTCTCTCTCTCTCTTTCTCTTTCTCTTCTTCCTTGTTTCTGTTTTACTGTATCTCTCACTCTCTATCTTATCTTTCTCTCTTTTTCTTTGTTTCTCTCACTCTCTCTTTCTTTGTTTCTATCTTTTCTTTATTTCTCTCGTTCTTTGTTTCTCTTTTCTTCTTTGTTTCTCTCTTTCTTTGTTTCTCTCTTTCTTTGTCTTTCTCACCTTTTCTTTATTTCTCTCTTTCTTTGTGTGTGTGTCTCTCTCTTTCTCTCTCTCTCTCCCTCTCTCTCCCACTATCTTAGTCTCTATGTGTACGCGTGCGCGCATGAGTGTGTTTGTATGTGTATGTGTTAACTTGTTTCCATGAGCGTGTGTGCAATTTTCTATTGCTTGTCCGTTTCTCCGACTTTCTCTGTACCACTCTGCATCTACATACCAATCTGTTTCTCGCAGTGTATATCTATGTGTATATCTCTTTGTATATCTCTGTGTATATCACTGTCTGTACCACTGGTTACGTCTCTGTGTGTATGTTTATGCCTGCGTATCTCACCTCTGTGTGCGTGCGTGTGTGTGTGTGTGTGTATGCGCGCGTGTGTGTGTGTGTGGGTGTGTGTGTGTATGAGCACGAGAGTGTGCGCGCACGTCTGTGTGTGTATCTGCGTTCCTCTCTTTCCCTCTGTGAACCTCCCTTCCTCAGTATCTTTAATTCTCGGGGTATCTCCCTCTCTCCCTCCCCTTCTCTCTCTTTCACTCCCTATCTATCCCACCCGCCCACTTTCATTTTCTCGTGATCAAGAACGGATGATTGTAAAGTGTCTTGCAGTATGACTAGTTCTTCTGTCCATTCGGCCCAGGAGCCACAGTCTCACTGTATCTACAACCATCTATCTCTTTATTTTTCGTTATCTCTCTTTTAACAGAAGATAATTCCTCACTGAACGGATTTTTATGTGTGGGGTAGCTTCCCTATTACCAGTGTCCCTCGCCATCAGGCGACTTCTGAGGTACTTGTAATTTACGCCCCAAGTCAAGGACGAGAAGTCAGCGTTTAACTCCACATGATCAGTGTAGGGAGAGAACCCACTATCCCGCAATCTGCATACCGGAAATTTAAGTGTGAGCGCTCATAATCTTTCCGCCACACAGCTTCCAAATGTTTAGGGTGAATCACCGAAAAGCGAGGGGTAGATTGTGAGCTTTACTAGAGCACGACTACAAGAAACAAAATGGACGTTGCGGCCAAAACCCTCGTCAGCACAGAACACACAAACAAAAATAGACAAACAAATACACGAAAGACACATCATAAAAGTATTAAGGTTACTTATCTGTATCCTTGTTTGAGCGGCTATCCGTGAATGGATATCATGTGCCACGACGATAAGAGTGGGCGGTCATGTTTCGCCATCTCACTCGATCACCAGAGTCGTGGATCAGCTCAGTGTTCTTGTCTCGACCATACCACGTGGCCAAGCCATCAAGGTGTTTACTTCTCTGTCTTCCCCTTGTTCTCTTCCCCTCGATCTTGCCAGTTGTCACCAACTTCTCCAATTTATTTCTTCTCATAATGTGTCCAAAAAAAAAAAAACTGACTATCTACATCTAATTTCTCTAATCAGTTAACATTTTTCATTTGCTTCTTGTGTTTAGGGTGTATTTTTAATGACTGTGCAGTGTTTGAAAATATTGCCGGTCCAAGTTTTGTAAAGTTCATGCAACATAATAGGTAAATACAAAACTTGGAACGGCAATATTTTCAAACACTGCACAGTCATTGAAAATACACCTGTATCTGATTACAGCTATGTGCTATAGAAACTTTGATCCGGATGTTTGACTTCAAGTTTTTGTTTTCATCGTTTGACCAGGGTCTGGCGCCAAATCGTTTCCCTGGCAACCGACTGTGGCGGTGAAGCACTGAGGGAGTTCTCCGCCAACGCCAGGCAGACTGCTTCCAACACATTTAACAATCTCTTCAACTCGCTGTCTGAGAGATTCGGCAAGTAAAGCCTCAGATTCCCAGGCCAGCCATCAAGATGACAGCGGGAAAGCCAAGCCTACCATGCTTCTCCACCTTGTCTGCAGACATTGTCAGACATCACAAAGTAGCAGCTTACATGAGACTTATATTCTAATCACACCGTTCCTTTCCCGCCGAAATACTACAGATACTAGAAATTCTCTCGCCAAAACCAGGCTACATAATGAAGCTGGTTCCTATTATTAGCACATTTTGAAGCCAAGAAGTAACACACACGTGAAGCTGGTTCCTATTATTAGCACATTTTGAAGCCAAGAAGTAACACACACACACACACACACACACACACACACACACCACACACACACACGCACACACACCACACACACACACACACACACACACAGAGACAGACACAGACACACCCACACACACACACAGACACAGACACACACACACACACGAACACACGAACACCCGCACGCACACCCGCACGCACACAAAGGTGGGGGGGGGGGGCTTAACATTGGGGAGACTACTAACAGAAAGTACAATAACTGTCCAGACCAGATGAATAGCTGCATTTATTCCTTGCACATATATAGGTATACTTTTGTAAATGTCCTTCAATAAACAAATTTCATAACAAATATACATCATTTTTTTTTAAAATATCTAATTAAAGTTTGTAAATGTTTACGGCGTTTTCGTGCGAAACATGAATGATTTGTTTTATTTCTCTACCAGCCATCTCTCGGCCTGTCGCTCGTGTTTGCTTTGTATGTTCCCTCTTGTCTGTCTGGTCTTCGTATCAATTATCCAACCATCCATCAACTCATTCGATGTCCCACCCATTCAGTCAAACTTTCGCGAATATAAAAGGGGCACATATATAGCTCATTCAATTTGTAATGGACGTATGAATTATGAATTTCCCTCCTCAACTGGTTTTCCCGATATGGTGCATGGCACAACACACCCTATTGACCAGATCTGCACATCAGAACAATGTCAGAAAAATGGAGAAATCAGACGCCAGGACTGTGATAAAATTCTTGATGTTACAGGGAAAAACACCTACAGAAATACACAGGGAGATGGAGCCAGTTTTTGAGGATGTCTGTCCTTCGTATAGTTAGTTAGTTAGTTAGTCTTTCCTCTTGAGCCCAAAGCGGCGCTTTGGGCAGAAGTCATAGCCCTCCATGTCTGGCGGTTCGCAGAGTTGCCATTTTAGTGCTTTGTCAAGTCATTTAGTGCGAAAATTTTTCTTTTAGCGCAGCCGCGTAAATTTAGTGCTTCACAAAATTTTTTGGGGTGCCTTTTGGTGCTTTTTTGTATTTGAGTGGGTAAAAATTACTTTAAAAATCATTTTGGGAACACTAAAAAGCCGAATTTGGACTGAAGCGAGGGAGTAAAACAGTCTTTGTACGTTACCGCGCAATATTCAACTAATTTAACTCCCTTTAATACGATTTAGCTGAAAGCGAACGCCATCTTGCAGACAAGTCCAAACGTCAATACATTAGCTTGTAATCGAGAGTAGTATATAATGTGCAATTCACACCTGAAATATGGATCCGGATCCAGCTGATGACGTCATTTTTTACTATACGAAAGGTGTACCTCCATATAGATGACGTCAATAACTGGATCCATATCGGACCACATTTTTTCAAATTTTGGTGGGTGCTTTCTTGGTTCTGGGTGACCACTTCCGGTTGTCGTTATGACTACTTCCGGTCCCTGGGTACCCCCTACCGACCGCCCATCCCACAGGTACCTCCGCCGGCTTCCCCCGACCGCTTTCGAGCCCATTCAAAGACAGCGAGGTAAGCCTCGGGCACGTGGAATACTTATATAGATAAGTAGACCAACTAGTCGCCTGGGTACCCGCCCTCGGTAACCCAGAGGCCTCCATCGGCCGCCTCCACTTCCCTGGTTCGTCCCGGGGTCGCTAGAAGACAGCGGCGCAAGCCCCGTGCATGTGGGAATACTTATATAGATAAGTAGACCAACCAGTCCCCGGACAGCTGGGTTCGAGTCCCAGTGTGTGTGTGTGTGTGTGTGTGTGTGTGTGTGTGTGTGTGTGTGTGTGTGTGTGTGTGTGTGGCGCGGTGCGGTACGGTGCGCTCGAGCCCCAGTCATATAGATATCGAATCTCTTCGATGAGGAGATCGAAATCCAATATGACAGAAAATGATTTATTCCATCTCTCGAGTTACCCCGTGTAGCCATTGTTGGATGCATTAATAAACTTATGCACGGCTCAGGATGCTAGTTAATTTGGTAGAAGTCCCTACCCATGTATCAACATTAAGCGCTTGGTGAAAATATGGTTTAAAAATATACTACCGAGACAAACATTATCATTAAGAATTAACCCTAAAAACATAACTAAACGCCAAAATTTCTTGTATGTATAGTGGAGCCTTGTAATGTCAACATAAAACTACGATTCCCATTTAAAATAAGCCATAACTTACCAAGATAATCATAAAAAATATGTAATGAAACACCACAAATAACGTCCCTTTTTACAAACATAAATAAAAGTAACCAAGGGAGACAAATCCGGTCCCCTGGCTCAACCAGAATTGTCGACCCCTTTTGCATACTAAGCTACGCTTGAACGCACAGGTAAAGACTGCCCACCGACCATCATACGAGATTATCTGATAGCGGTCAGCCAGAACGCCTAGGGCATTTTTCAATTAACGGCAACGGACTTCAATGCTTATCACAGTTAGAGATCAAAAGACGTGATACAACTGGGGCTGTGAAGGGAATATTTTCGCAGAGAAAATAAGCTATTCTAAAATATAACTATACGAAGCCATTACACAAAGTGTATGTGAGCGCGCATGTAGGCGTGTGTGTATGTACATGTGTGTGTGTTATCTATTACAGGACGTCACAGTCAACCTGAACCTTGTTTGGTTGCGCGTGTGCCATCATGACATCCGTGTGTGTGTGTATGTGTGCGCACAGGTAGGCGTGTGTGCGTGCGTGGGTGTACTGCCGAGTGTATGTGAGTGTGTGTGCCATCAATTACAGGACATCGCAGTCAACCTCAACATTCTATGGATTATCAGCCATCCTGGAGCAAGTTTGCAATTCTCATTTTGAACGAGCGACAACCATGTCATGTGCGTATGAAGAGGGTGTATCAACAGCTAGTTGTCTATCTATTACAGGACGTCACAGTCAGCCCCAACATTGTTTATGCAATGCATTTACAGGACGTTGCAGACAGCCCCAACATTGATTGGTGCGCGTGTGCCATCATGACATCCATGTGTGTGTGTATGCGCGCTTGCTATCAATTACAGGACATCACAGTCAACCCCAACTTTGTTTGGTTGCGCTTGTACCATCATGACATCGTGTGTGTGTATGTATGCGCGCATGTAGGCGTGTGTGCGTGCGTGGGTGTACTGCCGAGTGAGTGCGTGGGTGTGCTATCAATTACAGGACATCGCAGTCAACCTCAACATTCTATGGATTGTCAGCCGTCCTGGGGCAAGTTTGCGATCCTCATTTTGAATGAACGACAACCATGTCATGTGCGTGTGAAGAGGGTGTATCAACAGCTAGTTGTCTGTGTAGTACAGGACGTCGCAGTCAGTCCCAATATTGTTTATGCAATGCATTTACAGAACGTTGCAGACAGCCCCAATATTGATTGGTTGTTCGTGTACCACCATGACATCTGTGTGTATGTATGTGTGCGCGCATGTAGGCGTGTGTGCGTGCGTGGGTGTGCTATGAATTACAGGACATCGCAGTCAACCTTAACATTCTATGGATTGTCAGCCGTCCTGGGGCAAGTTTGCGATTCTCATTTTGAATGAACGACAACCATGTCATGTGCGTGTGAAGAGGGTGTATCAACAGCTAGTTGTCTATCTATTACAGGACGTCGCAGTCAGCCCCAACCTTGTTTTTGCAATGCATTTACAGGACGCTGCAGACAGCCCCAACATTGATTGGTTGTTCGTGTACCACCATGACATCCGTGTGTGTATGTGTACGCGCATGTAGGCGTGTGTACGTGCGTGGGTGTACTACCGAGTGTATGTGTATCCGCGCGCCCGCGCGTGTGCGCTATCTATTACAGCACGTTGCAGTCACCCCTACCATTCCGTGGAGTGTTGTGTTTACTGGGTAAGATTGCTGTTGTCTTTTTGAACGGCTGAATTTCTTTTACAGATGACAGTCAAGCTTTGATGCATTGCCTTTAAGGACACCACATCAGCCCCAACATTCATGCTTCCTGGGCAAGGTTGTCGTTGTCTTTCTGAACGGCTGAATTTCTTTTACATATTGCAGTCAAGCTAGCGACTACATGCTAACTAGCTAATACCGGTAAAAATGACGTAACAGCCGGGTATAGCTGTAATGTTACAGCTAGAACACGTTGATAAGAAGGATACTACACTATGTCGTGGTGATAGACAACGCCCTTAGGATGTGAATACATCAAGGTCAGACATGTCCAGACAATATTCAACTCAGTCAGGAGGCTTCACTAGCAGATATCGTGTATATAAAACCCACCGTTCACCGTCTAGATGTCCCGGTCTCAGTGAACACCGTTCAGGTCACAATGTGCAAAGTCTCTAATGGTAAGATGGTATTATTTGATAAATCTGTCACATTTTCGTTGTGGTTCTCCAAGTAGGCATACAGTTAACCTAACAATACTAGTATAATAAAGAGATATATGGTGCTAATCGCATATAACTGGAGTATGTGCTCTGCTGGCTGCGACCCCAATCAACACGTGCACATGGCTGATCCATCAAGCCTGCATACAGAAAGTGGTGTCCTTAGTACCGGCAATCTCCCACAAGGATCGCCTCGAGCACTGATTTTTGCATTTGCCAATAGCAACTAATGATACAACAGATTCACGAGTGTAATGACCCAGTAGGTCAAAAACAGCGGTAATGGAAGAAATCAACGTGGAAACTAACCCACAAAATACCCCAGAGGGGGAAAGAAATTCGTTCTGGTGCATGTGTGGGCGGCGAGTGCCGCGACTAGAGATTGTCTTCTTCTGTCAACTGGTCGTTATGTACAGTCATTGGCGTATCACTATTTAATCTGTCTCGAGCCAGCGTCGTTGCGGTCGAGGGCAAGTTGTGGGTCGCTCTTCTAAGCAGCTGTCTGGGTTACATGCTACCAAACCCTAAAATATTAGCTTCTACCTGACACTACCGAGTAATGCTTCGCCGAACATATTTTCCAAGAACTCACCTGGTCACTATTTCGTCAAGTTACCGCAGACTATAGAGGTGAGTCAATATTTTGAAGTGGGTCTGGCCGAAATTCAATTCCCCAACTACTACTGCAATGTGCTAGAGAATGAAGTATGGCTAAGATACATCCACCCAATGGTAGAGTGATAATAAAGGTATGTCCCTCAGGCCTGTAAGTTCGCCAGACGCGTTTATAGCTACACTGGATCGCCTAATGAAAGATCGGAAGGTGGACGATCAACTCTGTGTTCTATTCCATTTCGACAATGCATCAAAGAAAGTCATCGTGAAAATACTCGAACCCGGGGCCACTATTACATTCAGTGAGAAGTTACAAGAGATACTAGATACAATTGAAGGTGAAGGGGCGATAGACCTGAATAACGACCTGCAAAATGTCTACATATACTGCGATCTCATTGCGGCAAGACCAGTTGGAGACGTCATGGTCCCACTACTAAGGACGGTTCCTATCATGAATCAGCGATCGACCTCAGTGTTTCGCGCCTACGACAAACCTCACTACATACTGCTGAATTGTTACTCCTTCGACACGGTGGAAATACTTCTAACCACTGATACGGGCACAAAGGTTGCATTCACTACCGGGACTTCAGTGCTGACGTTATATTTTCGAGTTCGGAAGAGATCAGACCTAGAATAATGGTGAAATACGGGGCGGTACATCGAAACCCCAGACTGTCCGAAGACATGATGTGCCCGACACTCAGATGATTAATGCCTCGGGTATCTACAAGACTCAGATATCAACCCACCAAGCAGGAGACCAGTTTTATGATTACATGCTAAGTGACATGTACATACCAGGCTACCAACCGAAAAAACCAACTTACTCAGGCAATGGCGTGTAGAAATCCAGAAACAACATACAATGTGTATAGCTTTGTATGTGAAAATAAAATGTTGTGATGATACTATGTATACCACCTCATATCACATCATCCATTTCGTATAATGACATTATCCATTTTTATTCTTGAAAAATGTACTGAAATACTGTAAAATGTACTTGAAATACTGTAAAATAAACAGGCATATATTATAATTACGTCTTGGTTGTTGAATTTTTGTTAGTGTTTGCGGTGTATATAGTTGTCATGTGATGAGAGAATGATACATATTGGTGACAAATTCAAGAAATCTTTCAACAAAACTAAGGAAACGGGTTAACCAAAGTAGAAAAAACTGTCGACCATAGTCTGAAATAGCTCAAACAAAATTATTAAAAGTAGGAAACTTTGCATAACGTAAGAAAATATGTTACCCAAAAGGGAAAATTTTTTGGCCACATTTCAATCAAATTTATGAAAAGTAAGAAAATTTGTTAACCAAATGTGAAAAGTTTAGCCAAATTTCAAACCAAACTTATAAAAACCTCAGTCAAACATATGAAAAGTATTGATTATGTGGTTGTTTCGGGATTTGAAATTTAAATATTGAGCACAACCCACTACTGGCGACGCCGATCGCATTCTGGTATGAACCTAAGGCCTATCCACGTCAATATGGAAGCACTATACTCGAGTTTCGCCCTTGTTTGAGCTCGTCAGTAGTGCATATCCCTGACCGGATCCGGAAACAATATGAAAAGTAGGAACATTTTTTAACCAAACGTGAAAAGTTTGGCCAAATTTCACCTAAACCTATGAAAAGTAGGAAACTTTGTTAACCAAATGTGAAAAGTTTGGCCAAATTTCAAACAAACTCATAAAAAGGAGGAAACTTTGGTAATCAAATATGAAAAGTTTGGACACATTTCATCCAAAACTTATGAAAAAATAGGAAATTTTGTTAACAAAATATATAAAATTTGACAAATTTCAAACAAAACTCATAAAAAGTAGGAAACTTTGTTAACCAAAATGTGGAAAGTTTGGCCAAATTTCAACCAAATCCATAAAAAGTAGAAAATTTTGTTGACCAAATGTGAAAAATTGTTGCCAAATTTCATCCAAAACTTATGAAAAGTAGGGAAATGCCTTAACTAAAGGGGAAAAAATATATCACGTTGTCATTTTACACCCCCAACCTACTGGAGATATTCGCCTGTCTCCTATGTAAACAACAGCTGTATTTCAGAAAATTTAATGTATCTTATGTAATTAGTCACTATCGTTGAATCAAAAATAAAATTTTAACAATAAAATTGTACACAAATTAACAATTAAATTTCTACATGAAACATTCAACTTTGAAACATAAAGAGAAATTTAATTGTTAATTTGTGTACAATTTTATTGTTAAAATTTTATTTTCGATTCAACGATAGTGACTTATTACATAAGATACATTTAATTTTCTGAAATACAGCTGTTGTTTGCATAGGGGACAGGCGAATATCTCCAGTAGGTTCGGGGTGTAAAATGACAACGTGAGATATTTTTTCCCCATTGGTTAAGGCATTTTCTTACTTTTCGTAAGTTTTGGATGAATATTGGACACAATTTTTCACATTTGGTCAACAAAATTTCCTACTTTTTATGGATTTGGTTGAAATTTGGCCAAACTTTCCACATTTTGGTTAACAACGTTTCCTACTTTATATGAGTTTTGTTTGAAATTTGGCCAAACTTTACATATTTTGTTAACAAAATTTCCTACATTTCATAGGTTTGGGTGAAATTTGGCCAAACTTTTCACGTTTCGTTAACAAATTTTCCGACTTTTCATATGTTTGACTGAGGTTTTTATAAGTTTGGTTTGAAATTTGGCTAAACTTTTCACATTTGGTTAACACATTTTCTTACTTGGCCAAGATTTTTGCCATTTGGTTCACAAAGTTTCCTAATTTTTATAAGTTTGGGTGAAATTTGGTCAAACTTATCACATCTGGACAACAAAATTTCACACTTTTCATAAGTTTGGGTGAAAGTTGGCAAACTTTTCACGTTTGGTTAACAAATTTTCCTACTTTTCATATGTTTGACTGAGATTTTTATAAGTTTGGTTTGAAATTCGGCTAACCTTTTCACATTTGGTTAACAAATTTTCTTACTTGACCAAGATTTTTGCCATTTGGTTAACAAGTTTTCCTACTTTTCATAAATTTGATTGAAATGTGGCCAAATATTTTCCCTTTTGGGTAACATATTTTCTTACGGTTTGCAAAGTTTCCTACTTTTCATAATTTTGTTTGAGCTATTTCAGACTATGGTCGACAGTTTTTTCTACTTTGGTTAACCCGTTTCCTTAGTTTTGTTGAAAGATTTCTTGAATTTGTCACCAATATGTATCATTCTCTCATCACATGACAACTATATACACCGTAAACACTAACAAAAATTCAACAACCAAGACGTAATTATAATATATGCCTGTTTATTTTACAGTATTTCAAGTGCATTTTACAGTATTTCCGTGCATTTTTCAAGAATAAAAATGCATAATGTCATTATACGAAATGGATGATGTGATATGAGGTGGTATAAATAGTATCATGACAACATTTCATTTTCACATACAAAGCTATACACATTGTATGTTGTTTCTGGATATCTACACGCCATTGCCTGAGTAAGTTGGTTTTTTCGGTTGGTAGCCTGGTATGTACATGTCACTTAGCATGTAATCATAAAACTGGTCTCCTGCTTGGTGGGCTGATATCTGAGTCTTGTAGATACCCGAGGCATCAATCATCTGAGTGTCGGGCACATCATGTCTTCGGGCAGTCTGGGGTTTCGATGTACCGCCCCGTATTTCACCATTATTCTAGGTCTGATCTCTTCCGAACTCGAAAATGTAACGTCAGCACTGAAGTCCCGGTAGTGAATGCAACCTTTGTGTCCGTATCAGTGGTTAGAAGTATTTCCACCGTGTCGAAGGAGTAACGATTCAGCGGTATGTAGTGAGGTTTGTCGTAGACGCGAAACACTGAGGTCGATCGCTGATTCATGATAGGAACCGTCCTTAGTAGTGGGACCATGACGTCTCCAACTGGTCTTGTCGCAATGAGATCGAAGTATACGTAGACATTTTGCAGGTCATTATTCAGGTCTATCGCCCCTTCACCTTCAATTGTATCTAGTATCTCTTGTAACTTCTCACTAAGTGTAATATTGGCCCTGGGTTCGAGTATTTTCACGATGACTTTCTTTGATGCATTGTCGAAATGGAATAGAACACAGAGTTGATCGTCCACCTTCTGATCTTTCATTAGGCGATTCAGTGTAGCTATAAACGCGTCTGGTGAACTGTACAGACCTGAGGGAGACACCTTTCTTATCACTCTACCATTGGGTGGGATGTATCTTAGCCATACTTCATTCTCTAGCACATTGCAGTAGTAGTTGGGGAATTGAATTTCGGCCAGACCCACTTCAAAATATTGACTCACCTCTATAGTCTGCGGTAACTTGACGAAATAGTGACCAGGTGAGTTCTTGGAAAATATGTTCGGCGAAGCATTACTCGGTAGTGTCAGGTAGAAGCTAATATTTTAGGGTTTGGTAGCATGTAACCCAGACAGCTGCTTAGAAGAGCGACCCACAACTTGCCCTCGACCGCAACGACGCTGGCTCGAGACAGATTAAATAGTGATACGCCAATGACAGTGTATATAACGACCAGTTGACAGAAGAAGACAATCTCTAGTCTCGGCACTCGCCGCCCACACATGCACCAGAACGAATTTCTTTCCCCCTCTGGGGTATTTTGTGGGTTAGTTTCCACGTTGGTTTCTTCCATTACCGCTGTTTTTGACCTACTGGATCATTACACTCGTGTCTCGGTTGTATCATTAGTTGCTATTGGCAAATGCAAAAATCAGTGCTCGAGGCGATCCTTGTGGGAGATTGCCGGTACTAAGGACACTACTTTCTCCATGCAGGCTTGATGGATCAGCCATGTGCACGTGTTGATTGGTGTCGCAGCCAGCAGAGCACATACTCCAGTTATGTGTGATTAGCACCATATATCTCTTTATTATACTAGTATTGTTAGGTTAACTGTATGCCTACTTGGAGAACCACAACGAAAATGTGACAGATTTATCAAAAAATACCATCTTACCATTAGAGACTTTGCACATTGTGACCTGAACGGTGTTCACTGAGACCGGGACATCTAGACGGCGAATGGTGGGTGTTATATACACGTTATCTGCTGGTGAAGACTCCTGACTGAGCTGAATATTGTCTGGACATGTCTGACCTTCATGTATTCACATGCTAAGGGCGTGGTCTATCACCACGACATAGGGTAGTATCCTTCTTATCAACGTGTTCTAGCTGTAACATTACAGCTATACCCGGCTGTGACGTCATTTTTACCGGTTTTAGCTAGTTAGCATGTAGTCGCTAGCTTGACAGCAATATGTAAAAGAAATTAAGCCGTTCAGAAAGACAACGACAACCTTGCCCAGGAAGCATGAATGTTGGGGTTGACTGTTATGTCCTGTAAAGGCAATGCATTAAAGCTTGACTGTCATCTGTAAAAGAAATTCAGCCGTTCAAAAAGACAACAGCAATCTTACCCAGTAAACACGACACTCCACGGAATGGTAGGGGTGACTGCAACGTGTTGTAATAGATAGCGCACACGCACGGGCGCACGGATACACATACACCCGGTAGTACATCCACGCACGTACACACGTCTGTATGCGCGCACACATACACACACACGGATGTCATGGTGGTACACGCGCAACCTTTCAATATTGGGGCTGTCTGCAACGTCCTGTAAATGCATTGCATAAAAACGTTTTGGGCTGACTGCGACGTCCTGTAATAGATAGACAACTAGCTGTTGATACACCCTCTTCACACGCACATGACATGGTTGTCGTTAATTCAAAATGAGAATCACAAACTTGCCCCAGAACGGCTGACAATCCATAGAATGGTGAGGTTGACTGCGATGTCCTGTAATTGATAGCACACCCACGCAGGCACTCGGCAATACACCCACGCACGAACACACGCCTACATGCGCGCACACATACACACACACGGATGTCATGATGGTACACGGGCAACCAAACAATGTTGGGGTTGACATCGACGTCCTGTAATTGATAGCACACGTGCGCGCGCGCACGCACACACATACACACACAGATGTCATGATGGCACATGAGCACCAATCAATATTGGGGCTGTCTGCAACGTCCTGTAAATACATTGAATAAACAATGTTGGGGCTGACTGCGATGTCCTGTAATAGATAGACAACTAGTTTTTGATACACCCTCTTCACACGCACATGAAATGGCTGTCGCTCGTTCAAAATGACAATTGCAAACTTGCCCCAGGACGGCTGACAATCCATAGAATGTTGAGGTTGACTGCGATGTCCTGTAATTGATAGCGCGCACACACACACTCGGCAGTACACTCACGCACGCACATACGCCTACCTGCGCACACACATACACACACACGGATGTCATGATGGCACACGTGCAACCAAACAAGGTTGAGGCTGACTGCGACGTCCTGTAATAGATAGCACACACACACACGCGCGCACACACACACGCATGTACATACACACACGCACACACGCCTACATGCGCGCACACATACACTTTGTGTAACGGCTTCATATAGCTATATTTTAGAATAGCTTATTTTTTCTGCGCAAATATTCCCTTCACAGCCCCAGTTGTATCACGTCGTCTGATCTCTATCTGTGATAAGCATTGAAGTCCGTTAATTGAAAAATGCCCTAGGCGTTCTGGCTGACCGCTATAAGCTAATCTCGTATGACAGACGGTGGGTAGTCTTTACCTGTGCGTTCAAGCGGAGCTTAGTATGCAAAAGGGGTCGACAATTCTGGTTGAGCCAAGGGACCGGATTTGTCTCCCTTGGTTACTTATATTTATGTTTGTAAAAAGGGACGTTATTTGTGGTGTTTCATTACATATATTTATGATTATTTTGGTAAGTTACGGCTTATTTTAAATGGGAATCGTAGTTTTATATTGACATTACAAGGCTCCACTATACATACAAGAAATTTTGGCGTTTAGTTATGTTTTTAGGGTTAATTTTTAATAATAATATTTGCTTGGGTAGTATATTTTTAAACCAGATTTTCACCAAGCGCTTAATGTTGATGCCTGGGTATGGACTTCTACCGAATTAACTAGCATACTGAGCCGTGCAAAAGTTTATTAATGCATTTTTTTTTTTTTGTTCCTGCGCTGCGCTGTGGAAGTGATTTCGATAGTTTTTCACCACGTGTGGATTTGGATTTAATATTTTCTCTTTCACGGATTATTCAAACATATCAGTGATATTAATTTTGTGGAAGTGATTTCGATAGATTTCACCGCGTGTAGATCTGGATTAAAATTTCGTCCGTCACGGATTATTCAAACATATCAGTGATTTCAATTTTGTAGAAATGTTTTCGATTGTTTTCACCACGTGTATCTGTATCTGTGCATCCGTATTGAAGATTTCCTCTGTCACGGATTATCGAAGATGGAAAACCAAATTGTTAAACGTGTCAAAGTCAACACAAATGAAGGTTTCGAGGGAGGAGCGTTCCATCAAGCGAACACACTTGTGTTTCCTATATCAGGACCTCATATATTCCGGTTCAACTACTCGCTGATGGCGAGGGTCTTGAGAGGGCCTTGCGGGATCGGTAGGGAAGGGATAAAATCCATCTACCGTTTTGAGGACCCTAAAAGATGGTACGCTACGCTGACACCGAAAGCAAAGGCGGCTCATTATGAACGGCTTCACGGGACGAAGCATGAACTGCAGGATCCTAAAGTAACTATTGTAATTGAAAACATAGAGAAGGAAAAGACCAAGGTTATGATTCACTGGATGCCTACAACCGCAAAGGTTGAGACAGTGAAGCAAATAGCCGCGGATATTTCGGGAGATATAAACGCGGATATGCATGAACTGAAAAACAGCACGGACAAGTGGTTACTTCTATGCAACCCGAAAGAACCTCTGCCACATTACGTGGACATGGAGATTGGACGGGGTAGAAGACAAACTACACCGTCTCTTCATCACAGTTCCGGGGCGCCATACGGCGTGTACAGTCTGTGGGGAGGACTCCCATTGGAGTAATAAATGTCCGGCCAAAGTACAAATCAAGAAGGGACCTAGACTGACACAAAGAGTCACTTCGAACTCCCAAACAGATCAACATAGTAAGGAGAATGAAGACGGTTTCCAGCTGGTCAGTCGGAAAAAGGGACGCTCAACCAAGAGCCTGTCTGACGGTGAGAGCTCGACACCTCCAGCCTGCCAAACACTTGTTACCACGCTGCCGCCCCTCAACAATCACGACTACCCTACACCGCCTGAAGCGCCCAGGTCAACCAAAAAGAAATGTGTAAGTAATTATACTGAACAGATAACGACAAGTGCCATGACCGGAATAGACAGTGATAATATTAACACACCACCACGACAAAGAAACCTGAAAGATTATTCACCACGCCTATTTATTGACTTAGAGATTTCAAGCCCGGCGTAGGAATCTACTGACTATCTCCAGAAATGATAACATGAATACAGACAGTTTGAAACAAGAAACATAATTATGCTCAACCGTTTCTTATTTTACAACAAAAATGGCAGCGGAAATTAAAATAATGAGTATTAACATTCGAGGTATAAGATCCAAAACTAATCATCTTATACCACTCATACACAAATATAAACCTGATTTTATACTCATTCAGGAAACTAACGTTAAAACCGACGAACACGCATCATATATTACAACATGCTTAGGTCTAAGAAACTCATGTTTTAGTCTTAGTACTCAACATATCGGATTGCAATAATACAGACATCGGACAGGTGGCAGATTATAGAGAAGGACAGGGACTGTCAGGGTAGGATAGCTATAGTACAGGTGAGAAATAACATAAATAAATACACAATTGTCAACATACACGCACCGCCTGACTACAGAAATCAGCCGCTCTTCTACCAAAACACTGGAAAATTTATTATCACGCTCATATCGGGGTCACAACATCATTATAGGGGGTGATTTTAATTACGTACTTTCGGCGCACGACCTTATAAATGGAGATGTAAGAATGCACATTAGAAACACAACAGGGGAGGAGGGACATAAATTAGACACATTGCAAACAATTTTAGATATCCATGGGCTAACAGACGCATACAGGCAGATGCATTCCCAAGGAATAGATACAACACATACAAACAATGCGCATAATAGAGCAGCGCGATTAGATAGAATTTATGCGCCGATAACACATCATATAACACAAGTCAAGCATTTACAGGAGACACTGACTTCACAGACCATAAGGCTGTAGTTGCAACAATAAACACAGTGCAAGCAACACCACATCTTAGAAGATCTCCCCATTGGAAACTTAACAGCACACTTTTACAAAATCAGGACTATGTAGATTGCATAACAAAACTGATCCTCACATACACAAGTGATATACCAGAGGGTAATGCGCGAGATCTCTGGGAAACACTTAAACAAACTATACGAGAGAGAACACAAACACTAGCAGCAGTAATACAAAAGCAAAAACTACAACAAGAAAAAGTATTGGAAAATGCAATTAAGCTCTTACTACAGACAGACAAAAATTCACCACATATCATAGCATTACAGGAAGAATTAGATCTCCACAGACATCATCGATTTCAGGGGGCTTTATTGCGAACAAAGTTACAAACTATAACACAAGATATCCCGAGTAAACAATACCTAGCTTTAGAACAAAACATACAGCGCAGCAGACAGATAGGCCAGATAATTGACAGAGAAGGAAATATACAAGTCGAGCCACAACCAATAGCCTTAGCCTTTGAAGATTATTACAAGAACCTTTATACAGAGGAAAACACATAGTCGCACGTGCAAGAACACTTTATGAAATTCACAAAAGAACTCACAGAGGAACATAAACTAATACTAGATACTGAATTAACACTAACAGATATAACACAGGCGGTTCATGGAATGCAGAAGGGCAAATCGCCTGGCCCTGACGGTATTACTGCTGAATTCTATCAGTTTTTCTTTCCTCTTCTAGGTCCCCTTTTACTCGCTGTTTTCTTTGAATCTTTCCACAAACATGAACTCCCATCCAGTTTCAACGCGTCTTACATCACTCTTATTCCGAAGGAGAACACCGACAAGACACTTTTAAAGAGTTACAGACCGATCTCGCTTTTAAATGTAGAATACAAGATTTTAACAAAGACTTTGACGAATAAATTGAAACCAGTAATGGCATCTCTCATTCGTGAAGACCAGCAATGTAGTGTACAACACCGGAATATCCAGCAACACACACACTTCATAAGGGACATCACCAACTACACACATCTGAAAAACTGTCAGTCCTCAATTCTCTCTTTAGATCAAGAAAAAGCATTCGACAGAATATCTCACTCATACCTCCACAAAACTCTCTCACACTGCAACGTGGAAAATTATTTTGGGACATGGGTCAAAATTTTATATTTTAAACCGGAAAGTCGGATTCTATTAAACCATACCCTAACCAATTCTTTCAGGTTGACTAAGTCAGTGAGACAGGGATGTCCTTTGTCCCATTACTGTACGTTGTCGCTCTATAGCCACTTCTAGAAAAGATACGACAGGACGACAATGTCATGGGTACGTTCATACGAGGGAAGGGGGAACAAAAGCTGCGTGCTTATGCGGACGATACCATTTTCTTTCCGACAACTGAAAAATCTGTACGGATCATTTTGGAGACGTTCTCGTTTTTCGACAAAGGGAGTGGGGCAAAATTAAACGTCCAAAAATCTACTATAATGGGCTTAGGCAAATGGAAAAATAAGGCGGATTTTCCATTTGACTTAACATCAAACAATCTTATAAAATTGTACGGAATAATATTCCCATGTCAACCAAATCAGACACACAAAGACACATGGCAAAATCTAGAGAAGAAAATAACAGACATGTTACAGAGGTACAAATACAAAACAACTACCATATTTGGTAGAAGTACCATTGTTAATACATATATAATTCCAAAAATACTATATCTGTGCACAGTCTTATATCCCCAACGTCAGACTGTCACAAACATAAACAAAAAGATTAGCAGCACCATCTACAGTATCAAACATACTACACTCATGCAAGACAAAAAAGATGGAGGTATCGCCCTCCAAGACATAACAACCAAAATACAAGCACTAAGATCAAACACGTAGGTGAAATCCTACAACACAAAGAAAAACACCCTTTAGCACACTATTACATTGGAATTAGGCTATATTATTTAAAGCCTATTAGGAATACATCCTCACATTACTTTGGCACTCTCCCAACGTTCTATAAAACATGTATTTCAGCCATTAAAAGACAAGAAAAATTACTACACAAGAAAACACATACAATCTACAGTCATTTAGTTAAACTACAAGCAACTCCGGTACATCTCAGAATTAAAAGAGGACATAGATATTTCATAAAAGATTATACCGAAATTTTCTCTAATATTCACAACAAGCAGATTACTCCAAAAGCAAAGGAAATTACATATAGGCTTGTTTACAGCATAACCCCAACAACAGAGAGAACAGCAAAAATAACTAAACAAATACTACAGTGTCAGCTTTGTAGACGGAACGTCTAAGAATCAGACGAGCACACCTATTACGAATGCAACACAATCATGCCAACAAGAAATCTCCTACAAAACATCTTAAACACTCATACGAAACAAAGAACAGATTTTTACAAAGCAATCATGATAAATTCCATTCCTTACTCCACACAAGACATCCACACAAAGCTACTTGTTCTATTGGCAGAGTACATAAATCTTATATGGACATTAAGAAACAAAGCACTATACAATTACAGAACAATCAACAAAGAAATTGTCCAACAAGTTTATCAACAAAAAGTCGCAAACATTCTAATCTTAGCCCCACAAGCGAAAAATTCGTAAAAGATTTGGCTGAAGACAGCACATATTACAGAAGAAGCAAATAACTTGTTTTAAACAAAGGATACTACAACTGTAAATGTGTATATTGATGGTATTAATAATCTTACAATTATATTATTATTATTATTATTATTATTATTATTATTATTATTATTATTATTATTGTTATTATTATTAATACTCTTATTATTGCTGCTTACTATTATTATTAATTTTCCCATTATTATATTTGAATGTGCAACATGAAATATATTGTGGATGGGTGTCTGTGCCGTTGGCAGTAACATATGTATGCGTCTGTGTGAGGATGCAGATGTGTGTGCGTATGTGTGTGGTGCATGAATTTGCACGCGCATGTGTATGAGTGTGTGTGTGTGTGCGCGCGCGCGTATGTGTGTTCGTGCGTGTAGCAGCCTTTAAACCAAGGCGGTATCTCAAGTATTAAAATAATATTATATGGTAATGATATGTTTCAAAAGAAAAATATGCACCACCATGTATAAACATATTGAATGAGCCCTTTAAGTACCCAGTAAGCTAAGGTGGCTTTTAGTGGCCAGGTTTTAAGTCTTTCCTATTGTATATGACCCCCAGACACTATCACAACGTTGGACAAATTATCTCCCTGGGGACAGGCCATGGACTCTAATTGCTAGTAGTAAATCCCTGATTCTTGTCCCCCAAACAAAAGGTATCATGGACTAGAGCGTCACCCTGTAATTTGTCACCAGGCAACAACAGCAACTACCTTCACCTCGGTAGCTAAGTGACCCAGAAATTACAAAGAAGCCACATTTTAATGGAAATGATAGTTTAAAGTTTATTGTCCAAGCGCGGGGCATTTAATGTACTGCGGTCTCCAGAAAGCACGAGATTGTGTGTGTGTGTGTGCGAGAGAGAGAGAGAGAGAGAGAGAGAGAGAGAGAGAGAGAGAGAGAGAGAGAGAGAGAGAGAGAGAGAGAGATGGACAGCTGTTTCATACATTCCGCTTGCGGAAGTGGAAGTGAAGCATATGCAAGGAATGTGTATCTACATGCACTATGCCATAAATGTCATATTATCATAACTGTATATATGTATGTATTTATTTTATTCACAATGTCACACTTAACACTAACAAACGGCAACGCTCTGTAATATACACAAACAAAAGAAACACACACTACAACTTGTAAATATACATTGCTTTGTATGAAATAAAAGTTTTTTTAAAAAAAAACAACTATGAATACTCGGGGTAACTCGAGAGATGGAATAAATCATTTTCTGTCATATTGGATTTCGATTTCCTCATCGAAGGGGCTCGATATCTATATGACTGGGGCTCTAGCGCACCACACCAAACCACACACACACACACACACACACACACACATACTGGGACTCGAACCCAGGTGTCCGGTGACAAGTTGGTCTACTTATCTATATAAGTATTCCACATGCACGGGGCTTGCGCCGCTGTCTTATAGCGACCACGGGACGGACCAGGGAAGCGGAGGCGGCCGGTGGAGGCCTCTGGGGTACCGAGGGCGGGTACCCAGGTGACTAGTTGGTCTACTTATCTATATAAGTATTCCACATGCCCGAGGCTTACCTCACTGTCTTTGAATGGTCTCGGGAGCGGTCGGGGGAAGCCGAGGCGGTCGGCGGAGGTACCTGTGGGATGGGCGGTCAGTAGGGGGTACCCAGGGACCGGAAGTAGTCATAACGACAACCGGAAGTGGTCACCCAGAACCATTAAAGCACCCGCCAAAATTTGAAAAAATGTGGTCCGATATGGATCCGGTTATTGACGTCATCAATATGGAGGTACACCTTTCGTATAGTAAAAAATGACGTCATCAGCTGGATCCGGATTCATATTTAAGGTGTGAATTGCACATTATATACTACTATCGAGTTCATAATTTTGTGGTGTCTACATTATCCTTTCATTTAAGCTTATTTGTGTTTCACCATGAGCAAGAAATATTGTCAACATTTCATAGAACAGTGGCTCAGTGACACGAGATTTCAAAAATCGTTGTTAAAAGTAGGAGGGGATAATACTAAGTGTTTTTGCAAATATTGCAAATGTTCAGTTGCAGCCAGGTTAAATGATATTGAGAGGCACAATAATACAACGAAACATCAGAAAGCCGAACAACCATTCAGTACACAAAGGCAAACAACAATTGCATTTGACAAACTGAAAGATGATGTCAAAGAAACAGAAGGATGCATGTCTTTGTTCATAGCTGGCCATTGTTCGCTTAGCGTTGTTGACCATTTAAGTGAACTCTGCAAGGTACACTTTGGTGACAGCAAAGATTGCAAGAAATTTAAACTTAGGAGAACTAAGTGCAGAGCAGTTATTTCAAATGTACTTGCACCATATTTCACTACAGACTTGACAGCTGATATTTGCAAAAGTAAATACAGCTTATTGATTGATGAGAGCAATGACATTTCTGAAACTAAGCTACTTGGAGTAGCTATTAGGTACTATTCAGAGACAAGAAAGCAGTTTGTGGTTACTTACTTAGATTTAGTTGAACTGAGTGACTGCAACGCACAGGCAATATGCAATGCGTTAAAAGATTGTTTAAACAAGAATGGACTTGAGTTGCAAAGACTAGTTGCACTCGGCACTGACAATGCGTCTGTCATGACAGGTGTAAACAATGGAGTATATACAAAATTAAAATCCGAAGTTCCTCATCTGGTACTAGTTAGGTGGGTATGTCATTCCCTTCAGCTGGCAGTGTCACAGGCTGCAGCTGCTTGTCTGCCCAGGAACATAGAGTTCATGATTAGAGAAACATATAACTGGTTTTCTCACTGAAGTCTTCGTCAAGCAAAGTACCGGGAGCTTTTTGCTTCAATAAATGAAGGACAACATCCGATGAAGATTGTTCAATTAAGCCAGACACGATGGATGTCCATTCAATCTGCCATTGTCAGAGTATTGCAGCAGTGGGTCGAACTCAATTTGATGTAGCAAGACTCAACGAGCGCTGTTATACAGCAGAACTTCTACATTCTATGTTTAGCGACATGAAAAACTATGTGTATCTCATATGTCTCAAGCATATTCTCGTAGAAGTTCAAAGTCTGAATAAGAAATTCGAAGCAGATATACAGGATCCAACAAAACTACTCAGCGATCTTGTCCAGCTCATTGATTCTATCAGTTCAAAGATTGCTATTCCTGGGAAAAAAATAACAGAAAGTGATGCTATTCAAGATTATTTAGACCCTAATCCCAATCTAGGTTATGAGTTTGAGAAAGAAATAGCAGACTACAAATTTCCCGATGAGAAAGAAATTCGTGGAAGGTGCATCCAGTTTTTAATAGAACTATTGACACAGCTGCATTTACGGACACCCGATAACGTTCGAGTGTCGCAGTCTATGTCATTACTTAGTGGAAGTGAATGTCTACAGCCAATGAAGCCCTGTATATTGGATCTTGCTAAAATGTTTGTAGAAGATGCAGCTACTCTCACCCGCATCGATTTCCAGTGGAGAAAACTTCGTCATATGCAGTGGACACAGACCTCTGAAACACTTGGACTGTGGGCAGAAATAGCCTGATACAGGGATGCCACCGGTGAAAATCCTTTCCAAAATCTTACAGATTTAACTTTAACTGTGCTCATTTTATCTCATTTTAATGCGGACGTGGAGCGTATTTTCAGTCAGATGTGAGTTATAAAATCAAAATTGCGGAACAGACTGAGCATCAAGAGTTTGACAGCTGTTTTGACTATTAGATATGGAATGAAAAGATATGGCAAATGCTGTCATGATTATAAACTACCTAAGGATTTTCTGAGAAATATTGGATCACAGGAGGCATGTACATGTTTCTTTCAATCATCCTCCTCATCATCATCACCGCATGAGCAAACACAGCAGGAAATAGCTACAGAAACTGAAGAGGAGTTATTTGAGTGGGATTTGGCATATCTGGAATAAACTTCATTCTAATATTCAGTGATAATAAATTATAATGTTCTACTTTATAACATTTTGAATGAATACCACCAGGGCTTATTTTAGTGATTTCCCAAAAAAAATAGTATTGCAATTTGGTGCTTTTTTTGGCTCGAAAGTAGTTCTGATTGGGATTTGGCGGATCCGGAATAAACTTCATTGTAATATGAAGTGATAATAATAAATTATACTGTGCTACCTTGTTACATTTGTAATAAAAACAGTTGGTGCTTTTTTTTTTTTTTTTGGTGCTTCCTAAAAAATTGTGGTGCTTTTTAGTGTTTTTTGGGGTCGATTTTTGGTGCTTTTTCATCAAAGGGAGATGGCAAAACTGCGCACAGGAAGCGGAAGCGATTCCCTTACTGATACTTAAAATGGAGGACACGATTACATGAAAGTCAATAATATTGTAGGTAGTCCTAGGTAGTCTAGGTAGTAATATGCAGGGAATTAATGCAATTATCTTTTTTTTTTTTTTTTGACTATAGCAGCAAGTGTATTTCGCAAAACAAGCAGTACATACATGCAATAAACAAGTTCAGTTCGGTTATCAGTTGGGGTATCTTCATTGCACTCCGGACATGTCCATTGGTGCTCAGATCCTCCCCCCAGCATATGCATCAGCGTCCGGTGGCTAATAGTCCCAGTTCTATGTTGGTTGACGAGGCGCTTTGTTTTCCCGGTGTACCTCTCGCGTCTGGCTGTGCCGATTCTTACTCCCAGGTCTTTCATCATGGACAACGATGTGGAATCACTGACGTCAAAGTCCTCTATTCTCGCCATATCTTTAAGGACGTTAATAACATCGGCACGATCCATGGGCTGGCCATCTGCAGGGGGTGCAGAAACAGCCAGTTTGTCAGCTCGTTCATTTCCCTCGACTCCCGCATGTCCCGGGACGAAGATGAAGGTGACTTTACGGACACCAGACTTCCGCAGCGATTCAGTCCACTGTCTACATACAGATCCAGCTTCGACCTTCTGAATCATGCTCATTGAATCACTTAGTACACACACGTTGGTATAATGCTGTGATTCCATCCATATGAAGGCCTGTGTAACTGCCATCACCTCCATCGTCATGCTGCTCGTGGTCATAGAGTGGGCACCACTGGATTCTTGAACGGTTCGGCCCGCCGAACGGGCTGTAAATGCCCACACACTTCTCTGCTGCTTTACAACAGATCCATCTGTATAGATGAGCACTTCGGGGCTATCTGAGTGTTCATAGATGAGCGCGTTAACCTCTGCATTGACAGCGGCAGGGTTCTGCTCTCTGCACCGTCTGTCGAGTGTGATAATGCAGGAGAAAGTGCACTTAAAAGCTGGAGGCACCGGTACCCATTCCTTGCCGGGGTTGATACTGGTAAGACTGCAGACCTGTCTAACGACATCTTCCGCCCGACCCATCCATGATTTGCCTCTCTTTAGTCTGTCACCCTTTTCTCTGAATATAGCGTCATGCAGAGGGTGCTGCTCATCTGCACTTATTTTTAAGTATGCACGAGCTCTCCAGATCTTGATCCTGTGTTCCATTGTCGGGAAGTCAAGGAGGTATCTCATTGCTACACAGCTGGTGTCTCTCGTGCATCCCAAAATGATGCGCATGGCTTCGTTTTGTACCTTTTCAAGTCTTCCAATCTGTGTAGGGCTGACAGTGAGGATGGCCAGGGCATACTCGATGCGTGAAAGCACAAGTCCTTGGAACAGAAGTATTAGCAGTCTGTGCTCGATATTGGCAGTCGCCATGACTCTCATTGCTGACAAACCTTTTCGAGCCTTCGTTATGACATAATCGACATGATCTCTGAAGGACAGGCTACGATAAGCCTCACGCCAAGATATGTCATTGACTGGGTTCTACTCAAAATGCTCCTATCCATTCTTACTGCCGGCAGGTCTGTTTTCACAATATGGTTGTTTAGTGAGAACCATGTAACCGTTGCCTTTGCAGGGTTGACAAGGGCATCGGCATCAGCACACCATGAGGAAATTCGATCTAGTTCGCCCTGCATATCATTGGCAACCACCTGTCTATCTCGACCCTGTCGATACACGAGGATGTCGTCAACGAATGACAGAGTCCTACCCCTCCCGTCCAACTGTTGTTCAGTGATCGGCACCGTATACACGTTAAATAGTACTGGTGACAATGATGAACCCTGCGGCAATCCTGTACATATCGTTATCGGCTCAGAAGACCAACTCCCGCATCTTAGCACCACCTTCCTTTGGAGCAGAACTGCAGCTATCCATCGTACAAGGTGAGGGATCACTTTCAGTCTGAGGAGGGTTTGCATCAAGTGCTCGAAAGATACTCTGTTATATGCGTCCTCTAAGTCTATGGCGGCCGCACATGTCTCTTCTCTGACCTGAAATCCTTCGTAAACATCTTGAGCAAAGATCGCCGCATTCAGCCATGACTCTTTGTTGCGTCTGTATCCTCCAAGTGTGGGCGGGAAGCAGCCGAGCTGTTCCAAGTCCCAAGCAAGTCTTTGTGCTACAATTTTCTCCAGTAGCTTGCCAACAATATTCTGCATCGTAATGATTCTGTAGCCGCTTATCTTGGAATGGTCTTTGTTCGGTTTTGGCAGCGGCAGCAAGTAGCTGTGTAGCCATTCTTCTTTGACCTGACCCTCTGGATACTGGTGTTGAATTCTCTGGCCAGTTCTTCCATGTCATCATCTGATATCACCAGTATGTCACCATATCGGATGCCGTCTGGGCCTGGGGCGGTGTTAGGTGATTTCTTGAGCATCGCACGCAATAACTCAGCTGTTATTGTCCATTCTTCGTCTGCCCCGACCCCCTCGCACAACTGAGAGAGTGTCGTTGTGGTCCTCTGTCTGGCGGGCCCGTCTTTCTGGTCAGTCTGTTCCATGTAGCGTGCAAGAAGGGCCTTACCTTTATCCGCATCCGACTTTTTCCATGCGAGGTCTGTGCCTTGAAAGTCTGGAATACCCCTACGTTGTGCAGCACCGTTCATGCTCTTGTGGAGGCGCCTAAATGTCGTAAGAGATCGCTCGGAGCACACCTTCCTGCAGAACTCGTCCCATTTCTCGGCCTTGGCCTGTTTGGCGCAGGATTTGAATAAAGTCGTCGTCCTATCGACCTCAGTCTTCAGGTTCGCCAATTCAACCTGTGGCATGTTAGCCTTTCTGGCCTTTTGCCAGTCTTTGACAGCCTGCCTCTTTCCCAGCCATGCCTTCTCGACCTCTCCATTCCACCATGGTGGCTGCAACCATCTTTCTTGTCTCCTGCTGGAGGAAGTTATTTTTCTTCTTCTGATCTTGCTTATGGCGTCTTGACCAGTGTTGTCGTACGGGAAGGCATTTGTCTTGTTTCTTTGACTCATGGCCCCGTCTTTCTTGATCAGGATGACACAAGGGTGGTGGTCACTGTCGAGGTATCCCAGTGTGCCCCACCGGCACCTTGGTGCGATGGTGGGCGACACCAGAGCCAAGTCAATTACGCTGTCAGAGTCACTTGGTCGAGTGGCTATTCTAGTGACCTTCCCATCATTCAGACAGATTCAGACAGATTAGATTAGACGCGCGCCCGGACTTCCTTCGGCGTATCATCGGCGCCCGATGGCGATAGTTAAGCCTAACATGACGACCAGACAACCAGCAAGAACACAACGTGGTAAGAGGGCGGGTGCACGCAGAAGGCGGTTAAAATGTGACAGATTGGGTATCGGAAACGTTCGAGTACTGTACTGGAACTGTGCATCATTTAGTCAACGCCGACCCATTCTTGAAAAACTACTCTACGGAAACGATATTGTAGTCAAACAAGAAACACAGCTCGGCGACGGAACAGTCAATGTCGTTGGATTTCAGGGATTCTTTAACAGGCGGCACCTCGGACAGGCCATTCTGGTCCGCGACAACATACCAGTGTCTGAGATCGATATGTCTTCCTGGAACAGTGATGCCCTGCAAGTGTAGGCATTAAGAATAATGACACCAGTGCAGCTTGTAATCGTGAACGTTTATGCGCGAAATGGGATGGCCGACGTGCAATAAACAAGTACGACATCAATCAACTTCTTCCCGTGAGACAACTCTACGGAATGACATGAACCTGAAAGTCCTGTTTTTATTAGAGACACAGGGAGGATAAGTGCGAACGAAGAAGCATTTTTTTTTGGTGTGGTTTGGCGGTTACCCCAGACCAGCTGGTTCCCCCCGCCTCTCCCTTTGTTTGGCGTGGACCCTTAGTCTCACCGTGAGCTATTGCCTACAGTGGTCCACCTGGCCCACATTTAAGGTGATGCTATGTGAGGTGGTTTGATCACCCCGGCCCCGACCAGACCAGGCACACTACTGGGGGGGGGGGAGGGGAGGGATGCAGAAAATGCGTCTGATCCTAGCCAAGGGACCGAGAAGGATCATCCCGGCCTCCGACCAGACCAAGTGTACTACTGAAAGACAGCAAATACTCTCGGATCTTAGCCAAAGGGCCGGGATGCGATCTCTTAGCCAAAAGACCGAGAAGCACTCAAGAAGCTCATGGAAAACGAGGAATTTGTTTTGTTTTTTTTTTAAACTTTTATTGAGTGTTAAGAAACATTTGCATTTGTATTGTTCGTGTTGTTACAGAGCGTTGCATGTGGAAGTGTAGGTGACATATGCGCAAATTTTTACATTTGTTTCAACATTTTTACATTTGAGATGAAGGGTAACGAAAAACGAGTACAAACGACAACAAGACGGTAGTATACCATTATTTTCCCTCTGCCACCCTTTCACCTGTCAGCTCCAACCCCACCAATACCATCACCACCACTTGGTAATGAGGAAAATGGCAATAAAACTTGTTAAAACCGACCGGTGAAGGCAGCAGCAGCATCAAAACGAAAAGTATCGAAAAGGTGGGGGAGGGGGGGGGGGGTTGTCAAGGAGTTTCCTAGTTTACAATGCAGGAGGGGTAGTTGTTGCATTTGTATTGTATGTGTTGTTACATGCGTACTGTGTGTTCAGTATTTGTGTGCGTGTTTTTACAGAGCGTTGCATGTGGGCGTGTAGGTGACATATGCGCAAAAAATTACAAATATTTTATACATGGAAAAATACGTGGAAAACGAGGAAGCGCAGAGGAAGAATAATTTATACGTTGTGAAGAGAAACCAGAAATCACGAGGTCCATTGGGGGGACAGTCGTTAACATCGTGCACGGAGCTTGCAGTATTTAAACATTGTATATATTGCATTAACAAGTACATTTTATTATTTTTATCAGTAAAAGTATTTGGAACTTTAGGATGTTAAATTATTGTGTTTACTGTGAATAAGTTGTGTCATTATATTAAACATTTAACAATTAATGCAACTAATTGCTTCTGAAGAAAAACGTTGGCGAGTTATGTCCCTTGCAAAAAAATGAATATTATGTTCCCGTGACAAAGAGGTATTTGTTTCCCCTTAAATTTCGCTTACCAAGTGCACAGGCCGTCGAGAGCACGCAAGATAGCTAATGGTTAGCCCGTAGATCATGTAATTGAGTCCCCACTATTGCTCCCGGGTTGACTCGGCCGAAACTAAGCACCATGAAATGTTCTGGAAAGTAAAGGCGAAGTGTGCGCTATTGACCACATCACCCATTGAGTGCCAATTGTTTTACGAAAATGTGGCACTGCCAGCTGAAGGGAATGACATACACATCTAACTAGTACCAGATGAGGAGCTTCGGATTTTAATGTTGTATATACTCCTGTCGCGAACGCAAGTGGGTCTCAGAGGGACAACACAGTACCCACTCTGTCCCACCCTGTCTCGGTGGCTAGTCCACATTTTATGGCGGGTGAGGGGGGATTTCCGAGTAAAATAAGAGTTAGGGCCGTCTTCTAGGTCCTTGAGATGTTATGTATCGGGATTGTCATGAACTTCACGGGTCCCGAGAATCATCACTCAACTCTTTTGTGTGTGCGTAGATCTTTTCTGTTGTAAATCGCACATTCAGATAAAACACGGGGAATGCTGAGTTGCCTTAACTTTCGTGAGGTAATGCTCGGAGATCTTCGTCAGGTTCCGTGAGTGTGTCCTTCCGAGACTTGACAAGAAGAGGCCATTCGGTAGCAAGTCATCAAGAAGGGAGGCCGCTTCTATAGCCAGCTGTATAATTGGCATCACAGGGAGCCGGAGAATGTTCTACAGCGGAAGTTGTTTCTGTTGAAGCTATCCTTTCACGGCCGTGTTCACCAGCTGTAATCTATGCAACTCTTATGGAACCAGGGATTGATCTACAGTGGTGACATTGTTGTCCTTGAGACGAGAGGCCGTGTCTTTGACCAGCTGTATCATGTTGTACCTTTGGGGATCCAGAGAGCGGACCTACAGCCCAAGGCTTGATGAACCTACAGGGTCGCTGTCTGTTGCATAGTTGTTCCTAAGTTTTAATGGTAACACACTTTTATACTTGGCGTCGCTTAACTAAAGTTTGTGTTTTCAGTTATGGGTTAATTCTTGACCAGGCCAGGCGGTTGCGCCGTAGCCTGTGTTTTGACCGAGATGTACAAGTTGACCTCGGGTCAGGGGACACCAGCTGTACGTTAAGTATTGACCGTGCAGGCTAGCCAGTGTAGTGAGCCTGTGTTTTGACCTAGATTAAGCGGAGGCCAGTGTTCAGCAGACAAGACAGAATGTATTGTGCATGGAACAGTCTGGTTGAAGCGAATTATTAATACATTCCACGCCCTATCTCAATATTAGGGTACATGAGGGAATTATTGTTCTGACAAAAGAATTCCTCTCGAACAGCGCTTTAATTTGATTCCCTTAATGGATGCGGTGACATTAGTACGTTTCAATCATCATCAGGTGGCTTAGGAAACAAGTACTTGTCAGTCAGCCTCGTGTGACGCGCAAGAACCACATGCGTTTCTCGTTAAGGTAAAACCCAAATATGTAGGAGGCTATAATCTGGGAAGTAATTATCGACACATAGGCCTGTTGTTATTTAACTGGGCTTAGTCTGAAGGAGGAAAAATATCTTCACACCTACTAGGGATTTAACCTGGGCCAGTATAGCGGTGGGAAGACACCCACTCATGTAACGCGTGGGTATTTCATCAGTGTTGTCTGACTCCATTCTTCCTTTGATGAGAAAGGAATAATTGTCAGGCGGGTCTATCTTTCTATTGTCTCTATACTGTCATGGGAACCAGATTGTTTGGGATGGTGGATTTGACACAATTCCTAAGCAGCCAAAGGAATGTAATCATGTGATGATTGTCTTTATATACACATACACCCATACACAACAGAAATCCAGGTATCCGAGGCAGAAAGGCGGAAAGCGACAAACACAAGAACACTAAACTTTTGTTGTTTGGTCTTTAATTCAGTATTTCAGGTTAGTTACCATTGCAGTCTGAGCATCTTCCATTAACCTTAGAGGTGGCATAGAATACTTACCTGAGATATCCTGATATGCTTATCTACTTTTCTTATGAGACAGATTGTGATTAAGAAAGATGATCTAGACCATTACACTTAAGGATCTTCATAGGAGGTATGGAACTTTACCATCCTTAGGAAGGGACCCTATCCTATATCTACTATCTACTAGATATGAGATGGTAGGGAATGTGTCATCCTATCTACTATTTATCAGGGATGAGACGCGTGGCTGAAAAGATACTGGACTTAGGTTAGGATTACTAAATGTTGTTACCTAACCTGTCTATGAGATATGTCTGGGAGTTCAGACATACGATAGTGGTCTGAGCTCGAGGGGCTGACCACTGAGGTACTCTGTGTATATCTCTGTGTATATCTCTGTGCATATCTCTGTGTATATCTCTGTGTATATCACTGTGTATATCTCCGTGTATATCTCTGTGTATATCACTGTGTATATCTCTGTGTATATCTCTGTGTATATCACTGTGTATATCTCTGTGTATATCACTGTGTATATCTCCATGTATATCTCTTTGTATATCTCTGTGTATATCACTGTGTATATCTCTGTGTATATCTCTGTGTATATCTCTGTGTATATCACTTGGTATATCTCTGTGTATATCACTGTGTATATCTCTGTGTATATCACTGTGTATATCTCTGTGTATATCACTGTGTATATCTCTGTGTATATCTCTGTGTATATCTCTGTGTATATCACTGTGTATATCTCCGTGTATATCTCTTTGTATATCTCTGTGTATATCACTGTGTATATCTCTGTGTATATCTCTGTGTATATCTCTGTGTATATCACTTGGTATATCTCTGTGTATATCACTGTGTATATCTCTGTGTATATCACTGTGTATATCTCTGTGTATATCTCTGTGTATATCACTGTGTATATCTCTGTGTAAATTTCTGTGTATATCTCTGTGTATATCTCTTTGTATATCTCTGTGTATATCACTGTGTATATCTCTGTGTATATCACTGTGTATATCACTGTGTATATCTCTGTGTATATCACTGTGTATATATCTGTGTATATCTCTGTGTATATCACTGTGTATATCTCTGTGTATATCTCTGTGTATATCTCTGTGTATATCTCTGTGTATATTTCTGTGTATATCACTGTGTATATCTCTGTGTATATCTCTGTGTATATCACTGTGCATATCTATGTGTATATCTCTGTGTATATCTCTGTGTATATCTCTGTGTATATCTCTTTGTATATCACTGTGTATATCTCTTTGTATATCTCTGTGTATATCACTGTCTGTACCACTGGTTACGTCTGTGTGTATGTTTATGCCTGCGTATCTCACCTCTGTGTGCGTGCGTGTGTGTGTGTGTGTATGCGCGCGCGTGTGTGTGTGTGTGGGTGTGTGTGTGTGTGTGTGTGAGCACGAGAGTGTGCGCGCACGTATGTGTGTGTATCTGCGTTCCTCTCTTTCCCTCTGTGAACCTCCCTCCCTCAGTATCTTTCATTCTCGGGGTATCTCCCTCTCTCCCTCCCCTTCTCTTTCTTTCACTCCCTATCTATCCCACCCGCCCACTTTCATTCTCTCGTGATCAAGAACGGATGATTGTAAAGTGTCTTGCAGTATGACTAGTTCTACTGTCCATTCGGCCCAGGAGCCACAGTCACAGTCTCACTTTATCTACAACCATCTATCTCTTTATTTTTCGTTATCTCTCTTTTAACAGAAGATAATTCCTCACTGAACGGATTTTTACGTGTGGGGTAGCTTCCCTATTACCAGTGTCCCTCGCCATCAGGCGACTTCTGAGGTACTTGTAATGTACGCCCCCAAGTCAAGGACCAGAAGTCAGCGTTTAACTCCATATGATCAGTGTTGGGAGAGAACCCACTATCCCGCAATCTGCATACCGGAAATTTAAGTGTGAGCGCTCATAACCTTTCCGCCACACAGCTTCCAAATGTTTAGGGTGAATCACCGAAAAGCGAGGGGTAGATTGTGAGCATTACTAGAGCACGACTACAAGAAACAAAATGGACGTTGCGGCCAAAACCCTCGTCAGCACAGAACAAACAAACAAAAATAGACAAACAAATACACGAAAGACACATCATGAAAGTATTAAGGTTACTTATCTGTATCCTTACTTGAGCGGCTATCCGTGAATGGATATCATGTGCCACGACGATAAGAGTGGGCGGTCATGTTTCGTCATCTCACTCGATCACCAGAGTCGTGGATCAGCTCAGTGTTCTTGTCTCGACCATACCACGTGGCCAAGCCATCAAGGTATTTACTTCTCTGTCTTCCCCTTGTTCTCTTCCCCTCGATCTTGCCAGTTGTCACCAACTTCTCCAATTTATTTCTTCTCATAATGTGTCAAAAAAAAAACTGACTATCTACGTCTAATTTCTCTAATCAGTTAACATTTTTCATTTGCTTCTTGTGTTTAAGGTGTATTTTTAATGACTGTGCAGTGTTTGAAAATATTGCCTGTCCAAGTTTTGTAAAGTTCATGCAACATAATAGGTAAATACAAAACTTGGACCGGCAATATTTTCAAACACTGCACAGTCATTGAAAATACACCTGTATCTGATTACAGCTATGTGCTATAGAAACTTTGATCCGGGTGTTTGACTCCAAGTTTTTGTTTTCATCGTTTGACCAGGGTCTGGCGCCAGATCGTTTCCCTGGCAACCGACTGTGGCGGTGAAGCACTGAGGGAGTTCTCCGCCAACGCCAGGCAGACTGCTTCCAACACATTTAACAATCTCTTCAACTCGCTGTCTGAGAGATTCGGCAAGTAAAGCCTCAGATTCCCAGGCCAGCCATCAAGATGACAGCGGGAAAGCCAAGCCTACCATGCTTCTCTACCTTGTCTGCAGACATTGTTAGACATCACAAAGTAGCAGCTTACATGAGACTTATATTCTAATCACACCGTTCCTTTCCCGCCGAAATACTACAGATACTAGAAATTCTCTCGCCAAAACCAGGCTACATAATGAAGCTGGTTCCTATTATTAGCACATTTTGAAACCAAGAAGTAACACACACGTGAAGCTGGTTCCTATTATTAGCACATTTTGAAACCAAGAAGGAACACACACACACACACACACACACACACACACACATACACACACACACACACACACACACACACACACACAGAGACACACACAGACACACACAGACACACAGACACACAGACACACACACACACACACAGACACACAGAGACACACAGACACACAGACACACAGACACAGACACACACACACACACACACACACACAAAGAGGGGGGGGGGGGCTTAAAATTGGGGAGACTACTAACAGAAAGTACATTAACTGTAAATTGGGGAGACTACTAACAGAAAGTACAATAACTGTAAATTGGGGAGACTACTAACAGAAAGTACAATAACTGTAAATTGGGGAGACTACTAACAGAAAGTACAATAAATGTCCAGACCAGATGAATAGCTGCATTTATTCCTTGCACATATATAGGTATACTTTTGTAAATGTCCTTCAATAAACAAATTTCATAACAAATATACATCATTTTTTTTTTAAATATCTAATTAAAGTTTCTAAATGTTTATGGCGTTTTCGTGCGAAACATGAATGATTTGTTTTATTTCTCTACTAGCCATCTCTCGGCCTGTCGCTCGTGTTTGCTTTGTATGTTCCCTCTTGTCTGTCTGGTCTTCGTATCAATTATCCAACCATCCATCAACTCATTCGATGTCCCATCCATTCAGTCAAACTTTCGCGAATATAAAAGGGGCACATATATAGCTCATTCAATTTGTAATGGACGTATGAATTATGAATTTCCCTCCTCAACTGGTTTTCCCGATATGGTGCATGGCACAACACACCCTATTGACCAGATCTGCACATCAGAACAATGTCAGAAAAATTGAGAAATCAGACGCCAGGACTGTGATAAAATTCTTGATGTTACAGGGAAAAACACCTACAGAAATACACAGGGAGATGGAGCCAGTGTTTGAGGATGTCTGTCCTTCGTATAGTTAGTTAGTTAGTTAGTTAGTTAGTCTTTCCTCTTGAGCCCAAAGCGGCGCATTGGGCATAAGTCATAGCTCTCCATGTCTGGCGGTTCGCAGTGTTGCCATTTTAGTGCTTTTTCAAGTCATTTAGTGCGAAAATTTTTCTTTTAGCGCTGCCGCGTAAATTTAGTGCTTCACAAAATTTTTTGGGGTGCCTTTTGGTGCTTTTTTCTTTTTGAGTGGGTAAAAATTACTTTAAAAATCATTTTGGGAACACTAAAAAGCCGAATTGTTGGACGCATTAATAAACTTATGCACGGTTCAGGATGCTAGTTAATTTGGTAGAAGTCCCTACCCAGGTATCAACATTAAGCGCTTGGTGAAAATATGGTTTAAAAATATACTACCGAGACAAACATTATCATTAAAAATTAACCCTAAAAACATAACTAAACGACAAAATTTCTTGTATGTATAGTGGAGCCTTGTAATGTCAACATAAAACTACGATTCCCATTTAAAATAAGCCATAACTTACCAAGATAATCATAAAAATATGTAATGAAACACCACAAATAACGTCCCTTTTTACAAACATAAATAAAAGTAACCAAGGGAGACAAATCCGGTCCCCTGGCTCAACCAGAATTGTCGACCCCTTTTGCATACTAAACTACGCTTGAACGCACAGGTAAAGACTGCCCACCGACCATCATACGAGATTATCTGATAGCGGTCAGCCAGAACGCCTAGGGCATTTTTCAATTAACGGCAACGGACTTCAATGCTTATCACAGATAGAGATCAGAAGACGTGATACAACTGGGGCTGTGAAGGGAATATTTTCGCAGAGAAAATAAGCTATTCTAAAATATAACTATACGAAGCCATTACACAAAGTGTATGTGAGCGCGCATGTAGGCGTGTGTGCGTTGTGTATGTACATGTGTGTGTGTTATCTATTACAGGACATCACAGTCAACCTCAACCTTGTTTGGTTGCGCGTGTGCCATCATGACATCCGTGTGTGTGTGTGTATGTGTATGTGTGCGCACAAGTAGGCGTGTGTCCGTGCGTGGGTGTACTGCCGAGTGTATGTGAGTGTGCGTGCTATCAATTACAGGACATCGCAGTCAACCTCAACATTCTATGGATTATCAGCCATCCTGGAGCAAGTTTGCAATTCTCATTTTGAACGAGCGACAACCATGTCATGTGCGTATGAAGAGGGTGTATCAACAGCTAGTTGTCTATCTATTACAGGACGTCACAGTCAGCCCCAACATTGTTTATGCAATGCATTTACAGGATGTTGCAGACAGCCCCAACATTGATTGGTGCGCGTGTGCCATCATGACATCCATGTGTGTGTGTATGCGCGCGTGCTATCAATTACAGGACATCACAGTCAACCCCAACTTTGTTTGGTTGCGCTTGTACCATCATGACATCCGTGTGTGTGTATGTATGCGCGCATGTAGGCGTGTGTGCGTGCGTGGGTGTACTGCCGAGTGTATGTGAGTGTGCGTGCTATCAATTACAGGACATCGCAGTCAACCTCAACATTCTATGGATTATCAGCCATCCTGGAGCAAGTTTGCAATTCTCATTTTGAACGAGCGACAACCATGTCATGTGCGTATGAAGAGGGTGTATCAACAGCTAGTTGTCTATCTATTACAGGACGTCACAGTCAGCCCCAACATTGTTTATGCAATGCATTTACAGGACGTTGCAGACAGCCCCAACATTGATTGGTGCGCGTGTGCCATCATGACATCCATGTGTGTGTGTATGCGCGCGTGCTATCAATTACAGGACATCACAGTCAACCCCAACTTTGTTTGGTTGCGCTTGTACCATCATGGCATCCGTGTGTGTGTATGTATGCGCGCATGTAGGCGTGTGTGCGTGCGTGGGTGTACTGCCGAGTGAGTGCGTGGGTGTGCTATCAATTACAGGACATCGCAGTCAACCTCAACATTCTATGGATTGTCAGCCGTCCTGGGGCAAGTTTGCGATTCTCGTTTTGAATGAAAGACAAACATGTCATGTGCGTGTGAAGAGGGTGTATCAACAGCTAGTTGTCTATCTATTACAGGATGGCGCAGTCAGCCCCAACCTTGTTTATGCAAGGCATTTACAGGACGTTGCAGACAGCTTCAACATTGATTGGTTGTGTGTGTACCACCATGACATCCATGTGTGTGTTGTGTGCGCGCGCATGTAGGCGTGTGTGCGTGCGTGGATGTGCTATCAATTACAGGACCAGGACATTGCAGTCAACCTCAACATTTTGAAATTTGGCCAAACTTTTCACATTTGGTTAACAAAGTTTCCTACTTTTCATAGGTTTAGGTGAAATTTGGCCAAACTTTTCACGTTTGGTTAAAAATGTTTCCTACTTTTCATATGTTTGACTGAGGTTTTTATAAGTTTGGTTTGAAATTTGGCTAAACTTTTCACATTTGGTTAACACATTTTCTTACTTGGCCAAGATTTTTGCCATTTGGTTCACAAAGTTTCCTAATTTTTATAAGTTTGGGTGAAATTTGGTCAAACTTATCACATCTGGACAACAAAATTTCACACTTTTCATAAGTTTGGGTGAAAGTTGGCAAACTTTTCACGTTTGGTTAACAAATTTTCCTACTTCTCATATGTTTGACTGAGATTTTTATAAGTTTGGTTTGAAATTCGGCTAACCTTTTCACATTTGGTTAACAAATTTTCTTACTTGACCAAGATTTTTGCCATTTGGTTAACAAGTTTTCCTACTTTTCATAAATTTGATTGAAATGTGGCCAAATATTTTCCCTTTTGGGTAACATATTTTCTTACGGTTTGCAAAGTTTCCTACTTTTCATAATTTTGTTTGAGCTATTTCAGACTATGGTCGACAGTTTTTTCTACTTTTGTTAACCCGTTTCCTTAGTTTTTTTGAAAGATTTCTTGAATTTGTCACCAATATGTATCATTCTCTCATCACATGACAACTATATACACCGTAAACACTAACAAAAATTCAACAACCAAGACGTAATTATAATATATGCCTGTTTATTTTACAGTATTTCAAGTGCATTTTACAGTATTTCCGTGCATTTTTCAAGAATAAAAATGCATAATGTCATTATACGAAATGGATGATGTGATATGAGGTGGTATACATAGTATCATGACAACATTTCATTTTCACATACAAAGCTATACACATTGTATGTTGTTTCTGGATATATACACGTCATTGTCTGAGTAAGTTGGTTTTTTCGGTTGGTAGCCTGGTATGTACATGTCAATTAGCATGTAATCATAAAATTGATCTCCTGCTTGGTGGGCTGATATCTGAGTCTTGTAGATACCCGAGGCATCAATCATCTGAGTGTCGGGCACATCATGTCTTCGGGCAGTCTGGGGTTTCGATGTACCGCCCCGTATTTCACCATTATTCTAGGTCTGATCTCTTCCGAACTCGAAAATGTAACGTCAGCACTGAAGTCCCGGTAGTGAATGCAACCTTTGTGCCCGTATCAGTGGTTAGAAGTATTTCCACCGTGTCGAAGGAGTAACGATTCAGCGGTATGTAGTGAGGTTTGTCGTAGGCGCAAAACACTGAGGTCGATCGCTGACCGCAATGAGATCGAAGTATACGTAGACATTTTGCAGGTCATTATTCAGATCTATCGCCCCTTCACCTTCAATTGTATCTAGTATCTCTTGTAACTTCTCACTAAGTGTAATATTGGCCCTGGGTTCGAGTATTTTCACGATGACTTTCTTTGATGCATTGTCGAAATGGAATAGAACACAGAGTTGATCGTCCACCTTCTGATCTTTCATTAGGCGATTCAGTGTAGCTATAAACGCGTCTGGTGAACTGTACAGACCTGAGGGAGACACCTTTCTTATCACTCTACCATTGGGTGGGATGTATCTTAGCCATACTTCATTCTCTAGCACATTGCAGTAGTAGTTGGGGAATTGAATTTCGGCCAGACCCACTTCAAAATATTGACTCACCTCTATAGTCTGCGGTAACTTGACGAAATAGTGACCAGGTGAGTTCTTGGGAAATATGTTCGGCGAAGCATTACTCGGTAATGTCAGGTAGAAGCTCATATTTTAGGGTTTGGTAGCATGTAACCCAGACAGCTGCTTAGAAGAGCGATCCACAACTTGCCCTCGACCGTGTCGACGCTGGCTCGAGACAGATTAAATAGTGATACGCCAATGACTGTGTATATAACGACCAGTTGACAGAAGAAGACAATCTCTAGTCTCGGCACTCGCCGCCCACACATGCACCAGAACGAATTTATTTCCCCCTCTGGGGTATTTTGTGGGTTAGTTTCCACGTTGGTTTCTTCCATTACCGATGTTTTTGACCTACTGGGTCATTACACTCGTGTCTCGGTTGTATCATTAGTTGCTATTGGCAAATGCAAAAATCAGTGCTCGATGCGCTCCTTGTGGGAGATTGCCGGTACTAAGGACACTACTTTCTCCATGCAGGCTTGATGGATCAGCCACGTGCACGTGTTGATTGGTGTCGCAGCCAGCAGAGCACATACTCCAGTTATGTGTGATTAGCACCATATATCTCTTTATTATACTAGTATTGTTAGGTTAACTGTATGCCTACTTGGAGAACCACAACGAAAATGTAACAGATTTATCAAAAAATACCATCTTACCATTAGAGACTTGGCACATTGTGACCTGAACGGTGTTCACTGAGACCGGGACATCTAGACGGCGAATGGTGGGTGTTATATACACGATATCTGCTGGTGAAAACTCCTGACTGAGCTGAATATTGTCTGGACATGTCTGACCTTCATGTATTCACATGCTAAGGGCGTGGTCTATCACCACGACATAGGGTAGTATCCTTCTTATCAACGTGTTCTAGCTGTAACATTACAGCTATACCCGGATGTGACGTCATTTTTACCGGTTTTAGCTAGTTAGCATGTAGTCGCTAGCTTGACAGCAATATGTAAAAGAAATTCAGCCGTTCAGAAAGACAACGACAACCTTGCCCAGGAAGCATGAATGTTGGGGTTGACTGTTATGTCCTGTAAAGGCAATGCATTAAACCTTGACTGTCATCTGTAAAAGAAATTCAGCCGTTCAAAAAGACAACAGCAATCTTACCCAGTAAACACAACACTCCACGGAATGGTAGGGGTGACTGCAACGTGCTGTAATAGATAGCGCACACGCGCGGGCGCACGGATACACATACGCCCGGTAGTACATCCACGCACGTACACACGCCTGCATGCGCGCACACATACACACACACGGATGTCATGGTGGTACATGCGCAACCATTCAATATTGGGGCTGTCTGCAACGTCCTGTAAATGCATTGCATAAAAAAGTTTTGGGCTGACTGCGACGTCCTGTAATAGATAGACAACTAGCTGTTGATACACCCTCTTCACACGCACATGACATGGTTGTCGTTAATTCAAAATGAGAATCACAAACTTGCCCCAGAACGGCTGACAATCCATAGAATGGTGATGTTGACTGCGATGTCCTGTAATTGATAGCACACCCACGCAGGCACTCGGCAATACACCCACGCACGAACACACGCCTACATGCGCGCACACATACACACACACGGATGTCATGATGGTACACGGGCAACCAAACAATGTTGGGGTTGACTGCGACGTCCTGTAATTGATAGCACACGTGCGCGCGCGCACGCACACACATACACACACAGATGTCATGATGGCACATGAGCACCAATCAATATTGGGGCTGTCTGCAACGTCCTGTAAATACATTGCATAAACAATGTTGGGGCTGACTGCGATGTCCTGTAATAGATAGACAACTAGTTTTTGATACACCCTCTTCACATGCACACGAAATGGCTGTCGCTCGTTCAAAATGACAATTGCAAACTTGCCCCAGGACGGCTGACAATCCATAGAATGTTGAGGTTGACTGCGATGTCCTGTAATTGATAGCGCGCACACACACACTCGGCAGTACACCCACGCACGCACATACGCCTACCTGCGCGCACACATACACACACACGGATGTCATGATGGCACACGTGCAACCAAACAAGGTTGAGGCTGACTGTGACGTCCTGTATTAGATAGCACACACACACACGCGCGCACACACACACACATGTACATACACACACGCACACACGCCTACATGCGCGCACACATACACTTTGTGTAACGGCTTCATATAGCTATATTTTAGAATAGCTTATTTTCTCTGCGAAAATATTCCCTTCACAGCCCCGGTTGTATCACGTCTTCTGATCTCTATCTGTGATAAGCATTGAAGTCCGTTAATTGAAAAATGCCCTAGGCGTTCTGGCTGACCGCTATAAGCTAATCTCGTATGACAGACGGTGGGTAGTCTTTACCTGTGCGTTCAAGCGGAGCTTAGTATGCAAAAGGGGTCGACAATTCTGGTTGAGCCAAGGGACCTGATTTGTCTCCCTTGGTTACTTATATTTATGTTTGTAAAAAGGGACGTTATTTGTGGTGTTTCATTACATATATTTATGATTATTTTGGTAAGTTACGGCTTATTTTAAATGAGAATCGTAGTTTTATATTGACATTACAAGGCTCCACTATACATACAAGAAATTTTGGCGTTTAGTTATGTTTTTAGGGTTAATTTTTAATAATAATATTTGCTTGGGTAGTATATTTTTAAACCAGATTTTCACCAAGCGCTTAATGTTGATGCCTGGGTATGGACTTCTACCGAATTAACTAGCATACTGAGCCGTGCAAAAGTTTATTAATGCATTTTTTTTGGTTCCTGCGCTGCGCTGTGGAAGTGATTTCGATAGTTTTTCACCACGTGTGGATTTGGATTTAATATTTTCTCTTTCACGGATTATTCAAACATATCAGTGATATTAATTTTGTGGAAGTGTTTTCGATAGATTTCACCGCGTGTAGATCTGGATTAAAATTTCGTCTGTCACGGATTATTCAAACATATCAGTGATTTCAATTTTGTAGAAATGTTTTCGATTGTTTTCACCACGTGTATCTGTATCTGTGCATCCGTATTGAAGATTTCCTCTGTCACGGATTATCGAAGATGGAAAACCAAATTGTTAAACGTGTCAAAGTCAACACAAATGAAGGTTTCGAGGGAGGAGCGTTCCATCAAGCGAACACACTTGTGTTTTCTATATCAGGACCTCATATATTCCGGTTCAACTACTCGCTGATGGCGAGGGTCTTGAGAGGGCCTTGCGGGATCGGTAGGGAAGGGATAAAATCCATCTACCGTTTTGAGGACCCTAAAAGATTGTACGCTACGCTGACACCGAAAGCAAAGGCGGCTCATTATGAACGGCTTCACGGGACGAAGCATGAACTGCAGGATCCTAAAGTAACTATTGTAATTGAAAACATAGAGAAGGAAAAGACCAAGGTTATGATTCACTGGATGCCTACAACCGCAAAGGTTGAGACAGTGAAGCAAATAGCCGCGGATATTTCGGGAGATATAAACGCGGATATGCATAAACTGAAAAACAGCACGGACAAGTGGTTACTTCTGTGCAACCCGAAAGAACCTCTGCCACATTACGTGGACATGGAGATTGGACGGGGTAGAAGACAAACTACACCGTCTCTTCATCACAGTTCCGGGGCGCCGTACGGCGTGTACAGTCTGTGGGGAGGACTCCCATTGGAGTAATAAATGTCCGGCCAAAGTACAAATCAAGAAGGGACCTAGACTGACACAAAAAGTCACTTCGAACTCCCAAACAGATCAACATAGTAAGGAGGATGAAGACGGTTTCCAGCTGGTCAGTCGGAAAAAGGGACGCTCAACCAAGAGCCTGTCTGACGGTGAGAGCTCGACACCTCCAGCCTGCCAAACACTTGTTACCACGCTGCCGCCCCTCAACAATCACGACTACCCTACACCGCCTGAAGCGCCCAGGTCAACCAAAAAGAAATGTGTAAGTAATTATACTGAACAGATAACGACAAGTGCCATGACCGGAATAGACCGTGATAATATTAACACACCACCACGACAAAGAAACCTGAAAGATTATTCACCACGCCTCTTTATTGACTTAGAGATTTCAAGCCCGGCGAAGGAATCTACTGACTATCTCCAGAAATGATAACATGAATACAGACAGTTTGAAACAAGAAACATAATTATGCTCAACCGTTTCTTATTTTACAACAAAAATGGCAGCGGAAATTAAAATAATGAGTATTAACATTCGAGGTATAAGATCCAAAATTAATCATCTTATACCACTCATACACAAATATAAACCTGATTTTATACTCATTCAGGAAACTAACGTTAAAACCGACGAACACGCATCATATATTACAACATGCTTAGGTCTAAGAAACTCATGTTTTAGTCTTAGTGTGATGTTGTTTCCCCGAGAAGAGATTGGGATCAACATGCACATCTTTAAACTGATTATCTGTTGGGATTATTGACTGACTTTTCGTCTACACTCCTCTCTTCTGTCTTCCCTTCCATATATCTCTTTCTTTCACTCTCTCTCTATTATTCTCTCAACACATACTTCGACAACAGTTCTTTTCCACATTAAATAAAAGATTTAATTTAAAACTATGTCTGGTGTATGGGTGGATATTGTCTGTGTAGTTGCTAGTGTATTCTATTGTTGGTGACAGAATGAACTCAGAATGTCTATCAGCGGTATCTTCTCGCCAGTCATTCTTCACGATTACAGGACATCACATCAAACAGGACAGAGCTCACCCGGGATGATCTGTAGGCTTGAGTCTGATGGTAAATCCGTTAGTGAAATGAAAACAAACTGTTCACCACTGAGTCACCGTATTGCTATAAAAGTCCCGTAAGTTTATGACTGTGCCCAACTCGGTTTCATGATATTAAGTATCCATCATCGAGAAAAAAAAACACCACATTGTCAATGTTCTTCCTATTGTCTATTATGATTATCACTATTGTCTTTGTCTATTCCTTCTACTCTATGTATGCAAGTCGTATGTAGGTTGAAGTCTCTGCTTGCCCCACCTTAACATCTCTTTCTATTTAGGAGCCCCAGTGGTATATGAGTGTTAGCATACAGTCTTCTGTATTTTACTGGATGTTAGTATTTGTTCATCTGAACAAACTGTTTAGGTTCTTTCTGGATCTACGTATGTACTTTATTGGTTCAAGTAGAGTATTTTTTCCTTTCTTCTCTAATGTCCCTAGAAACTGGGAACCTGTGGATGAATATAACAAGTCGAGTGGTAAGCGTCCGCCCCTTACTCCTAACTTATGCAAGTGTCCTTCTCCAGCCATAATGACAAGGCTTTCGAAGTCACCATCAGCCTAAGACATAAGAATTCACCTCAGTCTAAAACCCCCACTAATAATATGTAATGATAAAGGTAATACACGCTCATCTATATTCCTATTCTAAAACTATATTTTAATATACCTTATACACATCTATGTTCCTTTATAGAATTAATGTAGATCCACGAATCGAAATTAATCCTCAGCCAAGCACTTTATCCCATTATAAGGGAGGATATTTCTTTTCATTACAGGACACATAATTCTATCTTCTCGTCCAGTTGGGAATACACACACTAAACTGACAAAGAAAGTGGCGACTCTTTATAGCTCAGTCTATGTCGCATAATCCTTGACATTGCTGGACAAAGCAAATTCAGACTTCATTATCCCTTGTCAGTGGAAAATTTCTGATCTCGAACTTTTCCGTGGTTTAATACAACCAAACCGCATTCTGCTGTCCAGTCTTAGTCGCAAACCTACCTCCAGAACGCAATAGGCTGGTCCATGATACTGTCTGTCTTGTCGCTAACCAAATTTTCCACTCGACAGTTACCTGTGTTGTAGTCGACTCTCCCGACTTGACCTACATACACATGCGGTGGTCAATCCTTTGTGGTTATCCTTCTGTTTCATTAACCCTTCTCTCACCTCAGCCTTGTCTGTGATCACCTTCTTATGATGCACTGTATACAGTCGTCGATCTGGGAATCACTAACATTCAGCATTTCACGACATAGGCCCCCTCTTAAGAGATTAGACCGCGTCGAATCTTTCTCGCTGTAGGTTTGATTCCCATGATCCACAATCCTATTCTTCTTCCTCCGGAGCTGGATGTCTGGATATCAAATCCGCTCCTACATTCTCCTTACCAAGGATGTATTCCATTGTGAAGTCCAGTTGTAGCAACAACGTCCATCACATCCACCGTGCGTTGAGCTTCTGCGAAGTAGCTATTAACATCACGTGTTGATGATATGATTGGATCCTCACATTATCCAGTAGGCGCTCTAATTGACACCCTACTATACCACTAACGACTGAAACTAGTGTTGGCTCCTCGCTCCTGTACGTCCGGTCGACCTACTTTCGACTTGCGTCAGCGACGGCTCACAATACAGACGGATTGTCCCATCTTGATTGTAACACTGCTTCCATGTCCTCTTGGTTTTCCCCGGCTTTGCCTCTGGGGATGTTCCGCCTCGTCCTCGTCGGACCGAGTCGTCTTTCCCAAACCTCCTGGGCTTTTGCTTCCAGGACCATCTTGGGCGATATTGTATCTGGTCAGCCAATCTTCGGTTTGAGTCCTGGGTAATTCTCGCTTTTCCCGACGTTACCCACCCCTTCTGAACTTGGTTACCGGTGAAACTTTCACTCTTGTCCTTTCCCTGACTTGTGATTTCCCTCCTCCTGTCGTTGGGTAAATCTGACCTATCACGTACTGTCCCATAGGTCCTCCTATGTTGTACTGGCGATCTCTGGTCTTCGTCTGGACTGGTAACCTTTGTCCCAATGGCTGCCATCACCATAAAGTGCGAAGCTTTGCTCCCGGATCTCTCTTCATATTTCCTAATGAGATGTCTAGGGAGATTTTTCTTCTCTTCCCCGATCCGTATTTTGTAGATGTTCTTGGACACCACCTTTTCCACAGGATAAGGTCCTTTCCATCCTACTTGGAGTATATTGGTCTCTGCTGGACTCCACACTTCCACTTTGTCTTCCACTTTAAGAGCTAGTTTCCTCTTGATTCGCTTGTTGGGTGGTGCTCTCTGGCACTCCGAACAAGACTTCACCCACCGGCGTACATCTCCGGTCATTCCTGGCCAGCAATAATGGCCGGATATTTGCTGCAAGGTCTCTCTGACACCCATATGTCGATTCTCGCCTATGATGTGTCCACTCTGAAGAATGTGAGGACGGTGGGTCTCTGGAACCACCCACTGCTCATGCAGGTTATCTCCCCTCCCAGCTCTCCGATAGAGTAGTTGATTCTTCAGAAAGTACTGTCCCCGTTCTGGTGGCTCAGCACTTCTTTGCAGCTTCCTGTAGCAAGGATGCAACGTAGTATCCTTCCTCTGGGCAGTATGCAATTCTCCTATCTCTGAGTTGTCGCATAGTGTCTCTGCCTCTTTTTCCTTCCCTTGAGATCCACTGACTACTGTTCCCTTGTGGGTTGGCTGTTTTGGCATCCCCAAAAAGACATATTTCGTGCCAATGATCATGGGGAATAGGGAGTCAGCTAATACAGCCGCAGGAATAATGCCCGTGACGTACCTGGATTTAATCTCCACCTTGGCGATTGGCAGCGTCATGGTAACCGCACTCCTCATTGCCGGCTTTAGCTCTATGGTCTCCCCTGTAAGTTGGTCTGGGCTTACTAAGCTGGCGTCCACCACCGCTTCCCCATCCAAACCTGTATCGTATAAACATTGGACTGGTTGTCCATTCACCTCAATCAGTTCCACCACAGGTGGTCTCTCTTGGTCCTGAGTGTCTTTCATCTCCTTGACCTTTTCCTTCCCTTCCTCTTTTGATTCCTCGAGGTTGGTTATGCAATTGGCGTGTTTTGCCTTGCATCTGCAGTCCACAGTATTATGTGTTATCGACTGGCCTTGTGTGCATCCTGTTCCTTTCCTAGGTTTCCGTGTGTCCTTTTTGTTCCTTTCTCCTTCGCCAACCTCAGCCTTGTCTGTGATCACCGATGTAGGAATCACTTTGCATGCTGCGAGGTAAGAACTTTTAGGTTTCGATCTGCAGTCTTTTGTGTTGTGGGAGGCCGCCCTACAAAACGAACACCACTTTTCAGACCACTGTCGTTTCGCTTGAGAATTCGAGGTGCTCTGGGTTCCTACCTTCACCTTCTCTGAACTCTCCTCTGTGTGCTTTATATAAGGTTCCACTTTTTCTCCTTCCCAGTTTTTAGGTTTCTTTTTCTCTGGTTTCTCCTGACCTTTGGTTTGGGTACTTAGTTCCTCCGCTTCACCATGTACTTCCACGAATCGTTCCGCCAGCTTATTCACAACATCAATCCGTTCCGCCCCTTGTTCTCCCAAGAAGGTTCTGAGAGGTTTCGACATTTGCTTTCGCATCTGGTCGACCACCATCATCTCTTCGAGACTCTCATAATCCCTCTTGAATTCTGCCAAGTCCATCCATTTCTGGAGATAGGATTTCAGCCTTAGACTGTATGCGGCGAATAGCTCTCCCGGCTCTCGTCTAGACGATCTAAACTTTTTCCGATATGTTTGTGCTGTGACTTCATAATGTTTCATCAAAGCTGCTTTCAATTCCTCGTACTGATTTTCCTGTCCTGGTGGTAGGCGTGTGTAGACCTCGTACCCTGAACCACGTAACGCCTGGGATACTTTAAGAGCCCATCTGGATCTTTCCAGTCCCATAGCGATTGCCATAGCCTCGAACCGATCCAAAAACTGGAATATCTTTTCTTTACTTTCATCATAGACTGCTAAAGGAAACTTCATGGCATGGTAACCCTGTCCAATCATGTGGGTTGCCCCAGGTGAAGCTGAACTTCCTTCTGCTGCATCTATTTCACCCTTAGTTTGTGTCTTGAGTTCTAACTCTTTCAAGCGGTATTCATGTTCCATTTCTTGTCTCCTGGCAGTCTGTTCCATTTCCAGTTTCTTGGTCTCCTGTTCCAGTTCCAGTCGCTTGGTCTCCTGTTCCAGTTCCAGTCGTTTCAATTCCAACTCAGTCTTACGGTCTTCTCTTTCCGCTTGACGAATCTCTCTCTCTCGTTCTTGTATGTAATCCGTTAGCTCTGAACCAGCTAACCCAATTTCCTCCCCGTTGGCCTTCAGTTCGGCTGTAGTTACTTTAGGAGTTGCCATAGTTACAGCAGATAAGTCAGCACGTTGAGTAAAGACACCCCAAGGCAGAAAAGAATACTCACTATAAACAGATAATCTACCTAGAACCTATATCCTTAATCTATGTCTATTTAATATAATAAATCTACAACACCACACAGTACATCACAACCACTCTCTCATCCACAAAAGGCGATATAGGATAAAGACTTATGTAGACGTGTGACCGTGTGACTAGGTATGTAATGTGTCTTACCACCTATCCACATTCACTCTGTCTGGAACTTTCTCACTGTAAAGTCACCAGCCTTAATGAAATGTTTCTACCATAAATGTAATGGCACCATATATCCAATGGACGTCCTTCCATTAAAAGTCATCAATGTATACTTCTTTTTATTCCAATCAGTATGTCCCAACATGCATGTACTCCGCTATGCCTGTGCCAATATGCAGGTCATATGGGTATAATGTATGTACGTACCCCGCTGCCCCACCAATTATGTGATGTTGTTTCCCCGAGAAGAGATTGGGATCAACATGCACATCTTTAAACTGATTATCTGTTGGGATTATTGACTGACTTTTCGTCTACACTCCTCTCTTCTGTCTTCCCTTCCATATATCTCTTTCTTTCACTCTCTCTCTATTATTCTCTCAACACATACTTCGACAACAGTTCTTTTCCACATTAAATAAAAGATTTAATTTAAAACTATGTCTGGTGTATGGGTGGATATTGTCTGTGTAGTTGCTAGTGTATTCTATTGTTGGTGACAGAATGAACTCAGAATGTCTATCAGCGGTATCTTCTCGCCAGTCATTCTTCACGATTACAGGACATCACATCAAACAGGACAGAGCTCACCCGGGATGATCTGTAGGCTTGAGTCTGATGGTAAATCCGTTAGTGAAATGAAAACAAACTGTTCACCACTGAGTCACCGTATTGCTATAAAAGTCCCGTAAGTTTATGACTGTGCCCAACTCGGTTTCATGATATTAAGTATCCATCATCGAGAAAAAAAAACACCACATTGTCAATGTTCTTCCTATTGTCTATTATGATTATCACTATTGTCTTTGTCTATTCCTTCTACTCTATGTATGCAAGTCGTATGTAGGTTGAAGTCTCTGCTTGCCCCACCTTAACATCTCTTTCTATTTAGGAGCCCCAGTGGTATATGAGTGTTAGCATACAGTCTTCTGTATTTTACTGGATGTTAGTATTTGTTCATCTGAACAAACTGTTTAGGTTCTTTCTGGATCTACGTATGTACTTTATTGGTTCAAGTAGAGTATTTTTTCCTTTCTTCTCTAATGTCCCTAGAAACTGGGAACCTGTGGATGAATATAACAAGTCGAGTGGTAAGCGTCCGCCCCTTACTCCTAACTTATGCAAGTGTCCTTCTCCAGCCATAATGACAAGGCTTTCGAAGTCACCATCAGCCTAAGACATAAGAATTCACCTCAGTCTAAAACCCCCACTAATAATATGTAATGATAAAGGTAATACACGCTCATCTATATTCCTATTCTAAAACTATATTTTAATATACCTTATACACATCTATGTTCCTTTATAGAATTAATGTAGATCCACGAATCGAAATTAATCCTCAGCCAAGCACTTTATCCCATTATAAGGGAGGATATTTCTTTTCATTACAGGACACATAATTCTATCTTCTCGTCCAGTTGGGAATACACACACTAAACTGACAAAGAAAGTGGCGACTCTTTATAGCTCAGTCTATGTCGCATAATCCTTGACATTGCTGGACAAAGCAAATTCAGACTTCATTATCCCTTGTCAGTGGAAAATTTCTGATCTCGAACTTTTCCGTGGTTTAATACAACCAAACCGCATTCTGCTGTCCAGTCTTAGTCGCAAACCTACCTCCAGAACGCAATAGGCTGGTCCATGATACTGTCTGTCTTGTCGCTAACCAAATTTTCCACTCGACAGTTACCTGTGTTGTAGTCGACTCTCCCGACTTGACCTACATACACATGCGATGGTCAATCCTTTGTGGTTATCCTTCTGTTTCATTAACCCTTCTCCCACCTCAGCCTTGTCTGTGATCACCTTCTTATGATGCACTGTATACAGTCGTCGATCTGGGAATCACTAACATTCAGCATTTCACGACACTTAGTACTCAACATATCGGATTGCAATAATACAGACATCGGACAGGTGGCAGATTATAGAGAAGGACAGGGACTGCCAGGGTAGGATAGCTATAGTACAGGTGAGAAATAACATAAATAAATACACAATTGTCAACATACACGCACCGCCTGACTACAGAAATCAGCCGCTCTTCTACCAAAACACTGGAAAATTTATTATCACGCTCATATCGGGGTCACAACATCATTATAGGGGGTGATTTTAATTACGTACTTTCGGCGCACGACCTTATAAATGGAGATGTAAGAATGCACATTAGAAACACAACAGGGGAGGAGGGACATAAATTAGACACATTGCAAACAATTTTAGATATCCATGGGCTAACAGACGCATACAGGCAGATGCATTCCCAAGGAATAGATACAACACATACAAACAATGCGCATAATAGAGCAGCGCGATTAGATAGAATTTATGCGCCCATAACACATCATATAACACAAGTCAAGCATTTACAGGAGACACTGACTTCACAGACCATAAGGCTGTAGTTGCAACAATAAACACAGTGCAAGCAACACCACATCTTAGAAGATCTCCCCATTGGAAACTTAACAGCACACTTTTACAAAATCAGGACTATGTAGATTGCATAACAAAACTGATCCTCACATACACAAGTGATATACCAGAGGGTAATGCGCGAGATCTCTGGGAAACACTTAAACAAACTATATGAGAGAGAACACAAACACTAGCAGCAGTAATACAAAAGCAAAAACTACAACAAGAAAAAGTATTGGAAAATGCAATTAAGCTCTTACTACAGACAGACAAAAATTCACCACATATCATAGCATTACAGGAAGAATTAGATCTCCACAGACATCATCGATTTCAGGGGGCTTTATTGCGAACAAAGTTACAAACTATAACACAAGAGATCCCTAGTAAACAATACCTAGCTTTAGAACAAAACATACAGCGCAGCAGACAGATAGGCCAGATAATTGACAGAGAAGGAAATATACAAGTCGAGCCACAACCAATAGCCTTAGCCTTTGAAGATTATTACAAGAACCTTTATACAGAGGAAAACACACAGTCGCACGTGCAAGAACACTTTATGAAATTCACAAAAGAACTCACAGAGGAACATAAACTAATACTAGATACTGAATTAACACTAACAGATATAACACAAGCGGTTCATGGAATGCAGAAGGGCAAATCGCCTGGCCCTGACGGTATTACTGCTGAATTCTATCAGTTTTTCTTTCCTCTTCTAGGTCCCCTTTTACTCGCTGTTTTCTTTGAATCTTTCCACAAACATGAACTCCCATCCAGTTTCAACGCGTCTTACATCACTCTTATTCCGAAGGAGAACACCGACAAGACACTTTTAAAGAGTTACAGACCGATCTCGCTTTTAAATGTAGAATACAAGATTTTAACAAAGACTTTGACGAATAAATTGAAACCAGTAATGGCATCTCTCATTCGTGAAGACCAGCAATGTAGTGTACAACACCGGAATATCCAGCAACACACACACTTCATAAGGGACATCATCAACTACACACATCTGAAAAACTGTCAGTCCTCAATTCTCTCTTTAGATCAAGAAAAAGCATTCGACAGAATATCTCACTCATACCTCAACAAAACTCTCTCACACTGCAACGTGGAAAATTATTTTGGGACATGGGTCAAAATTTTATATTTTAAACCGGAAAGTCGGATTCTATTAAACCATACCCTAACCAATTCTTTCAGGTTGACTAAGTCAGTGAGACAGGGATGTCCTTTGTCCCCATTACTGTACGTTGTCGCTCTATAGCCACTTCTAGAAAAGATACGACAGGACGACAATGTCATGGGTACGTTCATACGAGGGAAGGGTGAACAAAAGCTGCGTGCTTATGCGGACGATACCATTTTCTTTCCGACAACTGAAAAATCTGTACGGATCATTTTGGAGACGTTCTCGTTTTTCGACAAAGGGAGTGGAGCAAAATTAAACGTCCAAAAATCTACTATAATGGGCTTAGGCAAATGGAAAAATAAGGCGGATTTTCCATTTGACTTAACATCAAACAATCTTATAAAATTGTACGGAATAATCTTCCCATGTCAACCAAATCAGACACACAAAGACACATGGCAAAATCTAGAGAAGAAAATAACAGACATGTTACAGAGGTACAAATACAAAACAACTACCATATTTGGTAGAAGTACCATTGTTAATACATATATAATTCCAAAAATACTATATCTGTGCACAGTCTTATATCCCCAACGTCAGACTGTCACAAACATAAACAAAAAGATTAGACGCTTTGTGTTTGGCAGCACCATCTACAGTATCAAACATACTACACTCATGCAAGACAAAAAAGATGGAGATATCGCCCTCCAAGACATAACAACCAAAATACAAGCACTAAGATCAAACACGTAGGTGAAATCCTACAACACAAAGAAAAACACCCTTTAGCACACTATTACATTGGAATTAGGCTATATTATTTAAAGCCTATTAGGAATACATCCTCACATTACTTTGACACTCTCCCAACGTTCTATAAAACATGTATTTCAGCCATTAAAAGACAAGAAAAATTACTACACAAGAAAACACATACAATCTACAGTCATTTAGTTAAACTACAAGCAACTCCGGTACATCTCAGAATTAAAAGAGGACATAGATATTTCATAAAATATTATACCGAAATTTTCTCTAATATTCACAACAAGCAGATTACTCCAAAAGCAAAGGAAATTACATATAGGCTTGTTTACAGCATAACCCCAACAACAGAGAGAACAGCAAAAATAACTAAACAAATACTACAGTGTCAGCTTTGTAGACGGAACGTCTAAGAATCAGACGAGCACACCTATTACGAATGCAACACAATCATGCCAACAAGAAATCTCCTACAAAACATCTTAAACACTCATACGAAACAAAGAACAGATTTTTACAAAGCAATCATGATAAATTCCATTCCTTACTCCACACAAGACATCCACACAAAGCTACTTGTTCTATTGGTAGAGTACATAAATCTTATATGGACATTAAGAAACAAAGCACTATACAATTACAGAACAATCAACAAAGAAATTGTCCAACAAGTTTATCAACAAAAAGTCGCAAACATTCTAATCTTAGCCCCACAAGCGAAAATCTCGTAAAAGATTTGGCTGAAGACAGCACATATTACAGAAGAAGCAAATAACTTGTTTTAAACAAAGGATACTACAACTGTAAATGTGTATATTGATGGTATTAATAATCTTACAATTATATTATTATTATTATTATTATTATTATTATTATTATTAATACTCTTATTATTGCTGCTACTATTATTATTAATTTTCCCATTATTATATTTGAATGTGCAACATGAAATATATTGTGGATGGGTGTCTGTGCCGTTGGCAGTAACATATGTATGCGTCTGTGTGAGGATGCAGATGTGTGTGCGTATGTGTGTGGTGCATGAATTTGCACGCGCATGTGTATGAGTGTGTGTGTGTGTGTGTGTGCGCGCGCGCGCGCGTATGTGTGTTCGTGCGTGTAGCAGCCTTTAAACCAAGGCGGTATCTCAAGTATTAAAATAATATTATATGGTAATGATATGTTTCAAAAGAAAAATATGCACCACCATGTATAAACATATTGAATGAGCCCTTTAAGTACCCAGTAAGCTAAGGTGGCTTTTAGTGGCCAGGTTTTAAGTCTTTCCTATTGTATATGACCCCCAGACACTATCACAACGTTGGACACATTATCTCCCTGGGGACAGGCCATGGACTCTAATTGCTAGTAGTAAATCCCTGATTCTTGTCCCCCAAACAAAAGGTATCATGGACTAGAGCGTCACCCTGTAATTTGTCATCAGGCAACAACAGCAACTACCTTCACCTCGGTAGCTAAGTGACCCAGAAATTACAAAGAAGCCACATTTTAATGGAAATGATAGTTTAAAGTTTATTGTCCAAGCGCGGGGCATTTAATGTACTGCGGTCTCCAGAAAGCACGAGATTGTGTGTGTGTGTGTGTGTGTGTGTGTGTGTGTGTGCGAGAGAGAGAGAGAGAGAGAGAGAGAGAGAGAGAGAGAGAGAGAGAGATGGACAGCTGTTTCATACATTCCGCTTGCGGAAGTGGAAGTGAAGCATATGCAAGGAATGTGTATCTACATGCACTATGCCATAAATGTCATATTATCATAACTGTATATATGTATGTATTTATTTTATTCACAATGTCACAATTAACACTAACAAACGGCAACGCTCTGTAATATACACAAACAAAAGAAACACACACTACAACTTGTAAATATACATTGCTTTGTATGAAATAAAAGTTTTTAAAAAAAAAACAACTATGAATAATCGGGGTAACTCGAGAGATGGAATAAATCATTTTCTGTCATATTGGATTTCGATTTCCTCATCGAAGGGGCTCGATATCTATATGACTGGGGCTCTAGCGCACCACACCAAAACACACACACACACACACACACACACACACACACATACACACACACACACATACTGGGACTCGAACCCAGGTGTCCGGTGACAAGTTGGTCTACTTATCTATATAAGTATTCCACATGCACGGGGCTTGCGCCGCTGTCTTATAGCGACCACGGGACGGACCAGGGAAGCGGAGGCGGCCGGTGGAGGCCTCTGGGGTACCGAGGGCGGGTACCCAGGTGACTAGTTGGTCTACTTATCTATATAAGTATTCCACATGCCCGAGTCTTACCTCACTGTCTTTGAATGGTCTCGGGAGCGGTCGGGGGAAGCCGAGGCGGTCGGCGGAGGTACCTGTGGGATGGGCGGTCAGTAGGGGGTACCCAGGGACCGGAAGTAGTCATAACGACAACCGGAAGTGGTCACCCAGAACCATTAAAGCACCCGCCAAAATTTGAAAAAATGTGGTCCGATATGGATCCGGTTATTGACGTCATCAATATGGAGGTACACCTTTCGTATAGTAAAAAATGACGTCATCAGCTGGATCCGGATTCATATTTAAGGTGTGAATTGCACATTATATACTACTATCGAGTTCATAATTTTGTGGTGTCTACATTATCCTTTCATTTAAGCTTATTTGTGTTTCACCATGAGCAAGAAATATTGTCAACATTTCATAGAACAGTGGCTCAGTGACACGAGATTTCAAAAATCGTTGTTAAAAGTAGGAGGGGATAATACTAAGTGTTTTTGCAAATATTGCAAATGTTCAATTGCAGCCAGGTTAAATGATATTGAGAGGCACAATAATACAACGAAACATCAGAAAGCCGAACAACCATTCAGTACACAAAGGCAAACAACAATTGCATTTGACAAACTGAAAGATGATGTCAAAGAAACAGAAGGATGCATGTCTTTGTTCATAGCTGGCCATTGTTCGCTTAGCGTTGTTGACCATTTAAGTGAACTCTGCAAGGTACACTTTGGTGACAGCAAAGATTGCAAGAAATTTAAACTTAGGAGAACTAAGTGCAGAGCAGTTATTTCAAATGTACTTGCACCATATTTCACTACAGACTTGACAGCTGATATTTGCAAAAGTAAATACAGCTTATTGATTGATGAGAGCAATGACATTTCTGAAACTAAGCTACTTGGAGTAGCTATTAGGTACTATTCAGAGACAAGAAAGCAGTTTGTGGTTACTTACTTAGATTTAGTTGAACTGAGTGACTGCAACGCACAGGCAATATGCAATGCGTTAAAAGATTGTTTAAACAAGAATGGACTTGAGTTGCAAAGACTAGTTGCACTCGGCACTGACAATGCGTCTGTCATGACAGGTGTAAACAATGGAGTATATACAAAATTAAAATCCGAAGTTCCTCATCTGGTACTAATTAGGTGTGTATGTCATTCCCTGTGTATGTCATTCCCTTGTCAGTCAGGTCTTAGTCAGATATGACTGAGCTACCGTATAACAGTAGACGGTACTACCTGGTTTCTGTTAGCGCCGAACGTTGGGCGGCGCTTACCAAACCCGACACCCCACATTTTGCCAACGGCTTCGGGCGGAAGAGCGCAATTGGGAGGGTACAAGCCTTACCCTGGTGCGAGGAAATGCAAGCTAAAGACAAAATTGTCATGGCAGGGCAGACCAGGCCCTAAGCCTTGGTTGGCGACTGGTCTAGGATCGAAGCTCCGACAGGCGGACAGTTAGAGCATTGCTTTGCTGATCCGGCAGCTTCTGCAGCTTGTCTTGTTCCAGATGTAGGGGTGTTACCTTTCCTCAGGAGTGAACTAGGCAGGCCGAGAGAGGGATCATGCTGCATGGGCAACACATGATCTCTATATTTTAGCCCAGGCTTTGTGCTATGGAGAGGCAATAACTCCATCCCTGGTCTTAACTGGTCTCGCAATCAAAGCGAGAGGCAACTGTTACGGGTTATAAGTCCTTGTCAGTTGGCGTAGACATGGGGCGCCATGCGTTGCCTCTGACGGTGGGAGACACCTATAGGTGTCACTGATCAGCTACCGCCCGCCTCAAGCTGGGCAGCCCCCAGCCAATTGGGTGCTGATCCGCCACAGCCTGCCTGCTTCAATGGGTGCTTGGGGCTAGGACAAAATCTGAATCGCAGGCTGTAAAACCAATGCACCAGGTACAAACAAAAATATAAATAGAAACCTCAAGCTACGGCTTGCAACCTGGAACGTGAGAACCATGTGTCCAGGATTTTCCACTGACTTGACCAATATTGACGATGTGAGAAAAACGGTTGTGATTGATGCCGAACTCAATCGTCTCAACATTGATATTGTTGGCCTGCAGGAGACTCGCCTCGCTGAGGAAGGGTCACTCAGGGAAAACAACTACACCTTTTTCTGGAAGGGTAAAGGGCAGGCAGAAAAAAGGCAACACGGTGTGGGCTTTGCAGTGAAGAATTCGCTACTGGGAATGATTGAAATTCCAGCAGGAGGAAATGAAAGACTATTATCCCTGCGCTTGGCAACCTCTTGTGGGTTTGCCACCATTATTACTGCATATGCACCGACACTCGATTCCTCTGATGATGTGAAGGATTTGTTCTATGAGGAGTTAGACTCTGTGATCAAGGCAGTTCCAAAATCCGACTACATTTATATGCTCGGTGATTTCAATGCTCGTGTGGGCAAGGACTCGAGTTCATGGCCAGTGTGCCTTGGAAAATACAACATCGGTCGCATGAATGAAAATGGGCAAAGGCTGCTGGAGCATTGCACCAGTAATGACCTATGTATTACAAACTCTTTTTTTAAAACAAAAGAGATGCATAAGGTCACATGGAAACATCCAAGATCCGGCCATTGGCACCAGCTGGACTTCATCATCACACGGAGACAACATCTGAACCATATATCATTGACTCGTAGTTACCACAGTGCTGACTGTGATACGGATCATTCTTTGGTGGTTGCAAGGGTTAGACTGAGACCAAAGAGAATCTACACAGCTAAACACAAATCTAGCCCCAGGATTAATACTATTAACACTCATGATCCTGAAAAGTGCTTTCAGTTTCAACAGCAACTTGAAGACGCTTTCACTGATACACCAGAAAATTGTACAGTAAATGATAAATGGAATAAACTTAAGGAAACTCTTTGTAAAACTGCCATAAAGGTTTACGGCACTGTGGATCATAAGAGGCAGGACTGGTTTGCGGCCAACAGCTAGACTCTGCAGCCCTTGATTGATAGGAAGAAGAAAGCTCTCTTAAGAAACAAGGAAAGACCAACGCGTAACACTCTGAGTGAACTAAGGCAAGCTAGGAAGGATGTGCAAAAGGCTGCCAGGCAGTGTGCAAATGATTATTGGATCAAGTTATGTGAGTCCATTCAAATCGCAAGTGATAAGGGAGACATAAGAAGCATGTATGAAGGAATAAAGAAAGCCTGTGGTCCAGTGGTCAAAAGAAGTGCACCATTGAAAACCTTGACTGGAGAAGTCATCACTGATAAGAAACAGCAGATGGACAGATGGGTAGAGCACTATTTGGAGCTTTACTCAAGTGAGACCAAACTAGCGGATAATGCCCTCAACGCCATAGAGGCTCTACCAACTCTTGACCACCTGGACACACTTCCCACCATAACAGAAGTTAAGTGTGCTATAAATGAACTTGCATCTGGCAAGGCTCCAGGTAAGGATGGGATTCCAATAGAGGTTATCAGGAGTGGGCAAGACACACTCACTATACAGATCCACCAGCTAATAGAGCTATGCTGGCGTGAAGGACAAGTCCCACAGGATTTCAAAGATTCAAGCATCATAACTCTGTACAAGAACAAGGGCGATCGGAGCGACTGCAACAACTATAGGGGTATCTCACTTCTGTGTATTGTTGGAAAAGTATTTGCCAGAATTGTTCTGCGCAGACTTCAAGTCCTAGGAGATCAAGTCTACCCCGAATCACAGTGTGGCTTTCGACAGAACCGATCTACCACTGATATGATATTCTCAATGCGACAAATGCAAGAAAAATGCCGTGAACAGAATCAACCACTGTTTATTGCCTTCATCGACCTCACAAAGGCATTTGATTTGGTCAGTCGTGAGGGTCTGTTCAAGGCACTAAAGAAGATTGGCTGCCCACCAACTCTTCTGTCCATTGTGGAATCGTTCCACACAGGCATGAAGGGTATAATCAAGTTTGATGGTGCAACTTCTGAAGAATTTGAAATCAAGAGTGGAGTTAAGCAAGGTTGTGTACTAGCTCCCACCCTCTTTGGAATATACTTTTCACTTCTACTGAAATATGCATTTCGTGATCAGGATGGTGGTATATACATTCACTCACGCTCAGATGGCGGCCTCTACAATGCTCAGAGATTGAAGGCTAAGACAAAAATTAGGAGGGTACTGATCAGAGAGTTGCTTTTTGCAGATGATGCTGCAGTTACGACCCACTCTGAGGAAGAATTGCAATGTCTACTATCTGCATTCTCCAATGCTTGTTCTGAATTTGGTTTAACAATTAGCAAAAAGAAGACACAGATTATGTCACAAGGTGCACATGGGGTACCATCAATCTTTATTGACGACGCCGAACTAGAGATAGTAGACCATTTTACATATCTAGGATCAGTGGTAAATAGCAAATTATCCCTAGATCAGGAAATCAACATCCGGATTGGTAAGGCAGCAACAACAATGAACAGGTTAAGAAAAAGAGTCTGGGAGAACAGGAAGCTTACTGCCAAAACAAAAGTCCTTGTCTATCAAGCCTGTGTCCTTAGTACTCTTCTCTATGGCAGTGAAACCTGGACAACTTACTCACACCAAGAGAACAATTTAAACAGCTTTCATATGCGGTGTCTGCGAAGAATTCTTGGTATTAAGTGGCAAGACAAAATCACAAATACTGAAGTATTGGAAAGATCAGGTTGTGTGACAGTTTATTCCATGCTCAGTCTTCGTAGACTTAGATGGATAGGACATCTTAGGAGGATGGATGATGGTAGAATACCAAAGGATATCTTTTTTGGTGAATTACAGATGGGTAAGAGATCTCAGGGTCGGCCTCTACTACGATACAAAGATGTGTGTAAGCGGGACATGATTGATACAGGCATTGATAATGCACATTGGGAGCAAGTCGCCGCTGAACGTGTTGCATGGAGAGCAAATATCAGAAATGGAATAAAGTCAAAGGAGAAAATTATTGCAGAAAAGTCACACACCAAGCGTTTGAGACGTAAGATGGTGCATGATGGTGGAAATGACCACGTGTTCTCATGCACCCACTGTGAACGGACATTTACAGCGCAAATTGGCCTTATCAGTCACACTCGCTACCGCCATAGTTAAAAGTTATTATGCCTTTTTAAAGCACAAACTATCGTCTGTCAAGACGGCAAGGTGCCAATGATGTCATTCCCTTCAGCTGGCAGTGTCACAGGCTGCAGCTGCTTGTCTGCCCAGGAACATAGAGTTCATGATTAGAGAAACATATAACTGGTTTTCTCACTCGTCTTCTTCAAGCAAAGTACAGGGAGCTTTTTGCTTCAATAAATGATAGACAAAATCCGCTGAAGATTGTTCAGTTACGCCAGATACGATGGATGTCCATTCAATCTGCCATTGTCAGAATATTGCAGCAGTGGGTCTAGCTCAGAACTCATTTTGAAGTAGCAAGACTCAACGAGCGCTGTTATAAAGCAGAACTTCTACATTCTATGTTTAGCGACATGAAAAACTATGTGTATCTCATATTTCTCAAGCATATTCTCGGAGAAGTTCAAAGTGTGAATAAGAAATTCGAAACAGATATACAGGATCCAACAAAACTACTCAGCGATCTTGTCCAACTCATTGATTCTATCAGTTCAAAGATTGCTATTCCTGGGAAAAAAAATAACAGGAAGTGATGCTATTCAAGATTATTTAGATCCTAATCCCAATCTAGGTTATGAGTTTGAGAAAGAAATAGCAGACTACAAGTTTCCTAATGAGAAAGAAATTCGTGGAAGGTGCATCCAGTTTTTAATAGAGCTATTGACACAGCTGCCTTTACGTACACCCGATAACGTTCGAGTGTTGCAGTCCATGTCATGTCTTAGTGGAAGTGAATGTCTACAGCCAATGAAGCCCTGTATATTGGATCTTGCTAAAATGTTTGTAGAAGATGCAGCTACTCTCACCCGCATCGATTTCCAATGGAGAAAATTTCATCATATGCAGTGGACACAGACCTCTGACACACTTGGACTGTGGGCAGAAATAGTCTCATACAGGGATGCCACCGGTGAAAATCCTTTCCAAGATCTTACAGATTTAGCTTTAACTGTGCTCATTTTACCTCATTCTAATGCGGATGTGGAGCATATTTTCAGTCAGATGGGAGTTATAAAATCAAAATTGCGGAACAGACTGAGCATCAAGAGTTTGACAGCTGTTTTGACTATTAGATATGGAATGAAAAGATATGGCAAATGATGTCATGATTATAAACTACCTAAGGATATTCTGCGAAAAATTGGATCACGGGAGGCATATACATGTTTCTTTCAATCATCCTCCTCATCCTCATCATCGCAGGAGCAAACACAGCAGGAAATAGCTACAGAAACTGAAGAGGAGTTGTTTGACTGGGATTTGGCATATCTGGAATAAACTTCATTCTAATATTCAGTAATAATAAATTATAATGTGCTACTTTATAACATTTTGAATGAATACCACTAGTGCTTGTTTTAGTGATTTACAAAAAAATAGTATTGCAATTTGGTGCTTTTTTGGCTCAAAAGTAGTTCTGATTGGGATTTGGCGGATCTGGAGCAAACTTCATTGTAATATGAAGTTATAATAATAAATTATACTGTGCTACCTTGTTACATTTGTAATAAACACAGTTGGTGCTTTTTTTTGTGCTTCCTAAAAAATTATGGTGCTTTTTAGTGCTTTTTTGGGTGGATTTTGGTGCTTTTTTATCAAAGGGAGATGGCAAAACTGCGCACAGGAAGCGGAAGCAAATGCCTAACTGATACTTTAAATGGAGGACACGATTACATCAAAGACAATAATATTGTAGGTAGTCCTAGGTAGTCTAGGTAGTAATATGCAGGGAATGAATGAATAGGGAGTCTCTGTGGCGAAGTGGTCTAGCCGTTTGACTCGTGTTCCGAAGGTTGTGGGTTCGATTCTGGGCTGCACCCTTCGGTTTACGAGTTAAATGTTTCGGAGACTTACTGTGGGTCGTCGCTAAAAGCTACGGAGTTCGTGCTTTGTGCGACGCTTTCCGTGCTGCGGAAAGAGACCGAGCCGTATGGGGTAAAACCCGGTGCAATGAAGTCGACCCTGTCGACTTTTAAGCGACTTTTTTTTAATGCAGGGAATGAATGCAATTGTCTTTTTCTATAGCAGCAAGTCTATTTCGCAAAACAAGCAGTACACACATGCAATAGACATAAACAAGTACGACATCAATCAACTTCTTCCCGTGAAACAACTCTACGGAAATGTCATGAACCTGAAAGTCCTGTTTTTATTAGAGACACAGGGAGGATAAGTGCGAACGAAGAAGCAGAGGAAGAATGATGCAATTCCAATTTTCAAAAACAAAAATTCCAAATTCGGCCCCGTCCAACCTGCTTCATCAGGTGGTTATTGTTGAGGTCCGTGGTTTTTGTGGGTTTATTCACTCTAATTCTTGTCTTATGAGTCCTATCTCGGACTGGTTATGTATCGTTTGTGTCTGTCACGTCAGCTGGCGGATCGGTCGGCGGCTATCCTTTGTGCTCGTCTGTTCTTTTGGTTTTCTTTGTTGGTGTGGGCTCCTGGCTCGTCTGGCTTCATTGGCTGCAGTCCTTATAAGGACTTTTCGTTATCCGACTCCATGCCACGTAAGCTGGGGGATCGGTCGGCGTCTGTCCTTTGTGCATGTTTCCTCTTGTGGTTTTCTTTGTTGGCGCAGGCTCCTGGCTTGACTGGTTGCAGTCCTTAAAAGGACCTTTTATTTGGTATTTTTGTCTTCTCAATTGTGAAGTAACTGTAGAAGCTTTTCGATGTGATATGCCTCCTTGCGCTTTCTTTCAGTCCGCTTGCTGTCTTTTGCTTGCTTCCTCCGAGCTCAGCCATGGGATGATTTCTCCGTCTTCAAAGTAGTATTGCCATGTGTATTCATCTGCGAGTTTTATATCTGGCATTGTGGCGGTATTGCAGGGCATTGGTTTCCCGGTGAGTTTCTTGTACTTCTTTTCTTTTTCTTCCATGCGTTTTCTGTATTCCTCGCACTTTAGTTCGTATTGCCTCGTTATCTCAGGGAACAATATTCCTGGCCTCCGGACATTCTCTTTGCCGACGTCAGGGTGCTCATCTCGGTTTTCTTCGGCCCATACAACGAAGCAATGTGGAGGTGCGAGACAGCAACATGCATCTCACAAGCCGAGAAAGAGCAACTGCAAAGCCAGATTGAGGAGCTAAAGAAGCAAGTCAAACTACTGCAAACATCGGCACCAACCAGCGGCAAAGGGAAACTTCTTGCTATCCGAAAGGAGTAACAATGATGGAATTATCTGGCAGCAATAATTTATGCGTTGTGAAGAGAAACCAGAAATCAGGAGGTCCATAGGGGGACAGACGTTAACATCGTGCACGGAGCTTGCAGTGTTTAAACATTGTATATATTGCATTAACAAGTAAATTTTAATCATTTTAAGCAGTAAAAGTATTTGAAACTTTAGGATGTCACAGTATTGTGTTAACTGCGAATAAGTAGTGTCATTATATTAAACATTTAGCAATTAACGCAACTAATTGCTTCTGTAGAAAAAACGTTGGAGAGTTATGTCCCTTGCAAATAAAATGAATATTATGTTCCCGTGACAAAGAGGTATTTGTTTCCCCTTAAATTTCGCTTACCAAGTGCACAGGCCGTCGAGAGCACGCACGATAGCTAATGGTTAGTCCGTAGATCATGTAATTGAGTCCCCACTATTGCTCCCGAGTTGACTAAGCCGAAACTAAGCACCATTGAAAGTAAAGGCAAAGTGTGCGCTATTTACCACATCACCCATTGAGTGCCAATTATTTTACAAAAATGTGGCACTGCCAGCTGAAGGGAATGACATACACATCTAACTAGTACCAGATGAGGAGCTTCGGATTTTAATGTTGTATATACTCCTGTCGCGAAACGCAAGTGGGTCTCAGAAGGACAACACAGTACCCACTCTGTCCCACCCCGTCTCGGTGGCTAGTCCACATTTTAAGGCTGGTGAGGGGGAATTTCCGAGTAAAAAAAGAGTTAGGGCCGTCTTCTGGGTCCTTGAGATGTTAGGCCCTATGTATCGGGATTGTCATGAACTTCACGGGTCCCGAAAATCATCTTTCAACTCTTTGAGTGTGCGTAGATCTTTTCTGTTTTAAACTGCACATTCAGATAAAACTCGAGGAATGCTGAGTAGTCTTCACTTTCGTGAGGTAATGCTCGGAGATCTTCGGCAGGTTCTGTGAGTGTGTCCTTCCGGGACCTGACACGAAGAGGCCATTCTGTAGCAAGTCATCAAGAAGGGAGGCCGCTTCTATAGCTAGCTGTATAATTGGCATCACAGGGAGCCTGAGAATGTTCTACAGCGGAAGTTGTTTCTATTGAAGCTATCCTTTCACGGCCGTGTCCACCAGCTGTAATCTATGCAACTTTTATGGAATCAGGGATTGATCTACAGTGGTGACTGTCGTGTCTTCCTTTAAAGTGTCGTCCCTGGAGTAGGGGGAGTCAACACCCACATTATAATTTTTTTTTCCCTTATCAATATCCTAGAGAATCCACCAGCTTCCGTCCAACACACTCCATCAGCCCGTGGACACCTTTTTCTATCACTCTCTCACTGTCGTACTATGCCCCTTCTCATTCTCCCCCAACGCAACACATTCAACAACTCTTGCTTCTAAAAATTAATAAAGATTAATTTATTAAAAGAAAAGTGTAACGTATATGAGACGTGTATGCGAAGAAAATGTGTGTCGTGTATTCTAATGTAAATGTATAGGTCAGACAACAGAGTTCATGTTCAGAGTCCACTCATCATGGCAAGGATTACACGACATCACAAGAATCAGCACAATGGACCTCACCAAAGTCGTGTCCCTCTATCCAGACATGTCCTCCTCCAGGAGATCTGATGACCATGAGATCTGAATCCCATTCACATATAATCCGTGAAAAAATACTGTTATTGTTCCTAACACAACTGTTCCTAATAGTTTATGTAAACTCAGACGTCATAATTCCTGTGCAGTGAAAAAAAGATGGAACACTGTCCTTTGACCATGACGTTTTGTCTTCTTGCGAAATGTTCTATAGTTCTCATTATTAAAAAAGGTTATTGTCTATACTCCAATAGGGTCCTTTATTTTTATTCTAGTCATAAGTGAACTGAATATCCATCACTACTGGTGTGTTAAAACTGGTATGACCTAAAAACTCATTCGGTATTTATCCTGTAGGATACATATACCATTCCTCTCCACTGAACAGACCCATTGATAAAGTTGCTGGCCAATCTTTCTGTATCATAATTTATCCGGGATCGGATTTTTCAATGATTCTGTGTTCTTCATTCCAACCAGAGGGAACCTGTAAAATAGATCATACAACTTGTGATAGCCTCCCCGTCACTGATCTCTATTAGATGATCGTGGCCATTGGCCCTTGCTCAGCAAAATACAATGAACCTAACTCTGTCAGGGACAAATGACTCCACACATAGGTTTTCATCAGGCCAAGACAAGAAGAAAAAAAAACAAACAACAGCGTGCGGAACACACCCCCCCCCCCCCCCCACCAGGGAGCACCCACTGGAATATCCCAATTATCCCTCATTACTCAATTCTCAACTAGTAGAGCTTATCAACACTTCACTACTCTATTTTCAACTAACAGAGCCAAGTATCACTTCCCTACTCTAGCTAGTTTCAACCATGCTACTGCCTAAACTAATTAGAACTAATTATACAATATAACTACCTTAGGCAACACCGCAGTTAGATCAAATCACATCTACTCTTGCCATGACAGGCACGTGTAAAATTAAATTAACTCAAATCGCACACGGTAGACATATTTCCAATCAGAACCGCAGTGCCGAAGCACGTCCGCCTCAATCAACGGTTTTAGTTCAACTCGCTTCTCCAATCATGGTTTTTGGCAAACGCCTAAAATTGGTCACGTGAAGCTGTTGATGTCCTGCAGGTGTTATTTGGGCATATCATCCATTGTCAAGAATCTATCCTTCCTGGCTCAATCAATGTCAGAGTTGTCATCACTTGTTTTGACTCCCACAACAAGCTAGCGAGTTCCTGTATGCTCCCAACAACGGGTTTCCACAACAAACCGCCAATCTTCTGTCGAGTGGTGACAACCACAGCCGTCATTTCGCTTGATGTAGGGAAACTCTCAATGACAGACGGACTGTTTTCTCCCGAGCTGAGTACTTCCGCTTAAATTCGACCTGTTTATGAACTGTCAAAGTGGTGTATAAATTCATCTCACTCACTTCCAAATGTTCCCATTTTGTCGACCCCATGTAAACACGTGCAGCTGCAACTTTTGACCGTCCTGGGGATTTTGACATCCAATTTGTTTTTTCTGTTAGTTAAAATAGTTTTGGCTTTGCAGATAGGCCGGTTAATCAGAAAGTCTCTATAGTAATCAACTGGTTAAACGCGGTGTTTTATTTTTCTGACAGTGACATTGTTGTCCTTGAGACGAGAGGCCGTGTCTTTGACCAGCTGTATCATGTTGTACCTTTGGGGATCCAGAGAGTGCACCTACAGCCCAAGGCTTGATGAACCTACAGGGTCGCTGTCTGTTGTATAGTTGTTCCTAAGTTTTAATGGTAACACACTTTTATACTTGACGTCGCTTAACTAAAGTTTGTGTTTTCAGTTGTGGGTTAATTCTTGATCAGGCCGGGCGGTTGCGCCGTAGTCTGTGTTCTGGCCGAGATGTACAAGTTGACCTCGGGTCAGGGGACACCAGCTGTACGTTAAGTATTGACCATGCAGGCTAGCCAATGTAGTGAGCCTGTGTTTTGACCTAGATTAAGCGGAGGCCAGTGGTCAGCAGACAAGACGGAATGTATTGTGCGAGCCAGCTCAGTGGAACAGTCTGGTTGAAGCGAATTATTAATACATTCGACGCCCTATCTCAATAATGGGGTACATGAGGGAATTATTGTTCTGATAGAAGAATTCCTCTTGAACAGCGCTTTAATTTGATTCCCTAAATGGATAAGGTGACATTTGTACGTTTCAATCATCATCAGGTGGCTTAGGAAACAAGTACTTGTCAGTCAGCCTCGTGTGACGCGCGAGAACCACATGCGTTTCTCGTTAAGGTGAAACCCAAATATGTAGGAGGCTATAATCTGGGAAGTGATTATCGCCACATAGGCCTGTTGTTATTTAACTGGGCTTAGTCTGAAGGAGGACAGGTATCTTCACACCTACTAGGGATTTAACCTGGGCCAGTATAGCGGTGGGGAGACACCCACTCATGTAACGCGTGGGTATTTCAACAGTGTTGTCTGACTCCATTCTTCCTTTGATGAGAAAGGAATAATTGTCAGGCGGGTCTATCTTTCTATTGTCTCTATACTGTCATCGGAACCAGATTGTTTGGGATGGTGGATTTGACACAATTCCTAAGCAGCCAAAGGAATGTAATCATGTGATGATTGTCTTTATATACACATACACCCATACACAACAGAAATCCAGGTATCCGAGGCAGAAAGGCGGAAAGCGACAAACACAAGAACACTAAACTCTTTTGTTGTTTGTCTGGTCTTTAATTCAGTATTTCAGGTTAGTTACCATTGCAGTCTGAGCATCTTCCATTAACCTTGGAGGTGGCATAGAATACTTACCTGAGATATCTTGATATGCTTATCTACTTTTCTGATGAGACAGATTGTGATTAAGAAAGATGATCTAGACCATTACACTTAAGGCTCTTCATAGGAGGTATGGAATTTTACCATCCTTAGGAAGGGCCCCTGTCCTATATCTACTATCTACTAGATATGAGATGGTAGGGAACGTGTCATCCTATCTACTATTTATCAGGGATGAGACGCGTGGCTGAAAGTTAGGGGTTACTAAATGTTGTAACCTAACCTGTCTATGAGATATGTCTGGGAGTTCGACATACGATAGTGATCTAAGCTCGAGGGGCTGACCACTGAGGGGAGGGAAATTTGTGCTGAGAATTGATGGAGTGTGTATTATGCCAGGGTATGATAGAGTTGTACACCTGTCCTGTTCTTGCTTGCATTAATCCCTTTGCTGTTAACTGGGAGCAGTGGACGACTGCCCTTTGCTGTGACTGATTCCTGTGTGCCGTGGCTGAGTGCGCTTTGCTGTCGGCTGGTAGCCTAGCTGCTAGTGGCCGGTTGTGGTTGACGAGTACTGTGGCCAACCTGAAGTGATCTGAGAAGTCCTTTGCTATGGACGGGGTGCCTATTTGCGGTTGACGAGTGCTGTTGGCTGTTGCTGTGTGGAAGAGCCCGAAGGCATCATACAGGATCAGATGACTGTGTCATTGCCCTGTGTTTTACAGACTCACATTCAATCATGCACGGACAGAACTCCCGTCGGATGATGCGGTCGTCTACCAGACTTCTCTCACCCAGTTTTTAATAGAGCTATTGACAGAGCTGCGTTTATGTATACCCGATAACGTTCGAGTGTTGCAGTCCATGTCATGTCTTAGTGGAAGTGAATGTCTACAGCCAATGAAGCCCTGTATATTGGATCTTGCTAAAATGTTTGCAGAAGATGCAACTACTCTCACCCGCATCGATTTCCAGTGGAGAAAACTTCATCATATGCAGTGGACACAGACCTCTGACACACTTGGACTGTGGGCAGAAATAGCCTCATGAAAATTCCAATGCAGTAATTTCCGACACGGGAAGATTAACCTTCCGCCAGGGGATAGTTAACAATAAACCATATAAAATTTTGCTTGATTCCGGATGTACATTAATTGGTCTAAGAAAGGAGTATGCCAACACAAAAGATTACACTGGGGAGTTTGTGAATTGCCGAACATTTTCAGGCAATGTGAAGAAATACCCACTGGCCACAGCTCGAATCTGTACACCCTTTCTTACAGGCACTTTTAAGTGCGCAATCCTGCATGACCCTTGTACAGACCTAATTATATGGTGTTTACCGGACTTAAAATACTGCACGAGCAAAGAGATTAATGCATGGGAGAAAAAGCATCTGAAAAGAAAACGACGAATGAAACTAACCATCACTAATAAAGAATTAAGTGACCAAGAACAGCAACTGAAACGTACAAAGTCAAGGGACGCAATTGTTCAGAACACAACAGAACAACATAACAGGTCGCATAGCTCAGATTCTTTTCAGGCAAACTATTGTGACGCTATACACAAAATTGTTAGAGACCATACTACTAAACCAACAAAAAGTTGCACTACCAGCATAACAACATCACACGACAACGCTGACAAAAACAGACATGATACACGACAGACAACCCATACACGGACTTACAACAAAACTCACATATCCACCAGTCTTGTGCTAGCAGACGACACAATCTGGAACACACGAACAGTAACACATCGCACAGTGACATGTGTTTCAGGGGACATAATGAAAGTGACGGAAAGCATAACAGAAACCCGTTAATATGGCGCATAATCAGTTCCATTATAACTATATCATTAATGGTGTTGAAGATTATATGGACAACATGGTGTGCTTACCAACTGCAACCAACACCAATCATGTGTCCGTTGATTATCATGTTGACTCTGGTTGCTAATGTTGAAATGGGGTGTAATTATCCACCATTTTCGAATGACATTTTAAATGAAAGAAAAATTGTCATTTCATGTCGCATTAAATTAACATCTGTATTTTCTACTTGTATGAAAAATGTAAAATATATTGTAACCATGACAAAGTTTGGACTCACTGTGAAACCAACTAAGGTAGAGTTGGCATTGGAAGAAATTGACTTTCTAGGCCATAAAATATCGAAAGGCCACTTAAAAAGTGATGATAAGATTGCGACTAAGATTCTGAATCTCACAATGCCAACAACTAACAGACAAGTGAGAAGACTGTTAGGCCTAGTAACCTATTATAACAATTTAATACCGAATTTGGCACAGATTACCAGCGTATTTTCTTATTTGTTAAAATCTAATGCAAAATCAATGTACAAGATGCTACTTTAAATAACGCAATGTCACAACTGAAGCATTATTTTAGTAACATCCCTATTTTGAGGTTACCTAACCGAGAACTACCTTATGCTTTTAGGACAGACGCGAGCACCACAACCATCTCAGGAATTCTCCTACAGGCCTACGACGGGATTTTCCATCCAATAGTGTACGTGAGCAGGAAGCGGACCCCAGCAGAAACAAAGTACAGGGTATCTCAATTAGAAGCTCTCGCAATTGTGTATTGTATCACTAAATTGAATAGGTATCTTGCCAGAACACATTTTATCGTGGAAACTGACAATTCCCCGTTTACAATGATTGAAAAAGGGCAACCAAAGAACAATCGCATCTACCGTTGGGCCCTTATACTCCAGAACTACTCGTTTTCTGTTAAACATATACGAGGCACTATGAACACTTTAGCAGATTTGCTGACCAGACCCTCAGACTTCGCAGTCGAGCAGAGGAAGGACGCTACATCATCGCCGTCATCTGGAGCGTCTACATAATTAGTTAGTGTACATAGTTAGATTACATTATTAAGAATATGATAAACATAACATGTGCCAAGTTCAACTGATTTTTATTGAAGTTGCATTATCAATTAAATTTTCCCTTTAGTTAAAATAGAATACCAATAATGATATTCACATAAAGTTAATGATAAGTTGAATACAACATACTTAGAAATATTCTAAATCATTTACCTACCTTAGAGATTAAAGAAAGACAAAATAAGTCCAAGACAAAATAAGTCATGGCAGGGCAGACCAGGCCCTAAGCCTTGGTTGGCAGCTGGTCTAGGATCGAAGCTAAGACAGGCGGACAGTTAGAGCATTGGTTTGCTGATCCGGCAGCTTCTGCATCTTGTCTTGTTCCAGATTATAGGTGTCAACTTTCCTCTGGAGTGAACTAGACAGGCCGAGAGAGGGATCATGCTGCATGGGCAACACAGGGTTTCTTTATTTTATCCCAGGCTTTGTGCTATGGAGAGGCAATAACTCCATCCCTGGTCTTAACCGGTCTCGGAATCAAAGCGAGAGGCAACTGTTACGGGTTTTAAGTCCTTGTCAGTTGGCGTAGACATGGGGCGCCACGCGTTGCCTCTGACGGTGGGAGACACCTACAGGTGTCACTGATCAGCTACCGCCCGCCTCAAGCTGGGAAGCCCCCAGCCAATTGGGTGCTGATCCGCCACTGCCTGCCTGCTTTAATGGGTGCTTGGGGCTAGGACAAAATCTGAATCGCAGGCTGTAAAACCAATGAACCAGGTACTAATAAAAAGAATAGAAACCTCAAGCTACGGCTTGCAAACTGGAACGTGAGAACCATGTGTCCAGGATTTTCCACTGACTTGACCAATATTGACGATGTGAGAAAAACGGTTGTGATTGATGCTGAACTCAATCGTCTTAACATTGATATTGCTGGCCTGCAGGAGACTCGCCTCGCTGAGGAAGGGTCACTCAGGGAAAACAATTACACATATTTTTGGAAGGGAAGAGGGCAGGCAGAAAAAATGCAACATGGTGTGGGCTTTGGAGTGAAGAATTTGCTACTGGGAATGATTGATATCCCAGCTGGAGGTAATGAAAGATTATTATCACTGCGCATGGCAACCTCTTGCGGATTTGCCACCATTCTCACTGCATATGCACCGACACTCGCTTCCTCTGATGATGTGAAGGATACGTTCTATGAGCAGCTAGACTCTGCGATCAAGGCAATTCCAAAATCCGACTACATTTATATGCTCGGTGATTTCAATGCTCGTGTGGGCAAGGACTCGAGTTCATGGCCAGTGTGCCTTGGAAAATACAACATCGGTCTCATGAATGATAATGGGTAAAGGCTGCTGGAGCATTGCACTAGACTTGACCTATGTATTACAAACTCCTTTTTTAAAACAAAAGAGATGCATAAGGTCACATGGAAACATCCAAGATCCAGCCATTGGCATCAGCTGGACTTAAATATCACACGGAGACACCATCTGAACCATACATCATTAACTCGAAGTTACCACAGTGCTGACTGTGATACAGATCATTCTTTGGTTGTTGCAAGGGTTAGACTGAGACCAAAGAGAATCTACACAGCTAAACACAAGTCTAGCCCCAGGATTAATATTACTAACACTCACGATCCTGGAAAGTGCTTTGAATTTCAACAGCAACTTGAAGACGCTTTCAATGATACATCAGAAAATTGTATAGTAAATGATAAATGGAGTAAACTTAAGGAAACTATTTATAAAACAGCGGTAGGGGTTTACGGCACTGTGGATCATAAGAGGCAGGACTGGTTTGCAGTAAACAGCCAGATACTGCAGCCCTTGATTGATAAAAAGAAGATAGCTCTCTTAAGAAACAAGGAAAGACCAACGCGTAACACTCTGAGTGAGCTGAAGCAAGCGAGGAAGGATGTACAAAAGGCTGTCAGGCAGTGTGCGAATGACTATTGGATCAAGTTATGTGAGTCCATTCAAATCGCAAGTGATAAGGGAAACATCAGAAGCATATATGAAGGGATAAAGAAAGCCTGTGGCCCAATGATCAAAAGAAGTGCACCGCTGAAAACCTTGAGGGAGAAATCATCACTGATAAGAAACAGCAGATGGATAGATGGGTCGAGCACTATTTAGAGCTTTACTCAAGTGAGACCAAGCTAGTGGATGATGCCCTCAACGCCATAGAGGTCCTGCCAACTCTTGACCACCTGGACACACTTCCCACTATAACAGAAGTTAAGTGTGCTATAAATGAGCTTGCATCTGGCAAGGCTCCAGGTAAGGATGGGATTCCAATAGAGGTAATCAGGAGTGGGCAAGACACACTCGCTCTACAGATCCACCAGCTAATAGAGCTATGCTGGCGAGAAGGACAAGTCCCACAGGATTTTAAAGATTCAAACATCATAACGCTGTACAAGAACAAGGGAGATCGGAGCGACTGTAACAACTATAGGGGTATCTCACTTCTGTGTATTGTTGGGAAAGTATTTACCAGAATTGTCCTGCACAGACTTCAAGTCCTGGGAGATCAAGTCTACCCCGAATCACAGTGCGGCTTCCGTCAGAACCGGTCAACCATTGATATGATATTCTCATTGCGACATATGCAAGAAAAATGCCGGAAACAAAATCAGCCACTGTTTATTGCCTTCATCGACCATACAAAGGCATTCGATTTGGTCAGTCGTGACGGTCTGTTCAAAGCACTAAAGAAGATTGGCTGCCCACCAACTCTTCTGTCCATTGTGGAATCGTTCCACACACGCATGAAGGGTATAATCAATTCTGATGGCTCAACTTCAGAAGAGTTTGAAATCAAGAGTGGAGTTAAGCAAGGTTGTGTACTATCCCCCACCCTCCTTGGGATATACTTTTCACTACTACTGAAATATGCCTTTCGTGATCAGGATGACGGTATATACATTCACTCACGCTCAGATGGTGGCCTCTATAATGCTCAGAGATTGAAGGCTAAGACCAAAATTAGCAGGGTACTAATCAGAGAGTTGCTTTTTGCGGATGATGCTGCGATTACGACCCACTCTGAGGAAGAATTACAACATCTACTATCTGCATTCTCCAATGCTTGTTCTGAATTTGGTTTAACAATTAACAAAAAGAAGACACAGACTATGTCACAAGGTGCACATGGTGTACCATCAATCTTTATTGACGACGCCGAACTGGAAATAGTAGACCATTTTACTTATCTAGGATCAGAGGTAAATAGCAAATTATCCCTCGATCAGGAAATCAACATCAGGATTGGCAAGGCAGCAACAACAATGAACATGTTAGCAAAAAGAGTCTGGGAGAACAGGAAGCTTACTGCCAAAACAAAAGTCCTCGTCTACCAAGCCTGTGTCCTTAGTACTCTTCTTTATGGCAGTGAAACCTGGACAACTTACTCACGCCAAGAGAAACGCTTAAACAGCTTTCATATGTGGTGTCTGCGAAGAATACTTGGTATTAAGTGGCAAGACAAAATCACAAATACTGAAGTATTGGAAAGATCAGGTTGTGTGACGGTGTATTCCATGCTCAGTCTTCGTAGACTTAGAAGGATAGGACACGTTAGGAGGATGGATGATGGTAGAATACCAAAGGACATCTTTTTTGGTGAATTACAGACGGGTGGGAGATCTCAGGGTCGGCCTCTACTACGATACAAAGATGTGTGTAAGCGGGACATGATTGATACAGGCATTGATAATGCACATTGGGAGCATGTCGCCGCTGAACGTGTTGCATGGAGGGCAACTATCAGAAATGGAATAAAGACAAAGGAGAAAATGATTGCAGATAAAGCACACACAGAGCGTGAGAGACGTAAGATGGTGCAAAATGGTGGAAATGACCATGTTTTCACATGCACCTACTGTGGACAAACATTTGCAGCAAGAATTGGCCTTACCAGCCACACTCGCCACCGCCATGGATCGTAGTTATTAAGCCTTTTTGAAGCACAATGTACCAAACTATCGTCTGTCAAGACGGAAAGGTGCCAATGGAAGAGATTAAAGTAATATTTAGACCATTAACATCAACAACGTAGTAGATTATAAATTATACTAGCTGCCCGGCCTGGGTTCGCCCAGGCCCTGGCGGGGATCTATCTATCTATCTATCTATCTATCTATCTATCTATCTATCTATCTATCTATCTATCTATCTATCTATCTATCTATCTATCTATCTATCTATCTATCTATCTATCTATCTATCTATCTATCTATCTATCTATCTATCTATCTATCTATCTATCTATCTATCTATCTATCTATCTATCTATCTATCTATCTATCTATCTATCTATCTATCTATCTATCTATCTATCTATCTATCTATCTATCTATCTATCTATCTATCTATCTATCTATCTATCTATCTATCTATCTATCTATCTATCTATCTATCTATCTATCTATCTATCTATCTATCTATCTATCTATCTATCTATCTATCTATCTATCTATCTATCTATCTATCTATCTATCTATCTATCTATCTATCTATCTATCTATCTATCTATCTATCTATCTATCTATCTATCTATCTATCTATCTATCTATCTATCTATCTATCTATCTATCTATCTATCTATCTATCTATCTATCTATCTATCTATCTATCTATCTATCTATCTATCTATCTATCTATCTATCTATCTATCTATCTATCTATCTATCTATCTATCTATCTATCTATCTATCTATCTATCTATCTATCTATCTATCTATCTATCTATCTATCTATCTATCTATCTATCTATCTATCTATCTATCTATCTATCTATCTATCTATCTATCTATCTATCTATCTATCTATCTATCTATCTATCTATCTATCTATCTATCTATCTATCTGTCTGTCTGTCTGTCTATATATCTATCTATCTATCTATCTATCTGTCTGTCTGTCTGTCTGTCTGTCTGTCTGTATGTCTGCTTGTCTGTCTGTCTGTCTGACCCGGCCCGGCTTCGCCCAACTCCTGGTGGGGAGAATCTCATTTAATTCATATAAGTAGTCATATAAGATCCCGTTCCTGTTCCCGACTATCTGTCTGTCTGTCTATCTGTCTGTCTGTCTGACCCTGCCCGGCTTCACCCAGTTCCCGGTGGGGAGCACCTCATTTAATTCATTTAAGTAGTCATATAAGCTCCCGTTCCCGTCTGTCTGTCTGTCTGTCTGACCCAGCCCGGCTTCACCCAGTCCCTGATGGGGAGCATCTCATTTAATTCATATAAGTAGTCATATAAGTTCCCGTTCCCGACTGTCTGTTTGTCTGTCTGACCCGGCATCGCCCAGGCCCTGGCGGGGATCTGTCTGTCTGTCTATCTGTCTGTCTGTCTGTCTGTCTGTCTGTCTGTCTGTCTGTCTGTCTGTCTGTCTGTCTGTCTGTCTGTCTGTCTGTCTGTCTGTCTGTCTGTCTGTCTGTCTGTCTGTCTGTCTGTCTGTCTGTCTGTCTGTCTGTCTGTCTGTCTGTCTGTCTGTCTGTCTGTCTGTCTGTCTGTCTGTCTGTCTGTCTGTCTGTCTGTCTGTCTGTCTGTCTGTCTGTCTGTCTGTCTGTCTGTCTGTCTGTCTGTCTGTCTGTCTGTCTGTCTGTCTGTCTGTCTGTCTGTCTGTCTGTCTGTCTGTCTGTCTGTCTGTCTGTCTGTCTGTCTGTCTGTCTGTCTGTCTGTCTGTCTGTCTGTCTGTCTGTCTGTCTGTCTGTCTGTCTGTCTGTCTGTCTGTCTGTCTGTCTGTCTGTCTGTCTGTCTGTCTGTCTGTCTGTCTGTCTGTCTGTCTGTCTGTCTGTCTGTCTGTCTGTCTGTCTGTCTGTCTGTCTGTCTGTCTGTCTGTCTGTCTGTCTGTCTGTCTGTCTGTCTGTCTGTCTGTCTGTCTGTCTGTCTGTCTGTCTGTCTGTCTGTCTGTCTGTCTGTCTGTCTGTCTGTCTGTCTGTCTGTCTGTCTGTCTGTCTGTCTGTCTGTCTGTCTGTCTGTCTGTCTGTCTGTCTGTCTGTCTGTCTGTCTGTCTGTCTGTCTGTCTGTCTGTCTGTCTGTCTGTCTGTCTGTCTGTCTGTCTGTCTGTCTGTCTGTCTGTCTGTCTGTCTGTCTGTCTGTCTGTCTGTCTGTCTGTCTGTCTGTCTGTCTGTCTGTCTGTCTGTCTGTCTGTCTGTCTGTCTGTCTGTCTGTCTGTCTGTCTGTCTGTCTGTCTGTCTGTCTGTCTGTCTGTCTGTCTGTCTGTCTGTCTGTCTGTCTGTCTGTCTGTCTGTCTGTCTGTCTGTCTGTCTGTCTGTCTGTCTGTCTGTCTGTCTGTCTGTCTGTCTGTCTGTCTGTCTGTCTGTCTGTCTGTCTGTCTGTCTGTCTGTCTGTCTGTCTGTCTGTCTGTCTGTCTGTCTGTCTGTCTGTCTGTCTGTCTGTCTGTCTGTCTGTCTGTCTGTCTGTCTGTCTGTCTGTCTGTCTGTCTGTCTGTCTGTCTGTCTGTCTGTCTGTCTGTCTGTCTGTCTGTCTGTCTGTCTGTCTGTCTGTCTGTCTGTCTGTCTGTCTGTCTGTCTGTCTGTCTGTCTGTCTGTCTGTCTGTCTGTCTGTCTGTCTGTCTGTCTGTCTGTCTGTCTGTCTGTCTGTCTGTCTGTCTGTCTGTCTGTCTGTCTGTCTGTCTGTCTGTCTGTCTGTCTGTCTGTCTGTCTGTCTGTCTGTCTGTCTGTCTGTCTGTCTGTCTGTCTGTCTGTCTGTCTGTCTGTCTGTCTATCTATCTATCTATCTATCTATCTATCTATCTATCTATCTATCTATAGCCAGGGGACTTAACTTAAGATATAACAATGCTACTAAATGTTATGTCCCTTGTTTTATATTTTCTTATGTTCAGTCATGTAATTACAAAATTAAATTTTAGTAAGGTAATAGCTGAAGTACACTAAAAAACTATGACAGTTGGTTGCACTGGAATGAGAAGAAGATGTGTAGAAAATTTCATCTCAATCGGATGGACCGTTCGCGAACGCATAAAGAACGGACCCACATACATCCATACATACATACATCGCCTTTTATAGATATAGATTTCTCTAACGAGACGACTTTATTAAAACCTAGTAACATTACTCTATCATGCAAGAAATTGCATTAATTTAGAATTAAATACTTTTAAAACTTCTTAGTTTAATTAACAACATTGTGCTTTAAGGGAACTAACACATTTCTACTACAGCTAGTTATTTTAGTTAAATTATATTTCCTTGGTTACAACACCCATTAGACCAAAATACAGAAAGCCAATTACAGTTTTTCTCCTTAGTATTCTGTAAATAGATTTGTGTAAGATAAAACTTATTGCTATTAAAATACAATGTAAGCCAGCTCGTTAAATGTTCAAAAGGAGCGTATTTTATTTCAACAAGATAAACATTTTAAATATTGCATTGTATAACTAAGCGAGCGAAAAGTGGATGAAAGAAGGAATGGATGCATTAAAATAATAAGTATGAATATTAGTGCACTTTTTTGCACACATGTTTTTTTTTTTTAATGATATGTCTTCGTCTTCTGTGTAACACATGTGAGCGTGCAATTGTTTTATATGTGTTTAAGTTACAATTACATTGCAACTATGGTAATGTTTTCCAGAGTCTCAGTTAGGCGACTCATTTCATAAATTAAGCATAAGCCTTCATTTGTGAGATGGTGAAACCTACCTGCGACACTTGACAGCCTTAAATACACGAATTATAAACATACACCTATGTTTCTAATTTAAACATACTGTCGTGTCCTCCTTTAAAGTGTCGTCCCTGGAGTGAGGAGAGTCAACACCCACATTATCATATGTTTTTTCCCTTTATCAATATCCTGGAGAATCCACCAGCTTCCGTCCAACACACTCCATCAGCCCGTGGACACCTTTTCCTATCACTCTCTCACTGTCGTACTATGCCCCCTCTCATACTTCCCCAACGCAACATACTCAACCACTCTTGCTTCTAAAAATTAATAAAGATTAATTTATTAAAAGAAAAGTGTAACGTATATGAGACGTGTCTGTGAAGAAAATGTGTGTCGTGCATTCTGATGCAAATGTATAGGTCAGCCTTCAAAGTTCAGGATCAGAGTCCACTCATCATGGCAAAGATTACACGACATCACACGAGTCAGTACAATAGACCTCACCAATTGCCGCTTCTTTTCCGCCAGACTTGTTATCCTCCATGAACCTTGATAACCATGAAATCTGAGTCCCATTCGAAACTATAGTCCGGGAACACTACTAATGTTTGTTCCTAACAAAAACTGTTCCTAATAGTTTGTAGAAAACTGAGATCTCATAATTCTTGCACAGTAAAAAAAAAAAAACAATAGAACACTGTCCCATGAACATGGCGTTTGTCCTTCTTGCGAAATGTTCTATGGATTTCCTTATTTTCTCGTTATTGTCTTAACGAAATAATGTTTCTAGATATGTGGAACAACTACACTTAAATGTTATCTTTCCTCCAATGTGAACCTCAATCACTATTGGTGTGTCAAAGACTGGGATGACCTACAACTCATTCGGTACTTATCCTGTAGGATACTTCTATCATTCAGCTCCCCTGAGCAATGTTGATCATCTTCCTCTAGCATAGGCTCATTGATAAAGTTGCTGGTCAATCTTCCTGCGCCAACCTTTATCCGGGATCGGATTTTTCCTTGGTTCCGTGTTCTTCCTTCCAACCAGAGGGAACCTGTAAAATAGATCATACAACTGGTGATAGCCTCCCCATCACTGATCTCTATTAGATGATCGTGGCCATCGGCCTCGCTCAGAAAATACAGTGGACCTAACTCTGTCAGGGACAGATGAACTGAACACAGAGGTTTTCATCAGGCCAAGACAAGAAGAAACAAAAACACAACCAACAGCGTGCGGAACCCCCCCCCCCCCCCCCCCACCAGGGAGCACCCACTGGAAGATCCCAATTATTGCCCATTACTCAATTCTCAACTAGTAGAGCTAAGTATCACTTCCCTACTCTAGCTAGTTTTCCACTAACAGTGTTAATCATCACACTCTAGTTTTAACAAGGCTACTGCCTATATTAATTAGGCCTAAATAGACTATATTGACTACCTTATGCAAAACCGCCTCATTCCGGGATGGCTGCTACACTTTGCCATAACGACACATGCTAGTTAATATTAAATTAATCTAACACTGTAGAGCTCTCCCACAAACACGTCCATCATAATCCACGGTTTTGGTCAACACTGTTTCTCCAAATCATGGTTTATGGCAAAACCTAAAATTGGTCACGTGACGGTATTCATTATGTCCACACAGGTGTTATTTTGGACATATCATCCATTGTCAAGAATCTATCCTCCCTGGCTTAGTCAATGTCAGAGTTGTCATCACTTGTTTTGACATCCCCAACAAGCTAGCGAGTTACTGTAGGCTCCCAACAACAGTTGTCAATAGCAATCTGCCAATCTGCGTGATGTCCGGAAACCATAAATGACAGACTGACTGTTTTCTCCCGAGCTGAGTACTTCCGCTTTCCATCCAACCTGTTTATGAACTGTCAAAGCGATGTATGGACTCATCTCACTCACTTCCCCTACACATCTGCAGCTGTTAACTTTGCCCGACCTGTGATGGGTGACATCCGATTCCAACCAGGATCCGACGGGTTCCATCTATATTCGAATGTTGACAAACTGTCAAAGCGATGCAGGGACCCGTCTCACTCACCACCGAGTGTTCCCAATCCGTCGACCAGATGTAAACACGTGCAGTTACATTTTCTGGATTTGTTGAAACAACCTTTGGCCTCGAACATGCCGCTAATTCAGAACGCCTTTTATTCTCATCACTGGTTAAATCACGTTGGTCTATTATGTGACACATACACAGAGAAGAATAGAACACGCAAACAAACAGAATACAAATATATAACGTACAAACATCAATTTTGAAGTAAGGGAGATCACTCTGTTACAGGGGGCACAACAGATTTATATGAATTTTGAGTACACAGTTGTAAATTTATCCACAAGCGGAAGCCAGACAGGTAGAGATCAGCAGACACGGAGCTTGTAAAAGATGTTGAAGTAATATTTCACGGGAGCCATGAATAACATATTCATGATTTGTTTCCGAAAGAAACAAATTGTTTCGGGACATCGATTTCGGATGTTTTGAGAGGTAGTGCATGTCGCAGAACTCAGTGGGTCCGCCTCGTGATATTTCTTCTGAGGAAAGGTCCGGTGAGACATCGGAGATTCGGGTGACGAAAATTTACCAGTGAAAGGGAAGTAACCAGTAAATTTACTAAACCCGACCCGAATCGTTGCTCGACTTTAAAATTATTCCCGTAGGTGGATGACGGAACAGGTTTACGGGCAAAACAGACTGCGCATGTCTGACGCAAGCGCAGTCGATTGTCCCGGAACACATGATCAGTTGGAGACGAAGAGGGCAGGCAGGCAGTCGACATTTTGGCCCAGTGCTAAGGGAGAGAGAGCAGGACGCCGTGTCTTGACGAGGGTTAAAGACTTCCGACATCATGTCCAGTTGCAGTGACAACGCTTCTCTTATCCACTGTCGTGCTGTTTGTGTGAAGGTATGTGTACAACCGTTTTCATTAACTAGTGCGGTGTCGGTGATTCAAATTATGAGATTTCGCTAACGCGTGTACTGACCGGCGCGGGAAAGGAGGTCACGTGTGAACAGTGGCAAGCTTGTAGTTTACGACTGTAAAATTAAGCCTGTGGCAAACGCGTGTGTAGCAGCATTGTACTGCTAAGATATTTCATAGGTTAGCAGCGCGTGGCTTATTTACAGCTCCTGTTGATCGGGAAAATCGGGTCCAGGGAAGTGAGACCTATAATTCGAGTTCACACATGGCCAACTTTATAACCTCGAGCGTCGGCGGGGCCAGCGCGGCCGAACCGTTACTCTCAGTGCTAACGGAAGTAGATTAAGGAGTCGCTTCGGATATATCGAGTGATATATCGATGAACTCGGGCAAGTGCAACGAATCGAATGCACCGGTCGGCTGAACCCTCCGAGGTTGTTTCAAGGTCGTGCCGGGAGTCGAGCGTCTGATCACCTGGTGGCCGACCACTGGCTTTTTTCTTGGCTTTTCTCACATCTGTCTTGTAAATTAGTTCCCTCGATGGAATGCCAGCTTACTATAGTGGTGTCCTGAGAGATTGATAGAGGGAGAAGGGACCATTGCGACAGAATTATTCATATTGAACATGACACCGTTCTAAATGCCCCGACCTGGGACCAGGGAGGGGGGAACGGGGTGTGGATTTCTGCTACAGGGGGATCACCCTGTATATTTATTTGGAGTTATTGGATTGTGCCTACGGCCTGGTACGACATCAGCGTTGGCGGATAACAGGAAGGAGGTGAGGAAGTACTGCCATCGGCCCTCCTTCAGGGCCCTTCTATCTATAAGTACCACTAACTCACTAATCACATGTGTTGTCTAGCTATGTTTCAGCAGAGTCCCATAACTCAGACACCAACCTTGGCCCAGTCCTACGTTCGTCGGAGAAAGAGGATGTAGGTGGACAGCTGCCACTTTGGTTCTAGGTCCAGTCTATCCTCGACCATTTGAGCAGCCAGTGAAGGAGTGCGGCCCTTCTGGGAAGGGTCCACACGTCTGAGTAAGGGGGACTTAAGTGTATCTGCTGTGGGTAAGTCTGATTCATGGTGCTCTCACTGAGTGTTATCCTCCACAGATTCTATCTTGTTGAGAGCAGAGCGATGATCTGGGGACGAGTCCAGTGATCCGGACTAGGGCGAGAGCCGGTATGAACAGCTTGAAAGTCCACTACCTCAGCGAGCAGTACTTACAGTCGAGAGTACTCTCAGGATGGGCTCCGGCTAACGCCTCGCCCACTCCACGTTTGATAGCCCAGGTTATGTGCCATGACAGCACCATATCGCCTTGTTCGTTACTCCAGCTGGGCAAGTATCTGATTGTTGTTAGTTCCCCACTGTGAGCCTGACTGACTGCCGTCATGCCAAATAGTTATGATGTCTCCGCTACCAAGTGCCTGGTACCCTGTGGTGCCTGAGATTGTGGAACAACTTTGGTTTGTTTTGAACTCTATCTAAAGTGCCACGTTTCAGCGGGAGAGGTATCTGTGCTTTGATATCTGCGTTATGAGTCGGGAGATCTGCGCGGGTTGCATAGACAGTTAGGACTGCTACTACCATTGAGTGAGAGATCACCCTCTTGCGATACCCGCAGTACCATCGATACTTCCAGACGCTTCAGAGGAGTGTTCTAGTTCCTCAGCTCCCAAGAGACAGTCTTTATCCTTACCCTAAGGTGATCTAGATTTCAGGGACGTCATCCACCGGAGGTCCCAAGTACCAGTGAGTCGACTCGCCAGCCATCCTATCCAAGTGGAGAAACCTATGCCTGGAAGGAGACCTGAGAGACTTGGTGAGCGTGTCTGACTTACCCAATAGTGTGACTTGAGGCCCTGACGATGATGACACTTCCTCCAGGAGGCTACTCGATCCTTGCCACGTCTTATCTCGCATAGATACTGCAAGGTCTATCTCAGAATCATCATCATTCTCATTCATCCATTCATCTTGTATAATACACCATATTGTTAACATAGTTAGCTGCCAGAGTTGCCTCATGAGTTCAGGACGAAGTTTGAAAGGGGTAACGTCACTTGGTTGAGAGTGAGGGAGATAGGGTTCCAAGGGCCGAAGGGGTTGTGGACTGAGGTCACCTATGTCCCACGGCTAAAGGTATCCCGTTGTTGAAGTGTGATAGCAGGTTCCTCTAACCCCCGGGAGTGCTACGACATTATTTGGGGGCTCGTCCGGGATCCGATATGATTCAGCTCTGGTGATTATTGATAGGTGTTAGGACATATCATTCCTATCCTCACTAAAGAAGTCTACGTAGGTCTTTGGTCCTATTTCTTCTCTTGTTAAAACTGACTGACTTGTGGTGTGCTGTGTGTTGTGGTATATAGATTAGAATTACTGACAAATTTGTTCCGACTATTTTTTTTTATATGCTTGTGACATGTTCGGTTGAGACAGAGGACCTAGTTAGTAGTGTTCTCTGAAAATATATCTTGAACAATAAATAGCCAAGATAAAGGATATGATTTTGCACGTTTTCCGTCTAGAGGTCTCTCAATCCCGCAATAGCCTTTTTGGAGAACCATTTTTCTTTGGCTCAACCCCCACTGTGAGACCACCATGTATCTACAGAGAAATTTATAAAAGAAGTAAAAGGTTCCCTCAAGACCAAAAGGAGATCTGAACTCTTCGCCCCTGTACAACTGAGGATCCATCTCACTCATTATACTGTTGACAGTGTGCTGTTCGTCCGTCACATTAGATCTTCCCTTATTTATCTATTATGTCAGTATGACCTATATCAGTCTTCCCATTTTTACTTTGGAACTGTAGGATTCAATTCTTGTAGACAAACTCAACAATAACTGTACATAACATCTGTTGAACAAGACATCTACATGATAGGCTCTTGACAAAGTGGAACATACATTCACAAGGAAATGTTTACACCAACCATTGTACAAGACTTATATCATTAGATACTTGACAACATCTATACAGGACTTTACACAATATTTGTAACCAACCACAGCACTTAAGACAGTCACCAGAGACAATACTTGACAGCACTGTACAAGACATTCTCCTGAGACATGTACTTAAAACACTGGTTCATTAATACACTTTATTGAGCTGATGGTGAGTCGAGTGATGACCATTGTTTCATCTCCTGGCATGTTAACACTTCAACAAATACATATAAAATGTACAAAATATGTCCCACATGCATGTAGATAAACATAATACACCACCTCCCCCTTTACTCCACCACCCAATCAATAACTCTCCTCCTCCTCTCCAACTACAACACTGATTCTCAGTAGTTATCATCAGTCTCTGTCTCTGGGAAGTTTTCATGAAAATCCTATTTCTGGGAAACTTAAGGAAGGAACTACTGTTCTGGATCCGTTTGCACCCTGTTATCTTCAACAATTGAGGTTGGAAAAGTCCAGGTAGCAGATTTCCTGTAATAAGTCCCCTGGCAGATCATTTCCTCTTAAGAACAGAATTGGTGGTGATGACAAAGTACTGAATCTCCCTGTTGACCAGACTGTCTGTGAAAACTGTCACTGGGGACTTCACATATCCAGTCCACCTCACTTACTCTTCAAGTCTTCATTCTTAAACACTGTGTGAGCACCAGGCTGGAGATTAACCAAGACAAGTCCTAGCCAAACAATCCACTGCACCAGTCATTTCACCAGTCTTCTTGAATGGGGTTAACAACCAGACTTGTTGTTTTCGTTCTCAGATGATTCTGATAATTATGATCACTGTCAGGATCATTATAAGTCACTATACTTCTAATCATTGAAGTCTTCAGAACTATTCCTCTCCTTTGACATTCAGCGGTTGGAGCTAAGATTAAATCCTCCAAGACATTCCTGTATTTTGGAATTCTAGGAAAATGAATAAGTATTCCATTTGGGGCACAGGTTTAAAGGCTGGCAATTCAGCTGGTGGTCATCTGTGATTTTCCCTAGGGTACTTATAGGGAGTTGGTTCTGGATTTAGGGACTACTGGTTCGTTGTCCCAGATGATATATGACGGCCTCTCCACCATCCTGTTTGTTCTCTGTTGATATACAAAATTGCACAACATCTCTTTACATGTGTTAAAAGATAATGTGATCATACATCAACATACACAGATTGGAGATGGGGAGGAAAAGGATGGGTGTGGTCCAAACACACCTCTCCTAGTTGATGATGTAGTGAATTTCACTTGGATGTACTGTGGGTGATATGTTTTCATTATTCACCTTTATCTGTGGTAATCACAAGTCTATATCCCGAGACAGGGGTAGCCTACACAATTACAAGCATTTTAAGGCAAGCAGCATGAGCAAGCATTGTGACATAGCAACATGAGACAGGCACAGTGAATCAGACTTGGCTCACATGTACATCATACTATCACCATCATCATGTGTCCTTTCCCCACTGAGTAATGTCCATATCTACCACAGCAGGTAAAAGAAACCAAATTGCATGAGCAATTGTTCACATATGCACCAAAGCACATATGGGAAAAACATGTTTAGTCCTTGTAAATTTGCATGAGCCATACATTATATTCAGCCAACTAAGACACAGGTTCACACACCTATGGTTCTCTTAAGAACTAGTTTATATGAACCAACCAACAGTAGAGGTACCAGTGTAATACTTCAGATAGAAATTGTATTAATTCTCTTGAGCATATAGCCACCAGGCATCACATGAACTTTGCAATTCTGGCGTGCCACACACATCCTGCTTACATATGGATATTTAAGCATCTTTCCTTCTACTAATGTGAGAGGCTACTTATCATAGCACCAGCTCACTCACTCCAACATTCTCAGCTTTTACAAAGGACTTGTACATGTCTACATCACGCATTCCAATCCAGACTGCCAAATGTTAACTCACAAGAGCAATGTACAGTTGGTTAAGAATGAGTCATCCTAGGCATTTGGCAATGCACAAGGGGTTTGCGAATTTGCATTGAGTGTACTATACATTCATCAAGCATACGCAACCAGTCACAACAGAGGGATGATATGCACTTGGAGTATTACAGCGTGAAAGACCTGTCAAGGTTGAAGAAGCAGTATTCAGAATACTGGCACACAGAAGTTCTGTTTTTCACTTTCACATTTTCTTCATAAAATACTCTTATATTCTTCTCTTACGTTCACCAGGCACAACTACAACATTAAAGTATGTTTTAAAGTGGTACCTGTTGTCCAGAGAACAATATATTATCGAATCTTTAAGGGCATGTTGGGTCATCACATCACAAACTAGCGACCGCTCCGGTTGGAATCCCGCTTCTAACTAATTGGATATTCAAATGTGGCCCAGTGAATAGCGTGGGCTGCCACGTATTAGCCAATGAAAAAGCAAGCGCATACCGCTGCCCTCCCCCAACTCGCTCCGGAACATTCGATCTAAGAATAGCCCTTCTATCTGGGATGGTCCCCGTTCAGACTTAAAGTATTTTTATGAATGTGTCGGGCTGGAAATGTGGGGGTCTGATCCACCATGTTAAAATGCTGATACGACATTGTGTCACACCCATTAAGATGAATTGTGTGACACAATACCGGGGGGAGGGGCATGAGAGAATGTCAGAGTGTTGAGGACGTACATACAGGACATAGAGAGGACAGAATAGAGATAATGACATATATGACATCGATAAGGACATCTGCAGTATAACAGATAGAGTAGAGACAGAACACAAGTCAGGACATAGAATGCTCATAAGACAGGGCATCTACAGGACAGTAGGTAAACAGGAGACAGGACTTAGGTGGGGACACAGACGTGTCATAAACAGGACACCGGCAGGGCCAAACCGAATATAGGAGGGGACGCCAGTTCACGGGATACCACCCTGAACGGATTAGACGTTAGTACAACCAGCTTAGCACGCACAGACTGCTGTACTATGAGACTTAACGAGACTGGTAGGACAGCACGGGGTTTTACGGACAGCACGGGGTTTTACGGACAGCACGGGGTCTAGGGCGACAAGGCCAGCCAACCGGTTGGGAAACGTCGGACGGGACCAGACAGTTTTCAGAGGAGGACACTTGTGGATTTCCGAGTGCAAATGCTTAGTTTGCGAGGGCGCTAGTTGAAGATAGCGAGTGTACAGTTTCAGCAATTGACTGTGTGTGATAATCGTATATAAGGCGGCATTTGTATATTTGTTAAGGCAGGCACCGCCTGTGTATACTCTGTAACTACATCAGGTTCGCATGAAATAAATAAGGAATGTACCATCTGCATAACTGATGTTTCTTTGGATGCGGATGAAGAAGCGAGATTGCCTGTGTGTGATACAAGATGTTGACAAACATGAATAATTTGTTTTATTTCTCTACTAGCCATCTCTCGGCCTGTCGCTCGTGTTTGCTTTGTATGTTCCCTCTTGTCTGTCTGGTCTTCGTATCAGTTATCCACCCATCCATCAACTCATTCGATGTCTCACCCATTCAGTCAGACTTTCGCGAATATACAAGGGGCTTCTCATAAGTCTTTAGCCTGACCATGAAGGAGTAGGTGGAGAAAATCGAAATTTGGCACATGTATAGCTCATTCAGTGTCTAATGGACATATGAATTATGAATTTCCCTCCTCAACTGGTTTTCCCGATATGGTGCATGGCACAACACACCCTATTGACCAGATCTGCACATCCAATGGTTTGTCAGAAAAATTGAGAAATCAGACGCCAGGACTGTGATAAAATTCTTGATGTTACAGGGAAAAACACCTACAGAAATACACAGGGAGATGGAGCCAGTGTTTGAGGATGTCTGTCCTTCGTATAGTTAGTTAGTTAGTTAATTAGTTAGTTAGTTAGTTAGTTAGTTAGTCTTTCCTCTTGAGCCCAAAGCGGCGCATTGGGCAGAAGTCATAGATCTCCATGTCTGGCGGTTCGCAGTGTTGCCATTTTAGTGCTTTTTCAAGTCATTTAGTGCGAAAATTTGGCTTTTAGCGCAGCCGAGTAAATTTAGTACTTCACACAATTTTGTTGGTGGTGTTGTTTTGGGTGGGTAAAAATTACTTTAAAAATCATTTTGGGAACACTAAAAATCCGAATTTGAAATGAAGCGAGGAAGTAAAACAGCCTTAGTACGTTACCGCGCAATATTCAACTAATTTAACTCCCTTTAATACGATTTAGCTGAAAGCGAACGCCATCTTGCAGACAAGTCCAAACGTCAATACATTAGCTTGTAATCGAGTTCATAATTTTGTGGTGTCTACATTATCCTTTCAATTAAGCTTATTTGTGTTTCACCATGAGCAAGAAATATTGTCAACATTTCAGTGACACGAGATTTCAAAAATGGTTGTTAAAAGTAGAAGGGGATAATGCTAAGTGATTTTGCAAATATTGCAAATGTTCAATTGCAGCCAGGTTAAATGATATTGAGAGGCACAAGAATACAACAAAACATCAGAAAGCCGAACAACCATTCAGTACACAAAGACAAACAACAATTGCATTTGACAAACTGAAAGATGATGTCAAAGAAACAGAAGGATGCATGTCTTTGCTCATAGCTGGCCATTGTTCGCTTAGCGTTGTAGACCATTTAAGTGAAATCTGCAAGGTACACTTTGGTGACAGCAAAGGTTGCAAGAAATTTAAACTTATGAGAACTAAGTGAGAGCAGTTATTTCAAATGTACTTGCACCATATTTCACAACAGACTTGACAGCTGATATTGGCAAAAGTGCATACAGCTTATTGATTGATGAGAGCAATGACATTTCTGAAACTAAGCTACTTGGAGTGCCTATTAGGTACTATTCAGAGACAAGAAAGCAGTTTGTAGTTACTTACTTAGATTTAGTTGAACTGAGTGACTGCAACGCACAGGCAATATGCAATGCGTTAAAAGATTGTTTAAACAAGAATGGGCTTGAGTTGCAAAGACTAGTTGCACTCGGCACAGACAATGCGTCTATCATGACAGGTGTAAACAATGGAGTATATACAAAATTAAAATCCGAAGTTCCTCATCTGGTACTAATTAGGTGTGTATGTCATTCCCTTCAGCTAGCATTGTCACAGGCTGCAGCTGCTTGTCTGCCCAGGAACATAGAGTTCATGATTAGATTGGTTGATTGATTGATTGATTGATTGATTGATTGATTGATTGATTGATTGATTTAGGAACCGGCATCACAGCATTTGGGACATTCCCATAAGCGCTCCGTCCCCATCCTCAGCAGCCAGCGAAGAGTTCCAACAATAATAGTACCAGTAGCAATCTGATTATATGTCCGTCTCGCCTTTCCTCTAAGCGCTGATCGCCGGCTAGATCCCCTCGTCACCCCTCGCTGTTGCATTCTTGCCATACCATGGTAATCCATTTGCTCCTCCGAGGTGTACACATGCTCCCATAAGGTCGCAACCACATCTGCTTTGTCATGCATCAATACTCCACCAAGTTTTGCCGAGCCAGCCAATCTGTCCGCCTGTTCATTCCCCAGCACACCAGCATGCCCCGGAGAAAAGATCCAGACGATGCTTGTCACCCGTGACTTCCGAAGCTAAGCAAGCCACTCTGCACTAACCTTGCCTGTCTTCACCCTACTCAGCATGCTTTCTGAGTTAGTTACAATCACGATGTGTGTGTGTGTGTATCATATTCTCCACCCAGCGGAAAGCTGCACTGACCGCCTCCACCTCCATTCTTAAGCTAGATGTTGTGGTATCATATGCCAGGCTCTCCTGTACCAAACGTCGACCATTGGCTTTTGCTAAGAACCTCCAGGCACTTTTCCTACCTCTCAACACCGACCCATCTGTGTAGATAATCACATCACCTGAGAGAGCATTATCCTGAATTAGTTGCTGGATTTCAACTTCCGTGGCCCCTGCTGGCCACTCCCTGCACTCCCGGCTCAATGTGATTATAACTCTGCACAAGTCTAACTGCTCCGCTGACACTCTGACCCACTCTTCTTCTCTCCTAATGTTCTCCAAGGGGCACACCTGCCTGATCGTATCCTCCGCCTGAGCCATCCATGATTTCCCACTTATCAGTCGCTGACCCTTAACGGCGTCCAGCTCCTCATGCAACGGGTGATCTGCGTCTGCAGCTACTCTGAGGTATGAATTCGCCTGCATCATCTTGAGCCTACCTGCAACAGACGGCAAACCAAGGATGTAACGCATACACACTACTGGGGTGTCTCGGTGCATCCCAAAATTACTCGCATCGCTTCGTTCTGTATGCGCTCTAACTTCACCAGCTGACTCTCTGAGACAGTGAGCAGTCCTAGTCCATAATCAATCACTGAGAGGATAAAGTGCTAGTATAGTGCGAAAAGCATTCTCTGCTCTGTGTCCATTGCAGCCATAGTTTTAAGTGCATTGAGTCCCTTTTGAGATCTTGTCACAACCGTCTCCACATGGTCCTTGAAGGATAGGCTCCTGTCAAATGTGATCCCCAGATACTTCAGTTTGTTCTCTCTGTTGACGCTTCTGCCATCTATCGTGAGGCTTGGTGTATCATCTCTCACAATCCTGTTGTCCAGAGAGCACCACAAATCAGCTGCCTTTTCTGGGTGGATGACAGCACTCATTTCAGTGCACCAGTCAATCACATTGTCTACTGTTGCCTGTAGCTCCTGGGCTATTTGCTCCCTATCTCTCCCCTGCCTATATGCAAGAATATCATCTGCAAATGTTAGTATCCTTCCAATCCCTGGTGCTTCTAGGTTTGCAATCTTGCTCGTATACACGTTAAAGAGCACCGGTGAGATTGCTGATCCCTGTGGCAGTCCTGGGGTTAAAATATGTGGCTCTGAGGTCCATGCAGCCAGACGGAGAGCAACCCGGCGAGAATGTAGGACGGCTGCTATCCATTTCAACAACCAGGGATTGACCCCCTTCTCCATCAGTACGGTCATCAAAATATCATATCGAACTCTATTGTACGCATCCTCGAGATCAAGCGCTACCGCCATCGTTTCCTGTCTACTCTGGAACCCCTCATAAACATCAAAGGCAAAAGTGGCTGCATTTGACCAGGTATCTTTTCCTGGCCTGTAGCTCCCCAGGCCTCTTGGAAGAAGCTCCCCCCTTTCCAAGAACTCTTGCAGCTTAACAGTGACTATCTTCTCTAGAACCTTCCCAAATGTATTTTGAAGGGTGATGATCCTAAAGCCACTAAGCTTTGAATGATCCTTGAATGGTTTTGGGAGAGGGATGAGATAGCTGTGCACCCAATCCTGCGGTACTGATGCTGTCCTAATGCTCTGGTTAAAGCAGTCGGTCATTTCCTTCAGGTCTGCATCGCTCAAAGCCTTCATGTGGTCATACCTAACCCCATCGGGCCCTGGTGCCGTGTCGTTTGCCTTTTTCAAAATATGTTTAATATCTTCAACCCATATGATGTCTTCATAATGCATATTCTTCATGGTGCCAGATAACTCCTCTCTAACTGCATCTCTGGTGTCCGCATCATTATGATTGGTCTGCTCTAAAAAATCTCTGGAGAAACGCCTCCCCTTTCTCTTTGTCTGTTGTCACGCGCACACCATCATCTCTGTCATTTGTTCCCACTGTCATAGGCCGATCTTTTCTTTGCATTAGCCTGTGCAGTTTCCAGAATTTTCGCAGTGTTTTATCAGCTCTAATCTCCTTCATGAAACATTCCCATTTTGCGTTTTTGGCCTCTGCAGCACAGCGCTTGAAGACCTCCACCTTGTCTTTCTTGACATTTTCCGCGGTGTCCACTTCCTCTCGTGAGCTTTGGGGTGTCTGTCGCACTTTCCTTAGCTGCTTCACTGCAGCTCTCTTTGCTTTCCAAGCCTGGTCTACTTCTGGGGTCCACCATGGGGGATGCAAAAAAGGAGTTTTAACATTCCTGTTGCAAGCCCGCTGTCTGAGGCGTCCAAGAAGGCTATCGGTCCACTCATACCGGAAGGTCTTACGCGCTCTCCCAGTCTTAACTTTCCTGGCTTTAGAGATCAGGACTGAACATGGCAAGTGATCACTCCCATGGTCATTCAAAACAGACCACTTTACATCAAGGGCTGATGACTGGGAGACAAGTGCCAAGTCAATAGCTGTGAGTTCATGATTAGAGAAACATATAACTGGTTTTCTCACTCAAGTCTTCGTCAAGCAAAGCACAGGGAGCTTTTTGCTTCAATAAATGATGGACAAAATCCGCTGAAGCTTGTTCAATTAAGCCAGACACGATGGATGTCCATTCAATCTGCCATTGTCAGAATATTGCAGCAGTGGGTCGAGCTCAGAACTCATTTTGATGTAGCATGACTCAACGAGCGCTGTTATACAGCAGAACTTCTAAATTCTATGTTTAGCGACATGAAAAACTATGTGTATCTCATATTTCTCAAGCATATTCTCGAAGAAGTTCAAAGTGTGAATAAGAAATTCGAAGCAGATATACAGGATCCAACAAAACTACTCAGCGATCTTGTCCAGCTCATTGATTCTATCAGTTCACAAAGATTGCTGTTCCTGGGAAAACAATAACAGAAAGTGATGCTATTCAAGATTATTTAGATCCTAATCCCAGTCTAGGTTATGAGTTTGAGAAAGAAATAGCAGACTACAAGTTTCCCGATGAGAAAGAAATTCATGGAAGGTGCATCCAGTTTTTAATAGAGCTATTGACAAAGCTGCGTTTACGTACACCCGATAACGTTCGAGTGTTGCAGTCCATGTCATGTCTTAGTGGAAGTGAATGTCTACAGCCAATGAAGCCCTGTATATTGGATCTTGCTAAAATGTTTGTAGAAGATGCAGCTACTCTCACCCGCATCGATTTCCAGTGGAGAAAACTTCATCATATGCAGTGGACACAGATCTCTGACACACTTGGACTGTGGGCAGAAATAGCCTCATACAGGGATGCCACCGGTGAAAATCCTTTCCAAAATCTTACAGATTTAGCTTTAACTGTGCTCATTTTACCTCATTCTAATGCGGACGTGGAGCGTATTTTCAGTCAGATGGGAGTTATAAAATCAAAATTGCGGAACAGACTGAGCATCAAGAGTTTGACAGCTGTTTTGACTATTAGATATGGAATGAAAAGATATGGCAAATGCTGTCATGATTATAAACTACCTAAGGATATTCTGCGACAAATTGGATCACAGGAGGCATATACATGTTTCTTTCAATCATCCTCCTCATCCTCATCATCGCAGGAGCAAACACAGCAGGAAATAGCTACAGAAACTGAAGAGGAGTTGTTTGACTGGGATTTGGCAGATCTGGAATAAACTTCATTCTAATATTCAGTGATAATAAATTATAATGTGCTACTTTATAACATTTTGAATGAATACCACCAGTGCTTGTTTTAGTGATTTCCCAAACAATAGTATTGCAATTTGGTGCTTTTTTGGCTCGAAAGTAGTTCTGATTGGGCTTTGGCGGATCTGGAATAAACTTCATTGTAATATGAAGTGGTAATAATAAATTATACTGTGCTACCTTGTTACATTTGTAATAAAAACAGTTGGTGCTTTTAGTTTTGGTGCTTCCTAAAAAAGGAAGCGGAAGCGATTCCCTAACTGGTACTTAAAATAGAGGACACGATTACATCAAAGTCAATAATATTGTAGGTAGTCCTAGATAGTCTAGGTAGTAATATGCAGGGAATTAATGCAATTATCTTTTCTTTTTCTTTTTTTTTTGACTATAGCAGCAAGTCTATTTCGCAAAACAAACAGTACACACATGCAATACACATAAACAAGTACGACATCAATCAACTTCTTCCCGTGAAACAACTCTACGGGAATGTTATGAACCTGAAAGTCCTGTTTTTATTAGAGACACTGGGAGGATACGTGCGAACGAAGAAGCAATTTTTTTTAATTAAAACGTTTTTTTCATACAAAGCAATGTATATTTACAAGATGTAATGTGTGTTTCTTTTTGTTTGTGTATATTACAGAGCGGTACCGTTTGTTAGTGTTAGATGTCACATGTGTGAATAAAACAAATACATACATATATACATTTATGATATGACATTTATGGCATCGTGCATGTAAACACACATGCCTTGCATATGCTTCATTTCCACTTCCACAAGCGGAATGTATGTAACCCCTTTCCATCTCTCTCTCTCTCTCTCTCTCTCTCTCTCTCTCTCTCTCTCTCTCTCTCTCTCTCTCTCTCTCTCTCTCTCTCACACACACACACACACACACACATTTTATCTTGATGTACCTCATGCTTTTTGGAGACAGCTGTACATTGAATGCCGTGAGCATGGGCAATAAACTTTAAATTATCATTCCATTTAAAATGTGGCTTCTTTGTAATTTCTGGGACACTTAGCTACCGAGGTGAAGGTTTACATTGTTGGTGTTGTTAGCCTGTTGTCAAATTACAAGTCGTCGAAATGTATTTTTTTAAAACTTTTATTTCATTAAAGCAATGTATATTTACGGGGTGTAATGTGTGTTTCTTTTGTTTGTGTATATTACAGAGCTTTGTCGTTTGTTAAGTGTTAAGTGTGTGACGCGAACGAAGAATTATTTTTTTTTTTGTTGACACTTCTTCATTGACTTTTATTCACTCAAAGAAATTACATGAAACAGTTACATAATGCACCACATTGTGCACTTCAGGAATCATTATAGGAACTGAGTGAAAATGAAATCTATATATTATTACTCATTAATAATACAGTGTAGTATTTTCACAACATAAAATGGACAATACTGATGTGTACCGATGTTGTGGTTGGAGATAAATAAGAACTACTACAGCCAGGCTTGACCCAACCTCTAGAACTTAATTTTATGGAGACATTAATAGTTAAATACTAAGGATCTTTAAAGAGATAAAATAATAGATATGAGTTAAATGCTGAATTATAAAGATTCATTCAACCAATAGAGATGAGATGCTTCAGAATCGTCATTAAAATAATATACAGACATCATGTCACAAATATCAATGTGCAAACCGCCATCAGACATTGTGAGGACACACACAGAGCTGATAACAAACTCCAACTGCAAGGCTATGTATCAAGATCAATTAAGTTGTATGCTCACAACAGACATACATGGAAAAAAGCCATACAGAATGCAGCACCTGAATAATCTAGAAGTCTAATGAAGAAGACAAGACCAGGCAATGATGCAAATGTTTACTATTCTACTGCAACTCTAATGGTTTCAAATGACAAACTTTTCACTTTCTCTCAAATGACTTATGTGTTTATGTATTTAGTCAACTTCCAACTGTAACCTTCCGGCTGTTTTCACAGCATGTGACGAGACAGAAACTTTCATTTCTGAAACAAACATCAAACACTGAAACATCCTCACATTACCCACATGTGGTAACATTTGCACACACATGAACTAGATTAATGGAGAACTTTGGACTGCCAACAATACAAGCGTACATGAGAAACAGCAACTGCCATATAGCAAATGACTGTAGCATATGATTCATTTGATGAGTTAGCGCATCAAGAGCAAGTTACAGAGTGTCACAAACGTTGCACGTGGTGACACGTACATTGAACGCAATGAGGACGTCATTGTAATATGTCACCTAACACTGTAACGGTTAGATGGCCAGTGTGTGATCCAGCAAAGACAGCGTTAGGAAGTGCTTCACCATCATTCACGGAATACCGGCCGTTATACTGCTGCCAGTCCTCGGTGTCCACATGAAGTCGCTCTGGTCTGTGTCCGGCAAGTGACTACTGGTACTCCTGGCTCTACTGTCGCCACGGTCGCTGGCATATCTGGTATTCGCTATATGACAGTGGAAGGTAGGCGTTTGTCATGCATTCATTCTTATAGCAGGTGGCCAGCTTGGTGCCCAACTATCTACGCAGTCTAGGGAGATGATGTGCGACGGAGAAGCAAGAGCGAAAGTGCGGTACGAAAGACTGAAGCCTGGATGTGCTCACTCGCTCACGTTTGCTGTTGAAGTTGCCTGCGATAAATTATATCTCAGTTCACTCGAATGACTTTGTTGTTGGATTTATGTTGGAGTCAGCATAGTGAGGCTGTCCTGTATGTGATTGTACAATACAGTTCTAGCGGTTAAACGTCGGGTCAATATCATGAGAGGAAGCAGGGATCAGCGTTTAACACATGACAGCAACGACGACATTAATAAACAAGCCTATGTGAGAATATCACGTGCATGTGTTTCTAGCAGGCGCTCCATCAGCCCAATATCTTTGCCTAGGATATCAAGACGAGACTGCATGCTGGCAATCTGTTTCCTATCAAGCACACGAGGCTGCACCCAGGTCATGTGACACTTTTGCTCTATTTCATCAATGGATCCTCGGACAAGTCAAATGTTAGCTGCCTGTCTGTAGCTGGACGCTGGAAAGTCATCTCCATAAGACAGAGCAAGTTTATCTTATTTCTCATAGCTGTCTCGCGTGATTTCAGATCAGGCTGTCCAGACCATTTGTCTTTCAAGGCATGGAACTTATCAATGTCTCCACTGTTGAACGCGTAGAGCAGATCCACTAGCCACTCTTTCTCTGTGCCTTTCAGTGATGCCACAATGTCATGTGCCAGGAGCTCACCGAAGTTGTAGACCCCTTCCCCGATGACTGCTGCAAGTCCTATGTTAAACGCCCTCTCTGACTGTTCCGCTAGAGGCATATCCTTCAGCTCTGTGCATCCAAGGAATCTCAGACCCTCCTGATAGTACTGTGCATGGTTGCCCATCAACTTGTGGTGGTTACTAGTCAGCTCATAACAGCGGCCGTCAACAGTGGTCTATGTTATCCAGAATTCCTGGCATTCCTCTGTTATTGTCTTCACAGGAGGAAATTCCTTGTTGCGTAAATGAATGATGCCAATGGAAGTCATTATCAACACCTTGGCTTCATGACTAGACTTCACCTTGTCTTTGATCTTATCAAGAAACTCGACAGCCTGTTTGGGATCAGGAATCTGTCTAACTATGATGACACATAGCTCTGCCAGGGACAACGGGTTTATTCTGTGCTCAAAATCAGACAAGAAGCTTTCATACAGCTTGAGAAGCCCATCTCCTTTAGCAAAGATAGGATTCTTCACAAAAATTAGAAGTTTCAGTGTCACGAAGACACAAACAATAGATTTCACGATTTATTGCCTGGCATATTTCGCTGCATCTCGTCAGGTACATACTGCAGAAATCACACAACTTACGTGAATTAATTAGATAAATCCTTCAAACTGAAATATACACATGTTCGCACGGTAATGTCGATTGTCTACCACGGTAATTTTAAACTGACTAACGTGTTTTTCTGCTTGCACAAGGACGGCTTACGAAGGTTGATTATTATAGCTTCAGCAAACTTTAACAATCGACTACTTTGTGTGTTGAACAACACCCGGAAGGCACTGTCTCTTTTAACCACGTGACCGCTCTCGAGCACAAGTCTCGCGACCGATGAAGCTGGACTGTTCCGGTGTGTCGGCCTGCCTAGGCTACCATGTTCTGTGTGTAGTATCTTGTCCACCCAATTCGAAATATATTCCGAAACCCTGCAATGTAACTGTCGCTCAGTTCTGCCTATGTAGATGGCCTCGCATCTGCATGTAAATTGGTAAATACAATTTGATTTGGCGTACAAAGCTACAGATTCTTTTACTGCTGGGACGGGGATCGGTACGGTTCTGTACCTGATGACTAGAGCTGCAGCACAGAATGTTCGCTCGACTGCTGTGGTGAGCCTGTCCCGCAGACGTTGCATTACGTCATCTCCTCGGAAGGTTAGCTGGATGAATACCTTGAGTTTAGGGACTGTAGTTACTTCTGATTTCGGTTTGGGCTGTTGGCAGTGGCGCTTTATAAATCCTGTGGAGTACCCATTCAGGTTTAATGCATTCTTCAGAGTTTCAAATTCCTCTGTCAGTGTGTTCTGGGTGCATATCTTCCTAGCAAGGTCAAACAGGGTCCGTACTAAGCCCCGTTTGTACTGGACAGGTGCGAAATTCTGAAAATTTAAGTATTGGCCAGTCCATGTTTCTTTGCGGTACACCGATCTTTGAATTGTGCCGTCTGCTCTACGTCTCATTAGGATATCTAGAAACGGCAACGCTTCGTTGTGTTCGTGTTCCATAGATAAAGAGATGTTTATATGTGTCTCGTTCATTGTGGCCTTGAACGACGTTGCTTGTAGCTCGTCTTTGGTGATAAGTAGTATATCGTCCACGTAACGACGGTAAAAGGCCAAGTTATTGATTTCTGAGGATCTCTTTTCTTCTAAGTGTGCCATGAAGATGTCCGCTAGAATAGGTCCAAGTGGGCTCCCCATGGCCACTCCGTCAATTTGGCGATATGACTTGTTTAGAAAGTTGAATTTTAATAGCCTCTCTAGAATAGCTGATGGTGTGCCTAGTTTTAGTTGTTTGTCTCTAATGCGTTCGCTTATTATATTCACGATCTCATCTAATGGAACGTTGGTGAATAAAGAGGCAATATCCATGCATGCCATGTGTTTGTTGTTTAAGTCCATAGTATCCAATAGTTCCACCAGTTCGAATGTATCTCTGAGTGTTCTTGGATCGAAGGACTGTCGTACTGGTTTTACAATTTCAGCTAGCCATCTCGCCATTCGGTGTTGTGCAGAGTTAACCGTGGAAAGGATCGGTCTTAGTAATAATTTTAATAGCCTCTCTAGAAAAGCTGATGGTGTGCCTAGTTTTAGTTGTTTGTCTCTAATGCGTTCGCTTATTATATTCACGATCTCATCTAATGGAACGTTGGTGAATAAAGAGGCAATATCCATGCATGCCATGTGTTTGTTGTTTAAGTCCATAGTATCCAATAGTTCCACCAGTTCGAATGTATCTCTGAGTGTTCTTGGATCGAAGGACTGTCGTACTGGTTTTACAATTTCAGCTAGCCATCTCGCCATTCGGTGTTGTGCAGAGTTAACCGTGGAAAGGATCGGTCTTAGTGGGATGCCGGGCTTGTGAAGCTTGGGTAAACCGTACATCTGAGGAGTTTGGGTGCCACGCAGTGTGAGCGTTTTTGCAGTGGCCTCGCTGATGAGTCCTGCATTCACAAGTGACTGGATTTCTTTCCTCATTTTTGCATACAGGTCCTCCGACTTGTTGACTGTTTGCTCTACTCTGAATTTAGATGCATCTGATAATATTTCATCCATTTTTCTCTGGTAGTCTGATATGTCCATCAGTACTGCACCACTCCCTTTGTCAGGTTTCAATATCACGAGGGTTTTGTTGGCCTTTAACGCTTTTAAGGCAGTAAGGTGTTCGTTGGTCAGCGAACATGTCTGTTTAGAGGGTGTTGTGCGATACTGGTGTTCTAAATCTACCAGTTTGGCCTTCAGCCACCCGACTGACTCAGCAGAAGTAGGTGATAACTTGGAGACTTGATCAAACAATATTTCAAATTGTGCTTGCGACTCAACACGGTTAATGTGATTGGGCTTTATGCAGAATTTTAATCCGTATGCAAGGGCCTCCGTTTCAATGGTGTTGAGTACGAACGACGATAAGTTCCTCACATACTTCTCTGGACTGTCTAGTACTGACGTTGTTATCTTTTCAGTGCTCAGTGATTTGTTGAGGCGAACATTCTCTGCGATTTTCACCTTGTACACTGTTTCTGTACAGAATTTAGTGAACTTCAAGTAGCCATACAAGCTCAATTCTTTGGTGACGTAGTAGGCAGAACTGTGTGTGCGCTTGAGGTTGGCCAGTTTAGACTGGGTTTCTTCTATCTGGTTTTTTGTCAGTCCCTAAACTCAAGGTATTCATCCAGCTAACCTTCCGAGGAGATGACGTAATGCAACGTCTGCGGGACAGGCTCACCACAGCAGTCGGGCGAACATTCTGTGCTGCAGCTCTAGTCATCAGGTACAGAACCGTACCAATCCCCGTCCCAGCAGTAAAAGAACCTGTAGCTTTGTACGCCAAATCAAATTGCATTTACCAATTTACATGCAGATGCGAGGCCATCTACATAGGCAGAACTGAGCGACAGTTACATTGCAGGGTTTCGGAACATATTTCGAATTGGGTGGACAAGATACTACACACAGAAGATGGTAGCCTAGGCAGGCCGACACACCGGAACAGTCCGGCTTCATCGGTCGCGAGACATGTGCTCGAGAGCGGTCACGTGGTTGAAAGAGACAGTGCCTTCCGTGTGTTGTTCAACACACAAAGTCGTCAATTGTTAAAGTTTGCTGAAGCTATAATAATCAACCTTCGTAAGCCATCCTTGTGCAAGCAGAAAGACATGTTAGTCAGTTTAAAATTACCGTGGTAGACAATCGACATTACTGTGCGAACATGTGTATATTTCAGTTTGAAGGATTTATCTAATTAATTCACGTAAGTTGTGTGATTTCTGCAGTATGTACCTGACGAGATGCAGCGAAATATGCCAGGCAATAAATCGTGCAGTCTATTGTTTGTGTCTTCGTTATTCAAATTCATCACGGGAAAACATTGTTTTGAGTTTCAGTGTCAGCTGATGCCATAGTTTTTTGTTATACAATTCCACAAGCAACCCCCACTCCGTCGCAACATCACCAGTACTTTTACGCTGTTGTTCGGCTAAATATCCAGGAACGTCTTTCGGCATGTTGATGCCTTCCTTTATTTCAGTGAACGAAGAACCAACTATAGTGAACCAAGAAGCAAAGGAAGAATAGTTTATACGTTGTGAAGAAATAACAGAAATCAGGAGGTCCATTGGGGGGACAGTCGTTAACATCGTGCACGGAGCTTGCAGTGTTTAAACATTGTATATATTGCATTAACAAGTACATTTTATTCATTTTTAGCAGTAAAAGTATTTTGAACTTTAGGATGTCAAATTATTGTGTTAACTATGAATAAGTGGTGTCATTATATTAAACATTTAACAATTAATGCAACTAATTGCTTCTGCAGAAAAACGTTGGCGAGTTATGTCCCTTGCAAATAAAATAAATATTATGTTCCTGTGACAAAGAGGTATTTCTTTCCCCTTATATTTCGCTTACCAAGTGCACAGGCCGTCGAGAGCACGCACGATAGCTAATAGTTAGCCCGTAGGTCATGTAATTGAGTCCCCACTATATCTCCCGGGTTGACTCAGCCGAACCTAAGCACCATGAAATGTTCTGGAAAGTAAAGGCGAAGTGTGCGCTATTGTCCACATCACCCATTGAGTGCCAATTGTTTTACAAAAATGTGGCACTGCCAGCTGAAGGGAATGACATACACACCTAACTAGTACCAGATGAGGAGCTTCGGATTTTAATGTTGTATATACTCCTGTCGCGAAACGTAAGTGGGTCACAGAGGGACAACACAGTACCCACTCTGTCCCACCCCGTCTCGGTGGCTAGTCCACATTTGAAGGCGGGTGAGGGGGGATTTCCGAGTACAAAAAGAGTTAGGGCCGTCTTCTGGGTACTTGAGATGTTATGTATCGGGATTGTCATGAACTTCACGGGTCCCAAGAATCATCACTCAACTCTTTTGTGTGTGCGTAGATCTTTTCTGTTGTAAATCGCACATTCAGATAAAACACGGGGAATGCTGAGTTGCCTTCACTGTCATGAGGTAATGCTCGGAGATCTTCGGCAGGTTCCGTGAGTGTGTCCTTCCGGGACCTGACACGAAGAGGCCATTCGGTAGCAAGTCATCAAGAAGGGAGGCCGCTTCTATAGCCAGCTGTATAATTGGCATCACGAGGATCCGGAGAATGCTCTACAGCGGAAGTTGTTTCTGTTGAAGCTATCCTTTCACGGCCGTGTCCACCAGCTGTAATCTATGCAACTCTTATGGAATCAGGGATTGGTCTACAGTGGTGACATTGTTGTCCTTGAGACGAGAGGCCGTGTCTTTGACCAGCTGTATCATGTTGTACCTTTGGGGATCCAGAGAGTGCACCTACAGCCCAAGGCTTGATGAACCTACCGGGTCGCTGTCTGTTGTATAGTTGTTCCTAAGTTTTAATGGTAACACACTTTTATACTTGGCGTCGCTTAACTAAAGTTTGTGTTTTCAGTTGTGGGTTAATTCTTGACCAGGCCGGGCGGTTGCGCCGTAGTCTGTGTTCTGACCGAGATGTACAAGTTGACCTCGGGTCAGGGGACATCCGGGTCCACATTTAAGGTGATGCTATGTGAGGTGGTTTGATCACCTCGACCCCCAACCAGACCAGGCGCTCTACTGGTGACGGGCAGCAAATGCGTCTAATCCTAGCCAAATGACCGAGAAGGATCATCCCGGCCTCCGACCAGACCAAGTGTACTACTAAAAGCCAGCAAATACACTCGGATCTTAGCCAAAGGGCCGGGATGCGATCTCTTAGCCAACAGCCGCGTACAAATATCGGATTGCGACAACGTCAACCAGAAAGACATCTTCTACTTCTACTGACATCATATAATAGCCTTGTTGATTGTAGAGTAAATTTATATCATTTGTCTTTATACTGCGTTCAGTACCATAGCGTGAATAAATTAGGTAGTGTATGCACCCCAAAAAAAAAAAAATTTGTTTATTGACATTGATTCATTCGATTGTGAGGAATTGTTTTCATCGGATGTTGATGGAAACCAATCTCCAGGACGCAGAACAATAACTGGAAAACAGCCATGTTCAGGGAGGATAGGGATTTATCCCTAACAGCTAAAATCGGTGAATGCCTCACAGCTGCTATTTTATGTTATCATGGAATATTATGTTTCCTTGATATTAAAAGAAGTTTATGGGAACTCAGACAGCGCAGACAACGAGGACCGCGTCGCCGCATTATCTGCAGGAAATAATTTATACGTTGTGAAGAGAAACCAGAAATCACGAGGTCCATTGGGGGGACAGTCGTTAACATCGTGCACGGAGCTTGCAGTGTTTAAACATTGTATATATTGCATTAACAAGTACATTTGATTCATTGATTCAAATTTCAAAGGGCCCAACTGCAGGCTAGACGGAAAAGCTGGCAGGAGAAAACAGAGTCACTGAACTTTGGAAAAGACACAAGTAAGTTATGGAGGCTAATAAAACAGCTTAACGATGAGGGCACATGGAGAAACTCAAAAATTGCGCTACATAAAGACGGAAACATATTAACAGGAAAGCAAGCAGCTGACCATTTTGCGGACTCATTCGCACAAGATAACAATATTGAAATTAGTCCAGAGAAACAACAGGATATTCGAGAGAAATGGCAAAATACAGGACAGAAGGAAATTGTACATGAGGTTATGGAGACACCTATCACATTCAGTGAACTGGAGCTAGCCATTTCAAAACTGAAAATGAGAAAATCACCAGGAGCTGATGGTATCTCCAATGAAATGATCAGGAACCTAGGAACAGAGGCCAGAGCAAAGCTGCTACAGATCTTTAATAATACTTGGACCTTAGGCAGTGTTCCACAAGTCTGGAGAGAAGCAATCATGATACCCCTCCTAAAATCTGGGAAAGACAGTTCCATTGCCTCCAGCTACAGACCCATTAGCCTCACCAGGTGTCTCTGCAAAACAATGGAACGCGTAATCAATCACAGACTACAGTGGTACATTGAAAGTGAAAACATCCTTGTGCCACAACAGGCTGCCTTTAGGCAGTGCTACTCTACGGAAGATCAGACAACCTACCTCTCTCAAGAAGTTGAGGATGCATTCCAAGAGAAGAAGCTGGTACTTGCGGCTTGGATAGATCTGAAGAAAGCCTTTGACAAAGTCTGGAAAGAAGGTCTGATGAAGAAACTGAGAAATTGTAATGTCAATGGAAGAATGTACAAATGGGTAAAAGCATACTTGCACAACAGAAGAGCCCGAGTACAGATAGACGGTCTCAAGAGCAAGAAAGTATTATTGCGTCACGGTGTTCCCCAGGGCGGAGTCCTGTCCCCAACACTTTTTCTAATCTTCATCAATGATCTTGTTGCTAATCTACCCAATGGAATTAAAGCGGCAATGTACGCTGATGACCTGGTTTTGTGGAGCGCAAATGAACATGCATCAGTGGCCACCATATTGCTACAAAGAGCTGTAGATACATTTGTTGCATGGGCGGATAGATGGTGTGTCAGCATAAACACTGACAAGTGCAGCACCACTCTATTTACCCTTTCTCCGAAACAAAAGGCAGGGAGCATTCAGATAAATGGAACACCCCTAAGAGAAGATAAGGAACCAACATACCTTGGTGTAACATTCGACGACAGGCTGACATGGAGAAAACACATTAAAAAAAGCAGTAGCAAAAGCCAGAAGGAAAATTGCCATCCTGCGAAAGCTAACTGGAACCACTTGGGGAGCCAGTGGGAAAATACTTATCAAAGTTTATCAACAGAGCATACGACCACACTTGGAATACGGGTCAACTGCATGGTGTTCGGCATCAAAAACTACATTGCAGGAGCTGGACAAGGTGCAAAATCAAGCTCTTAGAGTCATAACAGGAGGGATGAGATCAACCCCTATAGTAGCAATGGAGAAAATGGGGAGGACACAAGCTTTAAGAGAGCGCAGAGATACAAACACACTAATACAAGCAGAAAAGTTTCTCAGCTTGCCAGGCCACCCTATGAAGAACAGATTTGAAAACCTAGCTATGGGGCGGTTGAAAAGAAGTAGTTTCATCCACCAGGCCAAACAACTCTGCAGAGAAACCATCGATCTTCCCACAGTTGATATCCCCCTGACAACTATTCCAGAGCGAACCCCGTGGAAAGATGAACATAGAATATCGCTACAAATCCAGTCAAAAGTGAGAGGAATATTTGACAAGGAAGAACAGAACAGTGTACAGCGCAGAACAGCCACTCTCAGCTTCCTTGATGATGAATACCCACATGACCTCTGGATCCGAGTCTACACAGATGGGTCAGCACAAAATGCTGTTCGAAATGGAGGAGCGGGAGTGTACATAGAATACCCAAATAATACTAGAGACACGGCCAGAATTCCAACAGGAAAGTACTGCCATAATTATGATGCTGAAATTGAGGCAATCAAGATAGCCACAGAGAAATTACAAAATACCAGCCATGGTACACAACCTGTGGTGATATTGACAGATGCAAAATCCGTAATAGAGGTGCTCCTGTCTGGGAAATTGCCAGTTCTGAGGACACTACTTTCTAAACTTAGCAGTCAGCGTAATATCACCATACAGTGGATACCATCCCACTGTGGAATCCCCGGAAACGACAGAGCTGATCGATTGGCTAAGGAAGGAGCACAAGAAGAACAACCAGATGTGCCTATTACATACCACCAAAAGAAAAGAATGATCAAATCAGTCAGAAGGCCACCAAACCTTACTCAAGACGACTACCACGTTATGGACAGGCCAGAACAGGTCATTCTTCTGCGCCTCAGAACAGGACACAATAGATTACGCAACCACATGTATACAAAATTCAAGATTGGTGACTCAGCCATGTGCACATGTGGTTTAGCGTCGCAGACAGCAGAGCACATACTCCAGGATTGCCCAAACTACAACATATCCAGGCGAACCTTCTGGCCTAGAGAGACAACAGTGGAAGATAAACTCTATGGACCGCTGAATGAACTAAAAAGGACTGTTAGATTCATACAAGAGACAACATTGCAGTTATAGACATATTTCAGGCGAACGAAAGAAGAAGAAGAAGATTCATTTTTAGCATTAAAAGTATTTGGAACTTTAGGATGTCAAATTATTGTGTTAACTGTGAATAAGTGGTGTCATTATATTAAACATTTAACAATTAATGCAACTAATTGCTTCTGTGGAAAAAACGTTGCCGAGTTATGTCCCTTGCAATCAATAAAATGAATATTATGTTCCCATGAAAAAGAGGTATTTGTTTCCCTTTAAATTTCGCTTACCAAGTGCACAGGCCGTCGAGAGCACGCACGATAGCTAATGGTTAGCCCGTAGATCATGTAATTGAGTCCCCACTATTGCTCCCGGGTTGACTCAGCCGAAACTAAGCACCATGAAATGTTCTGGAAAGTAAAGGCGAAGTGTGCGCTATTGACCACATCACCCATTGAGTGCCAACTGTTTTACAAAAATGTGGCACTGCCAGCTGAAGGGAATGACATACACACCTAACTAGTACCAGATGAGGAGCTTCGGATTTTAATGTTGTATATACTCCTGTCGCGAAAGGCAAGTGGGTCTCAGAGGGACAACACAGTACCCACTCTGTCCCACCCCGTCTCGGTGGCTAGTCCACATTTGAAGGCGGGTGAGGGGGGATTTCCGAGTAAAAAAAGAGTTACGGCCGTCTTCTGGGTACTTGAGATGTTATGTATCGGGATTGTCATGAACTTCACGGGTCCCAAGAATCATCACTCAACTCTTTTGTGTGTGCGTAGATCTTTTCTGTTGTAAATCGCACATTCAGATAAAACACGGGGAATGCTGAGTTGCCTTCACTGTCATGAGGTAATGCTCGGAGATCTTCGGCAGGTTCCGTGAGTGTGTCCTTCCGGGACCTGACACGAAGAGGCCATTCGGTAGCAAGTCATCAAGAAGGGAGGCCGCTTCTATAGACAGCTGTACAATTGGCATCACGAGGATCCGGAGAATGCTCTACAGCGGAAGTTGTTTCTGTTGAAGCTATCCTTTCACGGCCGTGTCCACCAGCTGTAATCTATGCAACTCTTATGGAATCAGGGATTGGTCTACAGTGGTGACATTGTTGTCCTTGAGACAAGAGGCCGTGTCTTTGACCAGCTGTATCATGTTGTACCTTTGGGGATCCAGAGAGTGCACCTACAGCCCAAGGCTTGATGAACCTACCGGGTCGCTGTCTGTTGTATAGTTGTTCCTAAGTTTTAATGGTAACACACTTTTATACTTGGCGTCGCTTAACTAAAGTTTGTGTTTTCAGTTGTGGGTTAATTCTTGACCAGGCCGGGCGGTTGCGCCGTAGCCTGTGTTCTAACCGAGATGTACAAGTTGACCTCGGTTCAGGGGACACCAGCTGACCGTTAAGTATTGACCATGCAGGCTAGCCAGTGTAGTGAGCCTGTGTTTGACCTAGATTAAGCGGAGGCCAGTGTTCAGCAGACAAGACGGAATGTATTGTGCGAGCTAGCTCAGTGGAACAGTCTGGTTGAAGCGGATTATTAATACATTCGACGCCCTATCTCAATAATGGGGTACATGAGGGAATTATTGTTCTGACAGAAGAATTCCTCTTGAACGGCGCTTTAATTTGATTCCCTTAATGGATGAGGTGACATTAGTACGTTTCAATCATCATCAGGTGGCTTAGGAAACAAGTACTTGTCAGTCAGCCTCGTGTGACGCGCGAGAACCACATGCGTTTCTCGTTAAGGTGACACCCAAATATGTAGGAGGCTATAATCTGGGAAGTGATTATCGCCACATAGGCCTGGTGTTATTTAACTGGGCTTAGTCTGAAGGAGGAAATATATCTTCACACCTACTAGGGATTTAACCTGGGCCAGTATAGCGATGGGGTGACACCCACTCATGTAACGCGTGGGTATTTCATCAGTGTTGTCTGACTCCATTCTTCCTTTGATGAGGACACTGGTGCTTTCACTGAAACCACAAGTAGCCTGACTATGGAAGTCATGGCAGTAAGTAAAGCAATAACATGGCTCGAGACACAGACATTCACTAGGGCATGTTTCCTTAGCGACTCAATGAACATGATCAAGAGGATAGAGGAGGGGTCGATGCGAAGAGAATGGTTGCTGCCTCTGGAGCGGTCTCGGCTGACAAAGATTAGTTTCATCTTCGTGCCAGGGCATGCGGTAGTACAAGGAAATGAGCGGGCTGACAAGCTCGCAGGTGAGGCTACTGTGGAGGGCGGACGCGCCATGGACCAGGCTGACATTCTGAATGCTCTACGAGAAGTAAGACTCTTGCGTGAACCAAGTGATGACTGTGAATCTACAACCATGGCCAGACTGCGAGAACAGCAAATTAAAAGAGGGGTGGCCAAACAAGAACACTACGCAGGAAGCCAAAAAAGATTGGTTTATAACACAGAACTGGCGTCGTTACCCGCTACACGCTGCGGGATTTGCTGAGGAGGGGATCCGAGCACTTATGGACTGAATGGTTCGATGTGCAATGAGGATGATCTGTCGACTAACTAACTAACTAACTAACTTCCTTTGATGAGAAAGGAATAATTGTCAGGCGGGTCTATCTTTCTATTGTCTCTAAACTGTCATCGGGACCAGATTGTTTGGGATGGTGGATTTGACACAATTCCTAAGCAGCCAAAGGAATGTAATCATGTGATGGTTGTCTTTATATACACATACACCCATACACAACAGAAATCCAGGTATCCGAGGCAGAAAGGCGGAAAGCGACAAACACAAGAACACTAAACTCTTTTGTTGCTTGTCTGGTCTTTAATTCAGTATTTCAGGTTAGTTACCATTGCAGTCTGAGCATCTTCCATTAACCTTGGAGGTGGCATAGAATACTTACCTGAGATATCCTGATATGCTTATCTACTTTTCTGATGAGACAGATTGTGATTAAGAAAGATGATCTAGACCATTACACTTAAGGGTCTTTATAGGAGGTATGGAACTTTACCATCCTTAGGAAGGGACCCTGTCCTATATCTACTATCTACTAGATATGAAATGGTAGGGAATGTGTCATCCTATTTACTATTTATCAGGGATGAGACGCGTGGCTGAAAAGCTGCTGGACTTAAGTTATGGTTACTAAATGTTGTAACCTAACCTGTCTATGAGATATGTCTGGGAGTTCAGACATACGATAGCGGTCTGAGCTCGAGGGGCTGACCACTGAGGGGAGGGAAATTTGTGCTGAGAATTGATGGAGTGTGTATTATGCCAGGGTATGATGGAGTTGTACACCTGACCTGTTCTTGCTTGCAGGAATCCCTTTGCTGTTAACTGGGAGCAGTGGGCGACTGCCCTTTGCTGTGACTGATTCCTGTGTGCTGTGGCTGAGTGCGCTTTGCTGTCGGCTGGTTGCCTAGCTGCTAGTGGCCGGTTGTGGTTGACGAGTACTGTGGTCAACCTGAAGTGATCTGAGAAGTCCTTTGCTATGGGCGGGGTGCCTATTTGCGGTTGACGAGTGCTGTTGGCTGTTGCTGTGTGGAAGAGCCCGAAGGCATCATACAGGATCATATGACTGTGTCATTGCCCTGTGTTTACAGACTCACATTCAATCATGCACGGACAGAACTCCCGTGGGATGATGAGATCATCTAACAGACTTCTCTCACCCAGATTTTAATAGAGCTATTGACACAGCTGCGTTTATGTATACCCGATAACGTTCGAGTGTTGCAGTCCATGTCATGTCTTAGTGGAAGTGAATGTCTACAGCCAATGAAGCCCTGTATATTGGATCTTGCTAAAATGTTTGTAGAAGATGCAGCTACTCTCACCCGCATCGATTTCCAGTTGAGAAAACTTCATCATATGCAGTGGACACAGACCTCTGACACACCTGGACTGTGGGCAGAAATAGCCCCATGAAAATGCCAATGCAGTAATTTCCGACATGGGAAGATAACCTTCCACCAGGAGATAGTTAACAATAAACCATGTCAAATTTTGCTTGATTCCGGATGTACATTAATTGGTCTAAGAAAGGAGTATGCTAACACAAAAGATTACACTGGCGAGTTTGTGAATTGCCGAACATTTTCAGGCATTCTGGAGAAATACCCACTGGCCACAGCTCGAATCTGTACACCCTTTCTTACAGGCACTTTTAAGTGCGCAATCCTGCATGACCCTTGTATAGACCTAATTATATAAGTGACCAAGAACAGCAACTGAAACGTACAAAGTCAAGGGACGCAATTGTTCAGAACACAACAGAACAACATAAAAGGTCGCATAACTCAGATTATTTTCAGGCAAACTATTGTGACGCTATACACAAAATTGTTAGAGACCATACTCCTAAACAAACACAAAGTTGCACTACCAGCATAACAACATCACACGACAACGCTGACAAAAACAGACATGATACACGACAGACAACCCATACACCGGACTTACAACAAAACTCACATATCCACCAGTCTTGTGCTAGCAGACGACACAATCTGGAACACACGAAAAGTAACACATCGCACAGTGACATGTGTTTCAGGGGACATAATGAAAGTGACGGAAAGCATAACAGAAACCCGTTAATATGGCGCATAATCAGTTCCATTATAACTAAATCATTAATGGTGTTGAAGATTATATGGACAACATGGTGTGCTTACCAACTGCAACCAACACCAATCATGTGTCCGTTGATTATCATGTTGACTCTGGTTGCTAATGTTGAAATAGGGTGTAATTATCCACCAATTTCGAATGACATTTTAAATGAAAGAAAAATTGTCATTTCATGTCGTATTAAATTAACATTTGTATTTTCTACTTGTATGAAAAATGTAAAATATATTGTGACCATGACAAAGTTTGGACTCGCTGTGAAACCAACTAAGGTAGAGTTGGCATTGGAAGAAATTGACTTTCTAGGCCATAAACTATCAAAAGGCCACTTAAAAAGTGATGATAAGATTGCGACTAAGATTCTGAATCTCACAATGCCAACAACTAACAGACAAGTGAGAAGCCTGTTGGGCCTAGTAAACTATTATAACAAATTCATACCGAATTTTGCACAGATTACCAGCGTATTTTCTGATTTGTTATAATCTAATGCAAAAATCAATGTACAAGATGCTACTTTAAATAACGCAATGTCACAACTGAAGCATTATTTTAGTAACATCCCTATTTTGAGGTTACCTAACCGAGAACTACCTTATGCTCTTAGGACAGACGCGAGCACCACAACCATCTTAGGAATACTCCTACAGGCCTACGACGGGATTTTCCATTTAATAGTGTACGTGAGCAGGAAGCGGACCCCAGCAGAAACAAAGTACAGGGTATCTCAATTAGAAGCTCTCGCAATTGTGTATTGTATCACTAAATTGAATAGGTATCTTGCCAGAACACATTTCGTCGTGGAAACTGACAATTCCCCGTTAACAGTGATTGAGAAATGGCAACCAAAGAACAATCGCATCTACCGTTGGGCCCTTATACTCCAGAACTACTCGTTTTCTGTGAAACATATACGAGGCACTATAAACACTTTAGCAGATTTTCTGACCAGACCCTCAGACTTCGCAGTCGAGCAGAGGAAGGACGCTACATCATCGCCGTCATCTGGAGCGTCTACATAATTAGTTAGTGTACATAGTTAGATTACATTATTAAGAATATGATAAACATAACATGTACCAAGTTCAACTGATTTTTATTGAAGTTGCATTATCAATTAAATTTTCCCTTTAGTTAAAATAGAATACCAATAATGATATTCACATAAAGTTAATGATAAGTTGAATACAACATACTTAGAAATATTCTAAATCATTTACCTACCTTAGAGATTAAAGTAATATTTAGACCATTAACATCAACAAAGTAGTAGATTATAAATTACATTTCTTTAACGAGACGACTTTATTAAAACCTAGTAACATTACTCTATCATGCAAGAAATTGCATTAATTTAGAATTAAATACTTTTAAAACTTCTTAGTTTAATTAACAACATTGTGCTTTAAGGGAGCTAACACATTTCTACTACAGCTAGTTAGTTTAGTTAAATTATATTTCCTTGGTTAACAACACCCATTAGACCAAAATACAGAAAGCCAATTACAGTTTTTTCCCTTAGTATTGCCCAGAGCAATCAAACACTTGTGTAAATAGATTGGTGTAAGATAAAACTTATTGCTATTAAAATACAATGTAAGTCAGCTCGTTAAATGTTCAAAACGAGCGTATTTTATTTCAACAAGATAAACATTTTTAATATTGCATTGTATAACTAAGCGAGCGAAAAGTGGATGAAAGAAGGAATGGATGCATTAAAATAATAAGTATGAATATTAGTGCACTTTTTTCACACATGTTTTTTTTTTTTTTTTATGATTTGTCTTCGTCTTCTGTGTAACACATGTGAGCGTGCAATTGTTTTATATGTGTTTAAGTTACAATTACATTGCAACTATGGTAATGTTTTCCAGAGTCTCAGTTCGGCGACTCATTTCAGAAATTAAGCATAGGCCTTCATTTGTGAGATGGTGAAACCTACCTGCGACACTTGACAGCCTTAAATACACGAATTATAAACATACACCTATGTTTCTAATTTAAACACACACAGAGAAGAATAGAACACGCAAACAAACAGAATACAAATATATAACGTACAAACATCAATTTTGAAGTAAGGGAGATCACTCTGTTACAGGGGACACAGCAGATTTATATGAATTATGAGTACACAGTTGTAAATTTATCCACAAGCGGAAGCCAGACAGGTAGAGATCAGCAGACACAGAGCTTGTAAAAGATGTTGAAGTAACATTTCACGGGAGCCATGAATAACATATTCATGATTTGTTTCCGAAAAGAAACAAATTGTTTCGGGACATCGATTTCGGATGTTTTGAGAGGTAGTGCATATCATGACTTAGTCATAATTGTAAGACAAACTGACCTTGGGTCGATACAGCTTCCAGTAGTGCAATGTAAAGAGGAGTAGTGACTCTTGGCAACATTACAAGTATGTTACACTGATCATAGACCAGTGGATAGATACGTCAACTTGGTTTCATACCCATATGAGTCAGATTGGTACCGAAGTAGAGTGTTTGATGAACTCCTACAACACACTGACAAATTTGTTCCGACTATTTTTTTATATGCTGATACGACATTGTGTCACACCCATTAAGATTAATTGTGTGACACAATACCGGGGGGGGGGGGCATGAGAGAATGTCAGAGTGTTGAGGACGTACATACAGGACATGGAGAGGACAGAATAGAGATAATGACATATAGGACATCAATAAGGACATCTGCAGTATAGCAGATAGAGTAGAGACAGAACACAAGTCAGGACATAGAATGGTCATAAGACATGACATCTACAGGACAGTAGATAAACAGGAGACAGGACTTAGGTGGGGATACAGACGTGTCATAAACAGGACACCGACAGGACCAAACCGGAGGATAGGAGGGGACGCCGGTTCACGGAATACCACCCTGAACGGACTAGACGTTAGTACAACCAGCTTAGCACGGACAGACTGCTGTACTACGAGACTGGTAGGACAGCACGGGGTTTTACAGATAGCACGGGGTCTAGGGTGACAAGGCCAGCCAACCGGCTGGGAAACGTCAGACGGGACCAGACAGTTGTCAGAGGAGGACACTTGTGGATTTCCGAGTGCAAATGCTTAGTTTGCGAGGGCGCTAGTTTAAGATAGCGAGTGTAGAGTTTGAGCAATTGACTGTGTGTGATAATTGTATATAAGGCGGCATTTGTATATTTGTTAAGGCAGCCACCGCCTGTGTATACTCTGTAACTATATCAGGTTCGCCTGAAATAAATAAGGAATGTACCATCTGCATAACTGATGTTTCTTTGGATGCGGATGAAGAAGCGAGAGTGCCTGTGTGTGATACAAGATGTTGACAGATGCCACCGGTGAAAATCCTTTCCACGATCTTACAGATTTAGCTTTAACTATGTTCATTTTACCCCATTCTAATGCGGACGTGGAGCGTATTTTCAGTCAGATGGGAGTTATAAAATCAAAATTGCGGAACAGACTGAGCATCAAGAGTTTGACAGCTGTTTTGACTATTAGATATGGAATGAAAAGATATGGCAAATGCTGTCATGATTATAAACTACCTAAGGTTATTCTGCGAAAAATTGGATCACGGGAGGCATATACATGTTTCTTTCAATCATCATCTTCATCCTCATCATCGCAGGAGGAAACACAACAGGAAATAGCTACAGAAACTGAAGAGAAGTTGTTTGACTGGGATTTGGCATATCTGGAATAAACTTCATTCTAATATTCAGTGATAATAAATTATAATGTGCTACTTTATAACATTTTGAATGAATACCACCAGTGCTTGTTTTAGTGATTTCCCAAAAAATAGTATTGCAATTTAGTGCTTTTTTGGCTCGAAAGTAGTTCTGATTGGGATTTGGCGGATCTGGAATAAACTTCATTGTAATATGAAGTGATAATAATAAATTATACTGTGCTATCTTGTTACATTTGTAATAAAAACAGTTGGTGCTTTTGTTTTTGGTGCTTCCTAAAAAAAAAAATTTGTGCTTTTTAGTGCTTTCTTGGGTCTATTTTGGTGCTTTTTCATCAAAGGGAGATGGCAACACTGACGGTTCGCTGCTACCTGTTGTAGATCTTGGATGTTTATTTGGCCGTTGAATGAGCCTTCTCTGATGATGGTTCTACGCATGGACTCTCTTGGTGTTCCCCGTTTTCTTTTCCCTAATGGTGACCATATGAGGGCTTGGTAGAGGAGTCTTGTCTTGTCCAATCTGAGTACATGGCCGATATAGTTCCAACGGCGTTTTCTTATAAAATTGGATACAATATCTTGCTTCTGTAAAAAAAAATAGTGTTTGCAGTTTAAGTGTGGCCGTTCCCAAGTTGCTGATCTGCCAAGACCAGGACGACCGTCCTCAGAGTGCAATGATGCAAATGCTGCAAAAGTGAAGAGAATCATAGACCAGGATAGGAAAATGACAATTGCAGAGATATCAGGTTTAGCAAAACTGAGTAAGAGTACAGTTTTTAGAATTTTACACAACAGACTGAACATGAGAAAAAGTGTGTGCCCGCTGGGTCCCGCGCCTGCTGACATGTAAACAGAAACAAACACGGGTTGATTGCTGTGGCCAGTTGCTCAACATGTGGCGGCAAAAAAAACATGTTGGCGGCCATGCTGACGGTAGATGAGACTTGGATTCACCATTGTGACCCAGAATCCAAAATTGCCAGCATGCAGTGGAAACCCCGGGCTCGCCAACACATGTCAAACCAAGAGCACAAAAATCTGCAAGAAAAGTTATGCTGGCTGTTTTTTGGAACGTCAAAGGTTTTATTTTGAAAGATTACATGCTTCATAGCAACACGGTTAATGGGCAGTACTATGCAGATCTCCATATCAAACTAAGAAAGGTTGTGACCACAAAACGAGGGATAGCGCGTACGCAAATTCTGCCTTTGCTTCAAGACAACGCGACCTCCCATAAAGCACGGCGTGTGATGCAAACAGCCAACGATTTTAATATTAAAATTCTTCCACACCAACCATATTCCCCAGATTTGGCTCCATCAGACTTTTTTTTCTTTTCCCAAACTTTTAAAAAACAGCTGAAAGGAAATCGTTTTGACAGTGACGAAGATGTCATACTGGCTTGTGATAACTGGTTTAGTTCGAAAATAGGTTGTTTTATTCTGAAGGTCTTTTCAAGGTCACGCAGAGATGGCATAAATGCATAATTTCAGATGGTGGCTACATCGAGAAGGAATAAGCACTGTGCAAAATTTCAATTTTCTCCGCCTACTCCTGCATGGTCAGGCTAAAGACTTATGAGAAGCCCCTTGTATATGCCTGTTTGTTAACCCCAGCATCTTTCAATAACCAATAAGTATATACAAGGCACAAACATATTCTATTTATCGCTGTTTGTTCTCGTTTGATAACAGTTTGATTTGGCGTGCGCCTGATGTTGGACTTCACGCTGGGGTTGACAGCCAGCTAACGCAAGCAAGCACTGACTGATCAGGGATCGGGCAGTTTTGTATCTGATCATTAGTTCAGCAGCAAAGAATGTTGGTTTACTGCTGTTTTAAGTCGATCGTGTACTCTCTTCATTACGTTTCCCTTTGAAACACTTGAAGTTTGGAGACCGAAGATTCCATGGCTGTAGGTTTGGCTGGCTGGCAGTGACGCTTGATGACGCCGGCTGGATATCTATTAAACTGCCGGGTTGGGTTGAGTTGTCCAGTTCTTCCGCTCATGTGTCGTTGGAGCAAATCTTTCTAGCTCGAAGGTACATGGGCAGAACGGAACGACAGTTGACAGATCAAGTAACCGAACATATACCAATGTGGATTGGAACGAGAGTTAATCAGTTTACAGGAATCCCAGTGCATTCGGCACTCTATAAAACTCCAACCTCGGCCATCGCTCTACAACTGCAAAATGTTCTGTCTTTCCACATCTGCAAATGTCGAAACTGTCATCATCATGTGCCACGACGATAAGAATGGGCTGTCACGTTTCGCCATCTCACGCAATCACCAGAGTCGTGGATCAGCTCCGTGTTCTTGTCTCGACCATAATATGTGGCCAATCCATCCAGGTATTTACTTCTCTGTCTTCCCCTTATTCTCTTCCCCTCGATCTTGCCAGTTGTCACTAACTTCTCCAATTTATTTCTTCTCATGACGTGTCCAAAAACTGACTGTCTACGTCTAATTTCTCTAATCAGTTAATGGTTTTCATTTGCTTCTTGTAAGACTTGCCGAATGGTTTTTCTGTCTGTCCATGGTATTCTTTGCATTTTCCTCAGAAACCACATTTTCACAGCCATCAGATGTTTTTCAGCTTGTCTGCTCATTGTCCACGATTTACATCCATACAAAAGCACAGGTCCTATGTACCACCGCAACACTCTTTTTCTCGTTGCAAGTGACATCTTTTTTTTTTTTTTTTTTGGATCAATATGTTTTCCATCTTGCAAAAGGCTACCTTCGCCATGGCGATTCTTGTTCTAATCTCTTCAAGGCATCTCCCATCAGGCGGTATGAATGTTCCGAGATTATTGCACCGATTTACTTGTTGAAGAATATTCCCATTTACTTGTATATTACATTGTGGTATGTCGTTCTTCCTAGTGACGACCATAATCTATGTCTACTTACAATTTAATTCTAACCCTAGTTGTTCACTGTGTAACAACCGCATCTACTAAATGTTGCAGGTCCTGATCATTGTCTGCAATCAGTACTGTATCATCTGCATATCTAATGTTATTGATGTTATGTCCCCCAGTGGTGATTGCTTTCATATCTTCTACATTTCTGAAAACATTTTCACGGTACAGAGAAAAAAAGATCTGGAGACATTACACATCCCTGTCTCACACCTCTCTTAATAGGCTGATATTGATTTATTTCATTATCAATCTTTATGGCAGCTTGTTATTTCCAATATATGTTTTTTTTTACAAGCCTAAGGTCTTTCCCATCAATGTGTAGATCTGCAAGCATCTTCATCATGTTGACGTGTCTCACTTTATCGAAAGCCTATTGTGTAGTCAATAAAGCAAAGATGTAAGTCTTTGTTAACTTGTATAGAACGTTCAATATGGTCTCAGCATATACACAGCATTACTTGCCTTTTACGAACCCTCATTGCTTTCCTATTTCGGGTTGTATTTTCTTCCTAACTCTTTGCATGATAATGCTTAGCAAACTCTTCGTGGTGTGTGTGTGTGTGTATGTGTGTGTGTGTGTGTGTGTGTGGGTGGGTGGGTAGATGGGTTGGTGTGTGTGTGTGTGTGTGTAGAGAGAGAGAGAGAGAGGGGGGGGGGAGGGAGAGAGAGGGGGAGAGAGAGAGAGAGAGAGAGAGAGAGAGAGAGAGAGAGAGAGAGAGAGAGAGAGAGAGAGAGAGAGATGGAATATGAAACTGTATGTTAAGCAGTATCAAAAGAATCAACACATGCGAATTCACTAGCACCCATGAAAGGGCTGAAGCAACAAAAAACAAAAACAACAAGCAATGTATATTAGCGCCACCTGTCCTAGGAAACTCGATGCCCTAATAGGGAGTGGTTTGCAATGTTGTGTAATCAAAATGGGTCGGCAGTCAACACACGTTCGAGAACCCCTGAATCCACTGTGGCGATGATTGGTGATTTAGACCATCGTTAACAGACGTATTTAATTATACTTGTCTAGATTTTTGTTTTTGTGAGAGTTGAGTTGAGCTGAGAACCGACATCACTGCACCCTGGATATTCCCATACGCGCTCCGTTTCCTCTTTCAACGGCCAGCGAAGAGTCACACTACTAATCGTTCCCACCGCTATCTGATTGAAAGTTCTCCTGGTTCTCCCTCTCAGTTTTGAGATTCTTCCAGAACCCCTGCCGATCTCCCGCAATCTCATTCTTTCCACGTACGGGTTCTCAGTCTGTTCCCCCGCCTTCTCCTGGCCTGGTCCCACAGGCACACGACCACCTCTCCCTTGTCCATGGGTAATCTACAAGAGGCGCATTCCCTGTCAGCCTATCAGCCTGTTCATTCCCCGCACCCCCGCATGGCCAGGGCAAAATATCCATACAATTCTTACAATCAGTAATCCTCTGAAGCGAGGATAGCCATTCCACACAAAACACTCCTTTCTCCATCTTACTAAGCATGCTGCTTGAATCCGTTATGTGTGTTGCAGTAATCTCCTCTAACCAACGGAATGCCGCTGTTACTGCTTCCACCTCCGTTCTCATGCTGGAGGTCGTAGTAATTAAGCGAGAATATCATAACTAAATAAAAAATAGATTTAGTATGGAAACCACAGGGCGGTAGAAATAGAGAAAGGCCTACACATTCACGGAGAAGGGAAATAGAAACATAAATTAGCAACTGGGAAGTACACGGACAGAGCTGCGTGCGATAGCTAAAGATGGGAGGGTTTGGGGTCAGCTGGTGGAGGAGCTATGCACCACTAGGAATATGGGACAAAAGAAAGAAGCTTACATTGTTTAATTCCTTTGATTGTGAACAGAAAAAGAAAGAAGCTAGCCTGGCGTGCCAATACGAATTGTCAAGGGCGTTTAAGTAGGCAGGAGCTTGGACAAAATACTTAACAAGCATTTATCCCTTCATAAAAATATTAAACAATCTTTTTTTTCTGTAAAAGAAAATGTTGAAACTATTGTTATCTTACAACATAAAAACTAAAGAAAATGGTGGTGAGGGAGAGGGTTGTGAGTGTAGGGGGGGGGAGTGGGGGGGGGGGGGGTGTAGCACTTTTATATTTACTCATTCGGTCCCAAAAAATGTTGTGCAAATGGCCAAGGGGAAATAATCACGATGTAACACCAGGGGTGTTAACATTTGTTGGGTATATTATGATAAGAAATAAAGTTGAGAACTTGGTGACAAGTGGCAAGATTTAGATGAAAAGAACAAGAGGAAGGCAGAGAAGTAAATATCGGGATGGCTTGGTCACGTGGTATGGTCGAGACAAGAACACAGAGCTGATCTACGACTCTGATGATCGAGTGAGATGGCGAAACGTGACCGCCCACTCTTATCGGCATGGCACATGATGATGAACACCAGGGCTGTGTTACTCTCTCACAAACTAAGTGCACAAACCCATTTTCTGGTGTATGTAAAGTACAAGAACACATGACGTGATATTTGGGATTCAAGGGATTAAATCCACCACACACTACACGATGTTTTGTATTCACAGGAATAAGTCCAACACACATTACGATGCAAGCTAAAGACAAAATGTCATGGCAGGGCAGACCAGGCCCTAAGCCTTGGTTGGCAGCTGGTCTACGATCGAAGCTTCGACAGGCGGACAGTTAGAGCATTGCTTTGCTGGTCCGGCTGCTTCTGCACCTTGTCTTGTTCCAGATGTATTGGTGTTACCATTCCTCTGGAGTGAACTAGGCAGGCCGAGAGAGGGATCATGCTGCATGGGCAACACATGATCTCTATATTTTAGCCCAGGCTTTGTGCTATGGAGAGGCAATAACTCCATCCCTGGTCTTAACTGGTCTCGGAATCAAAGCGAGAGGCAACATTTGCGGGTTATAAGTCCTTGTCAACTGGGGCGCCACGGGTTGCCTCTGACCGTGGGAGACACCTACAGGTGTCACTGATCAGCTACCACCCGTCTCAAGCTGGGCAGCCCCCGGCCAATTGGGTGCTGATCCGCCACAGCCTGCCTGCTTCAATTGGTGTTTGGGGCTAGGACAAAATCTAGATCGCAGGCTGTAAAATCAATGCACCAGGTATTACTAAAAATAAAAAAAAATATAAACCTCAAGCTACGGCTTGCAACCTGGAACGTAAGAACCATGTGTCTAGGATTTCCACTGACCTGACGAATATTAACGATGTGAACAAAAAAATGCCTGTGATTGATGCCGAACTCAATCGTCTTAATATTGATATTGCTGGCCTGCAGGAGACTCGCGCTGAGGAAGGTCACTCGGGGAAAACAATTACACCTTCTTTTTCTTTTAATGGTAGAGGGCAGGCAGAAAAAAAGGAAACATGGTGTGGGCTTTGCAGCGAAGAATTCGCTACTGGGAATGATTGAAATTCCAGCAGGAGATAATGAAAGATTATTATCACTGCGCTTGGCAACCTCTTGTGGATTTGCCACCATTATTACTGCATATGCACCGACCCTCGCTTCCTCTAATGATGTGAAGGATTCGTTCTACGAGGAGTTAGACTCTATGATCAAGGCAGTTCCAAAACCCGACTACATTTATATGCTCGGTGATTTCAATGCTCGTGTGGGCAAGGACTCGAATTCATGGCCAGTGTGCCTTGGAAAATACAACATCGGTCGCATGAATGAAAATGGGCAAAGGCTGCTGGAGCATTGTACCAGAAATGACCTATGTATTACAAACTCCTCTTTTACAACAAAAGAGCTGCATAAGGTCGCATGGAAACATCCAAGATCCGGCCATTGGCATCAGCTGGACTTCATCATCACACGGAGGCAACACCTGAACCATACACCATTAACTCGAAGTTACCACAGTGCTGACTGTGATACGGATCATTCTTTGGTTGTTGTAAGAGTTAGACTGAGACCAAAGAGAATCTACACAGCTACACATAAATCTAGCCCCAGGATTAATATTATTAACACTCACGATCCTGAAAAGTGCTTTGAGTTTCAACAGCAGCTTGAAGACGCGTTCATTGATACATCAGAAAATTGTACAGTAAGTGAAAAGTGGGATAAACTTAAGGAAACTAATTTTTAAAAAAAAACTGCGGTATGGGTTTACGGCACTGTGGATCACAAGAGGCAGGACTTGTTTGCTGCAAACAGCCAGACACTGCAGCCAATGATTGATAAAAAGAAGATAGCTCTCTTAAGAAACAAGGAAAGAACAACGCGTAACACTCTCAGTGAGCTGAAGCTAGCTAGGAAGGATGTGAAAAGGCTGCCAGGCAGTGTCAAATGACTACTGGATGAAGTTATGCGAGTCCATTCAAATCGCAAGTGGTAAGGGAAACATCAGAAGCATATATGAAGGGATAAAGAATGCCCGTGGTACAATGATCAAAAGAAGTGCACCACTGAAAACCTTGACTGGAGAAATCATCACTGATAAGAAACAGCAGATGGATAGATGGGTAGAGCACAATTTAGAGCTTTACTCAAGTGAGATCATACTAGCGGATGATGCCCTCAACACCATAGAGGCCCTACCAACTCTTGACCACCTGGATACACTTCCCGCCATAACAGAAGATAAGTGTGCTATAAATGAACTTGCATCTGGCAAGGCTCCAGGTAAGGATGGGATTCCAGTAGAGGTAATCAGGAGTGGGCAAGACACTCTCACTCTACAGATCCACCAGCTAATAGAGCTATGCTGGCGAGAAGTACAAGTTACATAGGATTTCAAAGATTCAAGCATCATAACGCTGTACAAGAACAAGGGAGATCGGAGCGACTGTAACAACTACAGGGGTATTTCACTTCTGTGTATTGTTGGAAAAGTATTTGCCAGAATTGTTCTGCGCAGACTTCAAGTCCTAGGAGATCAAGTCTACCCCGAATCACAGTGCGGCTTCCGACAGAACCGGTCTACCACTGATATGATATTCTAATAGCGACAAATGCCAAAAACAAAATCAACCACTGTTTATTGCCTTCATCGACCTCACAAAGGCATTTGATTAGGTCTGTCGTGAGGGTCTGTTCAAGGCACTAAAGAAGATTGGCTGCCCACCAACTCTTCTATCCATTATGGAATCGTTCCACACAGGCATGAAGGGTATAATCAAGTTTGATGGTGCAACTTCAGAAGAGTTTGAAATCAAGAGTGGAGTTAAGCAAGGTTGTGTCTTATCTCCCACCCTCCTTGGAATATACTTTTCACTTCTACTGAAATATGCCTTTCGTGATCAGGATGGTGGTATATTCATTCACTCACGCTCAGATGGCGGCCTCTACAATGCTCAGAGATTGAAAGCCAAGACCAAAATTAGGAGGGTACTGGTCAGAGAGTTGCATTTTGCGGACGATGCTGCAATTACGATCCACTCTGAGGAAGAATTACAACATCTACTATTCTGAATTTGGCTTAACAATTAACAAAAAGAAGACACAGATTATGTCACAAGGTGCACATGGGGTACCATCAATATTTATTGACGACGCCGAACTAGAGATGGTAGACCATTTTACATATCTAGGATCAGTGGTAAATAGCAAATTATCCCTCGATCAGGAAATCAACATCAGGATTGGCAAGGCAGCAACAACAATGAACATGTTAGCAAAAAGAGTCTGGGAGAACAGGAAACTTACTGCCAAAACAAAAGTCCTCGTCTACCAAACTTGTGTCCTTAGTAATCTTCTTTATGGCAGTGAAACCTGGTCAACTTACTCACGCCAAGAGAAACGTTTAAACAGCTTTCATATGCGGTGTCTGCGAAGAATACTTGGTATTAAGTGGCAAGACAAAATCACAAATACTGAAGTATTGGAAAGATCAGGTTGTGTGACGGTGTGTTTCATGCTCAGTCTTCGTAGACTTAGATCAGTGGTTCCCAAGCTTTTCAAGCAGAGGGCCATAGCTACTATTTTCGGTAGTTAAGCGGGCCACAACGTTATAAAAGTCTTGCAATATCATTCTTACCTTTCTTAACTTTCGTCAACAAAATTTTAAAACTTTAAAGGCAGTCAATGTCAGTACTACACTGCGGGGGGGGGGGGGGGGTTAAATCAAAAGTCCATTTAACAATAAATTTTTAATCATTTTCGAAAATCGCTATTAATGTGATTAATTTACAATTGTAACTGTTCTTCATAACCAGTTAATTCAGTTCAGATGTTTATCTGATGCCTGTTTATGATATGCCTGTTTATCAATGTCTGGGCACACATCTTTCGTGCCCAAAGTCATAAGCGCAGCTAGGTTACTGACGGTGAGTCTGGAACGTTGCTTGTTTTTTATAATGGTCATTGCTGAAAATGACTGCTCGCATCAGTAAGTCGAACGAAAACGACAAATGTACCTCTGGGCGAATGAACGCAAGTGTTAAAATTGTTCGACAGGCAATAGTCGCCAGAATGAAATCATATAATCAGCTGAAGGTGAAGCAGACAGCTCCAGAAATTTACATCTCAGTGCGGAATTGCATTTCAAATCAATTATTTTGTGCTGGGAGTTTCGTTGTAAATAAATGAGCTTGGCATCAGGAAATATGAACGGATATATGAAGAGGGCAACATTATCCTCTCTAGTGTGAACTCTTGAAATTTCGAATGATAGATATCCAGAAGACTTTCAACTTTTACTTTGTACTGTAACAAGTTACATTTCTTTTCCACAACAAGCGTCTTCAGAGTTGGAAACGCATCTAAAGTCCCTTCAGTCAGCTGTCTGATAAACAGTTGTAGTCTAATTTTAAGTGAAGAAATGCCATCGCACAAATTTGTGAATAGTTTGTTTTTTCCCTGGATCCTCGCATTTAAAGAGTTTAAGTGAGACGTGATGTCCACCATAAATGCCAGGTCATTAAGCCAGTCACCGTTCAGCAAATATTCCCGTTCTGTAGACAATTCTTTTATTTCAGACAAAAACAGATATACACTATTTTTCAGTGCCCAGAAACGTGACAGAACTTTCCCTTTAGATAACCATCTGACATCACAGTGTAACAGTAACTCAGTGTATTCCTAGTTCAGGTCTGATTGAAACTGTCTGAATTCACGCCTGTTCAGCGGCTTCCAGACATCTCAGAACAACATCGATGACATGTTTCAGATTTAAAGATTTTCCACACAGAGCTTCTTTGTCAAAGCCGGAGCACCGTCCGTGCATACACTGTCCAATTTGGTCCACTCTATGTTGTTTTTCTCTACACACAACTTCAGAGTTTCAAACAGATCAGCCCGTTTGGTAGTTGCATGCATCGATTCATGTCCTAGAAGTTCTTCAATGACTTCAAAATTATCGTTTATTGCTAGAACAAAAACCGCGACCTGAGCTGTTTCAGAAATGTCAGTAGATTCATCCATTTCCAATGGGGGGGAAAAAACAGAATTAAATTTTTTTTTATATGTGCTGCTACGTGACGATGAACATCGTTGGCTAATTCTCCAATTCGCCTGGCCATAGTATTATTAGACAAAGGAATCTGGTTAAATTTTGTTTCTCACTTTTTATTGCCAAACATTCTAGCAGAAATTTTAAGGGAAGGCTTGATTATTTCTTCTGCATCTGTGAACGGCTTCTTTTTGCGAGCCAACAGAAGAGTCACTTCGTACGACGCAAAAACAGCACTCTTGCTCCGTTCGTTAGTCTTGATGAAAAATGGCTGCTGCCTGGTCAGAGAACTTTCTTTTTTAGCTATGATATCTTTTCTTAACTCCGAATTGATGGGATCTTGAACATGTATGGCTGAATGTGTGGTCGTGAAGTATCGTTCCAGATTACATTTTTTTGTAACAGAAACACAACATCCGCAAATTAAGCAAACTGGTTTACCACTACGGCTTGGCAAAAACATAAATTTCTCTGTCCAATCGTCGTTGAATTCACGACAAGCAACGTCTTCACATTTTCGCTTTTTACCATTGTTTAATTTTAGATTTTCTACACACATGTTTATAGGCTTTAACGGTAAAGTTTTATTTGAAACAACACACACACACACACACACACACACACACACACACACACACACACACACACACACACACACACACACACAACTAATTTCAACACAATACTATCGACTTTGCTAAACATTTGTAACAGACGGTGCATACATTGTCCAATTTGGTCCACTCTATGTTGTTGTTTTTTTCTACACACAACTTCAGAGTTTCAAACAGATATGGCACCTTGCGCACTTTGATTTGTCGACAAGGCTGGGATATGGGAACTTCATAACGTCTCGTTGCGAACTTGGCGCATTCGATAATATCTGAGCACAACAACCACGAACAGAGTAAATTATCCTACGCTGACGGGGCGCTATGAGAGCATGTTTGAAATTATTAAAATATATTATACTAGCTGACCCTGCCCGGCTTCGCCCAGTCCCTGGTGGGAAGCATCTCATTTAATTCATATAAGTAGTCATATAAGTTCCCGTTCCCGTTACCGACTATCTGTCTGTCTGTCTGTCTGTCTGTCTGTCTGTCTGACCCGGCCCGACATCGCCCAGCTCCTGGTGTGAAGCATCTCATTTAATTTATATAAGTAGTCATATAAGTTCCTGTTCCCGACTGTCTATCTGTCTGTCTGTCTGTCTATCTGTCTGCCTGACCCTGTCCGGCTTCATTAAATTCATACAACAAAAAAAAATGTAACTTAAAAGAACGTTCTACCACACACCATCCATTATTTTTAATGAAAACTCTTTCTAATCACCTGCATGACTACAGTAACTTCTTAAGCAAAAAAAGATGAGTTACAATGTTATGCATTGTGCATCATTTTTATGAAAACTTTGAAAATGCCTTACAGATTGTATCATTATTTATTATAACTCATATGCCGGTACATAACTATGGACAAAGAGTTTATAAATCTTTGAAAACGATGCCACAATATGACTATAAGTTATACAGAAAAGTTATGCCCCTTGAAATAACTTTTACAGAGTTAGGTCCCCTGAAATATATGAAATTATGATGAAAAATGAAAAATGAAATAATACTGAGTAAGCAGGCGATTTCACACTAACAAAATATCACAGTTGACAGCTCTGGAATGAAAGGAAGGCGTATAGAAAATTTCATCTCAATCGGATGGGCCGTTCGCGAACAAATAAAGGACATACAGAGATACATACAGACAGAGATACGCACATCCTAATTTATATATAAGATTAAATAACGAGGCCTCGCGTGCCACTTTCTGACAGCTGGCGGGCCACAAGTGGCCCGCTGGCCGTGGTTTGGGAACCTCTGACTTAGATGGATAGGACACGTTAGGGGGGTGGATGATGGTTGAATACCAAAGGACATCTTTCTCGGTGAATTACAGATGGGTAGGAGATCTCAGGGTCGGCCTCTACTACGATGCAAAGATGTGTGTAAGCGGGACATGATTGATACAGGCATTGATAATGCTCGCCCGGTGATGTGATTATCTACACAGATGGTTCGGTGTTAAGAGGTAGGAGAAGTGCCTGGGGATTCTTAGAAAAGCTAATGGTCGACGTTTGGTGCAGGAGAACCTGGCGTATGATACCACAACATCTATCTTAAGAATGGAGGTGGAGGCGGTCAGTGTAGCTTTCCGCTGGATGGAGAACACGATACATACACACATCGTGATTGTAACTGACTCAGAAAGCATGTTGAGGAGGGTAAGGACAGGCAGGCTTCATGCAGAGTGGCTTGCTTCGCTTCGGAAGTCACGGGTGGCAAGCATCGCCTGGATCTTTTCTCCGGGGCATGCCGGTGTGCTGGGGAATGAACAGGCGGACAGATTGGCTGGCTCGGCAAAACTTGGTGGAGTATTGATGCACGACAGGGCAGACGTGGTTGCGGCCTTGTGGGAGCACGTGTACACCTCGGAGGTGCAAATGGATCACCATAGCATGGCAAGAATGAGGCAGCGAGGAGTGACGAGGAGATCTGGCTGACGCTCGGCGCTTAGAGGATTGGCGAGACAGACATATAATCAGATTACTACTGGAACTATTAGTGTTAGAACTCTTCGCTGGCTGCTGAGGATGGGGACGGAGCGCTTATGGGAATGCCCCGAATTCTGTGATGTCAGTTCCTAAATCAATCAATCAATCGATAATGCGTATTGGGAGCAAGTCGCCGCTGAACGTGTTGCATGAAGGGCAACTATCAGAAATGGAATAAAAAGAAAGGATAAATTGATTGCAGGTAAAGCACACACAGAGCGTGAGAGACGTAAGATGGTGCATGATGGTGGAAATGACCATGTTTTCACATGCAATCCACGTGGACGAACATTGACAGCACGAATTGGCCTTATCAGCCACACTCGCCACCGCCATGGGTCGTAGTTATTAAGCCTTTTTGAAGCACAATGTACCAAACTATAGTCTGTCAAGACGGAAAGGTGGCAATACTGCAACAAAGAACATTATTTCATTATCCAGGTCAAGAAATTAAATTCTAGTCAAAACTACAGCAAACAAGCAGGTGAGAACATACACAAGCATGCAAGAACACACACACAAACATGCAAGAACATACACAAACATGCAAGAACTAAACAGACATGCAAGAAATACACACGCATGCAAGAACGTTCACACACACACACACACACATACACACACACACGCAAGAACATAGACAAGCATGCAAGAACACACACAAACATGCACGAACTAAACACACATGCAAGAACACACACACAAGCATGCAAGAACACACACAAGCTTGTAAGAACACACACAAACATGCAAGAACTAAACACACCTGCAAAAACGATCACACACCTGCAAGAACATGTACACGCATGCAAGAACCTACACAAGCATGCAAGGACATTGAGGCACATACCTCCGATCTGTAGAGAGTTGTTGAGAACAGGCGGCAGGGTAGGGACATGATCACACGACTTGCTAGTTGATGGATGGATGAAACCGCTAGCTAACACTAATAGTGTCAAATCTACAACTCGCTCTCACACTCTCTCCCTATCACCGGACAAATTCTAACTCACGACTCTTAAACCACTGAAACATCCATTTCTTCCGTTCTGTCTTTTCACGGGTCGTGCGCACGAAACACGATACGATCCGTGTTCATAACAACACGGAGTCACCTTTCGTGAACTGTCGTTACTATCTATATCCGTCTCTAGCCTTGAAACATGTCTAATCTTTCAGTCTCCTTCTGTCTTCTATGAACTGTTGTCAACACACTAATAATATAGAGCTGTGACAGCAAGGTTGTGGACCATTATAATATAACAGACATATTAGTAAGGTCTGTGACTATTATTAGATAATAAACATGTTAGTAAAGTATATGACTATATAATAAACATGTTATTAAGGTCGGGGACAGTTATAATATAAAAGACATATTAGTAAGGTTATGACTATTATAATATAATAAACATGTTTGTAAGATATATGGGCCGGGCTCCGTGGCATAAGGCTTGCGAACGCGGTTCGTGTGCCACTTATCAGGCGTTCGAAACGCAGCCGCGACTGATTTGTGCAGCAGACCGTGTCGCGTTGTGTTATAACGTGTTAGTATCGGAGCCGGTCGTTCAGAAAGCAATGGCAAACTACTGAACGTAAAAACTTGCCTAGTACATGAACAGCAGCTGGAAAATGCTGGTGTTGGCAGCAACGTCCTGCAGGGGATATGCAACATTTAAAAAGGCATATGACTATTATAATAAACATGTTAGTAAGGTCGGGGATAGTTTTAATATAAAAGACATTAATAAGATCTATGACTATTATAATATAATAAACATGTTCGTAAGATCTATGACTATTATAATATAATAAACATGTTAGTAAGGTCTATGACAATTATAATATAATAAACATGTTAGTAAGGTATATGATTATTATAATAAACATGTTAGTAAGGTCGGGGACCGTTATAATATAACAGACATGTTAGTAAGGTCGACGACAAGAATAAACTCGTATACCTGTTAGTAAGGTCCTGTATGAGACTCATGGAAATAAGAAATACTAACAAAAACAACCATGAAGAATATGAAGAGATTCACAGGAAAATTATGAAACTGTGCAAAGAGGCGTGTGGTGTAGGGTAAAAAGATAGGAATATTACCTCATGGTGAGTGGCAGCGATATCCCAAGGGATAGACCAGGATCCTACCTGGTTCCCATCTCTTTATCTAGCTCATGTATGGCTCCACGAATACCGCTTGTGTACGGCGAGCAACAGTCTTGGCTAACTGGCTAGACTACATGAGTGAAGTAGGGGTAATATCCTACTAAGGGAATGTCCTTCCCTAGTACACAAAAGACTGAGACGGTGAACAAGGCGGATGAATCTATAAAGGTCAACGGCTTCGAAAGCGAAACAGCAGAGTGCGTGGCACACATGAGGCGTGTTAGGGACACATATAGTGAACATGGCTGGCCATCGTGGAAGAGACTGGGACCTCACCACTAGTAGCTCACAGACAGCAATGCGATCACATCAGAAAGGAAACAGCGATATGTGTAATTCTTGGCCCCATGGAGATAAGCCTGTTGTAAATACGCTCTGGGAAGAGGCAACTCCTATAGTGAGTAAGAAAGTGCATAATGACGAATGCATCTCAAATTCTTTTGAAAGGGTGCATTACGACAATACCTACCTGAAAAGTAAGGAGGCTGAGTGGTCTCGAGGTATGGTGTCCGTCTCGAGGTATGGTGTTCGTCTCGAGGTATGGTGTCCGTCTCGAGTGCTGGAGGTCCCGGGTTCAGGCCCCGGTGAGGACCGGGATTTATTTAAAAAATCCACCTGGACTTCCAGTAATAAAATTTCCCCTGGTCTCTGGGTAGTGAGATCGGACGCCCGTGTGTATTGTTGTGCACGTAAAAAAATCCATTGGCAGTTGGAAATCGAAAAAGAGTAGCCTAACGGCGCTGCCCGGACAAAATTTCGAGTTAAAAATCTACCCAAAGTATTTCAGGATCCTCGCCGATGCAACGGAGTTCGTGCATTGAGCTGAGTTTCTCCAGACTCAGGTTTCAGTTAGGAGGAAAACGGAGCACTTATGTGCCGTGTGCCGTAATGTTGATCCATCGACTAAACTAAACTAAACTACCTGGAAAGTAGAAGGAGAAGTCTAAGAATTATTGCGTGGAACTTACGCACCCTGTATCAAGCAGATAAATTTGACAACCTTATTTCGAAAGCCAAAAACATGGATTTAGATATTATGTTATAGAAGGAGAGACGACTACATATTCATTAACTCGGGAGGAGATCATCATGAGAGACGAGTAGGAATTTTAGTAAAAAGGAAACAGAGAAAAATAGTATTGGATTATGGGTCATAAAGATAGAATGATACTACTCAAAATTAAGGCAAGATCTTTCGACATAGTAATTATTCAGACGTATGCTCCGACAACTGATTATAGTGATGAACAGCTAGAAGAATATTATGAAGACCTACAATAAACACTGAAAGTTGTAAAATCATCAGAGGTCCTAATTCAGTTATCAGTTATCAGTTATCAGTTGGAGTATCTTCGTTGCACTCCGGACATGTCCATAGGTGCTCAGATCCTCCCCCTAGCATATGCATCAGCGTCCGGTGGCTAATAGTGCCAGTTCTGTGTTGGTTGACGAGGCACTTTGTTTTCCCGATGTACCTCTCGCGTCTGGCTGTGCCGATTCTTACTCCCAGGTCTTTCATCCTGGACAGCGATGTGGAATCACTGACGTCAAAATCCTCTGTTCTCGCCAAGTCTTTAAGGACGTTAATAACATCGGCACGATCCATGGGCTGGCCATCTACAGGGGGTGCAGAGCCAGCCAGTTTGTCAGCTCGTTCATTTCCCTCGACTCCCGCATGTCCCGGGACGAAGATGAAGGTGACTTTACGAACAACAGACTTCCGCAGCGACTCAGTCCACTGTCTACGTACAGATCCAGCTTCGACCTTCTGAATCATGCTCATTGAATCACTTAGTACACACACGTTGGTATAATGCTGTGATTCCAGCCATATGAAAGCCTGTGTAACTGCCATCACCTCCATCGTCATGCTGCTCGTGGTCATAGAGTGGGCACCATTGGATTCTTGAACGGTTCGGCCCGCTGAACGGGCTGTAAATGCCCACGCACTTCTCTGCTGCTTTACAACAGATCCATCTGTATAGATGAGCACTTCGGGCCTATCTGAGTGTTCATGGATGAGCGCGTTAACCTCTGCATTGACAGCGGCAGGGTTCTGCTCTCTGCACCGTCTGTCGAGTGTGATAATGCAGGAGAAAGTGCACTTAAAGGCTGGAGGCACCGGCACCCATTCCTTGCCGGGGTTGATACTGGTAAGACTGCAGACCTGTCTGACGACATCTTCCGCCCGACCCATCCATGACTTGCCCCTCTTTAGCCTGTCACCCTTGTCTCTGAATATAGCGTCATGCAGAGGGTGCTGCTCATCTGCACTTATTTTTAAGTATGCACGAGCTCTCCAGAACTTGATCCTGTGTTCCATTGTCGGGAAGTCAAGTGTGGCGAAACGCCAATGGCTCATGTCCTCATGCCTTCTTTTATTTTGGGTAAACAGGGGGAAACGGCTTTCGGAAGCTCTCAGTTCTCTTGTTCGCTCAATCTCCATGGAAGATAGTTCTTTGGGTTACTTTCACAACACGATCTTTTCATGGAGCGATTAGATATATGTCTTTCCTTTCGGGTAGACCCGATGGAGCGCCTTGCGCCAAATGCGCACTGGTGCGGCTTCTTGGGCAATTCATGTCCGTTTCTAAACTTACCGTTACCCACTGCCTAATGTCAAGATGTCAAGTTGAAGATTGGGACATTTTATGTGCAGAATAATGCTGGTGTATGAAAGTTAATCTTAGGTTGTAATTAGTCCTGCACTTATAAATTTTTATTGTCTTAACTACTGAGATGAATTGGCGAAACGGCAGTCTTGCCATATTGGGAGGGGGTGACCGTTAGCCAATCTGGCTAAGCGTCTTGGTCTTAGCATAGCAAGGGAACAAATCTGAACAATAAATATTTCCCAAATGATATCGCTGGTTCTTGGCAGCCGATAGACGAGTGCTATCTTTCCTTCTACGGCCTGAACTGGGCATACTGTCATCTTTCTGTAGAATATAATCATTGGATAGCTACGGTGTGCCGGTAGGAGGGAAGGGCTCCTTGGGGATGGGGTCCACCAATCTATGATCTATCATCTTGAGCCGGAAGAGGCTATCCACAGTGCTATCTCTTTCGTCTTTTAGTCGATAGGATGATGTCGGGAAGATAATGGACTTCTCTATCTCACTGAGAGAACCTGAACTCATCTGAATTTATGGGTTATTTGAGGCACTGCCGGTACATTGCGGCGACTGCTCAGAAGAGAGCAGCGGCCGGACGGGGTAGTATCTTCTTTCCTATTCTTGCTAGGAATGGGGAACAACTCTTCTTGGATTACTCACACCACACCACAAGAGCTTTGTCGTGAGAAAGGCATGGTTTGCAATGGAGAGAGAAGCCGGGAAACGAATGTGCCCAATAATAATAAAGGCAGGGTATGAGTGTGGAGAGTGAGTCTTGTATGCAAAAGGGTGCATAGGGTAGCCGACAGGACGTCTACAAGTTGGAGGTCTACTCAAGCCAGGACGTAGCCAATCCAGGGGCTACCTGACATGTCAGACCCATTCAAGCAGGCCACTTATCTAACTGACTTGGTAAGCCAAAATGCATAACCAATTTATTAACTGGGGCCCAATTGGACCTCAGGATTGTGGTGCATGAGTCAGCTTGGTCGCTCACTAATCTTTGTCATCTACAGGGTCCTTCTTTTGACCTTAAAGTGTGTTGAAAGACTCGACAGGGCTTCTATGCCCAAAGTTATAAGCACCTGATGAAGCCAGGGCAAGTCAGTGGACATACCAGGTATAATGTTTCTAATTTTAAGGGAGAAGCATTACAAAAATTAAATGAGTGACAAAACCACAACTCAAGTCTTCTCATCGACTTAAGGTCGAGTGTTTGCTGATGATTCTGTTTGGACTTACGCCTATTCCCATCCTTGTCCGGGACAGCGAAAGACTCTGACTCATTCCCTATACACAATCTGGTCTCAGGACTTTAGTTCCCAACCTAAATTGTGCCAAGTGATCCCATGGCATTTTCTCAGACCAGATGAGTGACTATATCGTGTTGGCCTCGGAAACCTGAAAACTAAATTGGGCCAAGTGAGCCCATGGCCCTTTCCCAGACCAGATGAGTGACTATATCGTGTTGGCCTCGGAAACCTGGAAGCTGTTGTTCGAACAACCGACGCTGGATAGAGATACTGGAAACTTTGCCCGGTGAGGCAGTTGTGAACTAACAGGACAAGATAGAGATCTATGGTCTATGATATTCAGAGTTTTCTTGCTTCATATCTGGACTAGAGTTATCTCATCAGTTTTTGTTTTTCTAGACTTTTATAGGTTTATCTGTCTTGGTGTTCTTCTGTGTTGTCTTTATTACGGTATTAAATTTTAATTATAGTGACTGAGACGATCGTCATGTTACGTTTGTGTCAGCCAGAAATACACTGCAGGAAGTAGACCCTGAGGTCGAAAGAGAGAGTGACAGTAAGTCCGGGGAACGGATGAGGGTTGGCAGCAAAGACCTATACCCAGCCAGGGCAAAAGAATAAGTTTGAAATATTGTGACGGGACTATTTGGGACCCTCCCCATAGCTTGTTACATCAAGGAGGTATCTCATTGCTACACAGCTGGTGTCTCTCGTGCAGCCCAAAATTATGCGCATGACTTCGTTTTGTACCTTTTCAAGTCTTCCAATCTGTGTAGGGCTGACAGTGAGGATGGCCAGGGCATACTCGATGCGTGAAAGTACAAGTCCTTGGAACAGAAGTATTAGCAGTCTTTGCTCGATATTGGCAGTCGCCATGACTCTCATTGCTGACAAACCTTTTCGAGCCTTCGTTATGACATAATCGACATGATCTCTGAAGGACAGGCTACGATCAAGCCTCACGCCAAGATATGTCATTGACTGGGTTCTACTCAAACTGCTCCCATCCATTCTTACTGTCGGCAGGTCTGTTTTCACAATATGGTTGTTTAGTGAGAACCATGTAACCGTTGCCTTTGCAGGGTTGACAAGGGCAACGACATCAGCACACCATGAGGAAATTCGATCTAGTTCCTAATTGTCATGGGAGATATGAATGCAAAGGTAGAAAAAAAAAACTAAATATAAGCAGATAGTAGGGCAACATGGTATGGGAAACAGAAACGACATAGAAAACCGATCGATACAGTTTTGCGTAGAAAACAATCTTATTGATTGATTGATTGATTGATTGATTGATTGATTGATTTAGGAAACGACATCACAGCATTCGGGACATTCTCATAAGCGCTCCGTCCCCATCCTCAGCAGCCAGCGAAGAGTTCCAACACTAATAGTTCCAGTAGCAATCTGATTATATGTCCGTCTCGCCTTTCCTCTGAGCGTCGATTGTCGGCCAGATCCCCTCGTCACACCTCGCTGTCTCATTCTTACCAGACTATGGTGATCCATTTTCTCCTCCGAGGTGTACACGTGCTCCCACAAGGCCGCAACCACGTATGTTTTGTCATGCATCAATACTCCACCAAGTTTTGCCAATCCAGCCAATCTGTCCGCCTGTTCATTCCCCAGCACACCGGCATGCCCAGGAGAAAAGATCCAGGTGATGCTTGCTACCGGTGACCTCCGAAGCGAAGCAAGCCACTCTGCACGAAGCCTGCCTGTCCTCACCCTCCTCAGCATGCTTTCTGAGTTAGTTACAATCACAATATGTGTATGTATCGTGTTTTCTATCCAGCGGAAAGCTGCACTGACCGCCTCCACCTCCATTCTTAAGCTAGATGTTGTGTTATCATACGCCAGGCTCTCCTGCACCAAATTCCGACTATTAGCTTTTGCCAAGAACCCCCAGGCACTTCTCCTACCTCTCAACACCGACCTATCCGTGTAAATAATCACATCATCCGGGCGAGAATTATCCTGAATTAGTTGCTGAATTTCCACTTCCGTGGCCCCTGCTGGCCACTCCCTGCACTCCCGGTTCAATGTGATTATAACCCTGCACAAGTCTGACTGCTCGGCTGGCACTCTGACCCACTCCTCTCCTCGCCTGATGTTCTCCAAGGAGCACACCTGTCTGATCGTATCCTCCGCCTGAGCCATCCATGATTTCCCTCTTATCAGTCTCTGACCCTTCACTACGTCCAGCGCCTCATGCAACGGGTGATCTGTGTCTGCAGCTACTCTGAGGTAAGCCTTCGCCTCATTTGTAACACATTTTTCCAACATAACCCTAGGAAACAGTAAACGTGGAAAAGCCCTGGAGATAGCTCAAGAAACCAAACTGAATACATCATGATTAGAAAAAGAGATTTAAAAACAATATTTAAAATGCCAAAACATATCCTGGTGCTGATATAGACTCTGACCACAATCTCGTAGTCTTAAAATTACAAATAAAACTTAAAAACTTAGATTAAGGACATCGAAGAAATCTCAGATAGATATACCAGCATTGAAACAGCCAGACAACATAAGTCAACTATACCTGGTTGAAGTAAAAAATAAATATAACAGACTAATTATTGAAAGCATGGAACTATATAGACGTGAAAATCCTGAAGATAAAATTAATACAAGTGGGAATATGTAAAAAAACTAGCATACATACTGCAAATACCACCTTGCCAGTGAAGGTAAATAAGAAAAAGCAATTATAGATAGCCGGCTTCGTGGCTTAGAGGTTATGACTTTTCTCCGTAATCTCGTATACTCTCGTGGGTTAACGTGATGACGGTAAGAATCAGCAGTGGTTCGAATCGCATCGATAACTTACGGGGTATGTGAGCCGGCCGCTCAGAAAGCAATGGCAAACTGCTGAGCGTAATCTTGCCAAGAAATCAACATACAGCTGAAAGATGCTGGTGTTGACAGCTATGTCCTGTAAAGGATATGCCAAAAAAAATAAAAAAATTATGGATAACGGATGAAATCTTGAAAAAATGATTCAAAGGAAGAAATCAAAGAACACTCTAGAGTATATATTAATAGACAGAGAAATACGTCATATTTGCAGAGTTGCCAAAGAATAGTGGTTGCAGAAAATATGTAAAGAAATAGCGTTTCTAGAAATAAAACACAACTCGAAAGAATTGCATGAAAATATAAAGATTTACAAAGAAGAAAAATAATATAACAGGAAATGGTTGTATCAGAGGGAAAGGTGGAGAAATTATAATTAATAACACTGACATAATAAAACGATGGATAGAGAGTACAAAAGAATAAAAAAGAGCACACAGAAGATTTATTCTGGGACAACAGGGTCAATAGACCAACATTGTATAATACTCAAGATGGACTAAAAATAATAACGGCTGAAGTAGAAAAGGCTATTAAAAAGATGAAAGAATGAAAGGCCCTGAAAGGTCCTGACAAGATAACAACAGAGATGATAAAATCCTTATCCAGCTTTGGCATTGAAAATATTACAGAATTATGTAATTATATTAATGGGTACATATCCCCAAGGATTTGAAAACATCCATTTTCATCACACTACCGAAGAAGCCAAGAGCTGTCGAGTGTGAGGATTACAGAACTATTCATTTAATGAACCACATAACTAAGATGCTACTCAAGATCATACAAGAAAGAATTCAACATAAAAAAGATGAGGAAGTATCTGAAGAACAATTTGGGTTCCGCAAAAACAGCGGCACCAGAGAAGCAATCATCTGTTTGAGGATGTTAATTGAAAATTATATGGAAGTTCAAAAAAGTATATATGTTTGTTTTATAGACTACAAGAAAGCTTTTGATAGAATACAACATGAACGATTAATTACGTGCCTTCAAGATATAGGAGTAGACGGAAAGGACATCAGACTTATTTAGTAACTTATACTGGGACCAAGTGGCGTCTATTAGATGCGGTAATAACTATTCGTCGCCTATAGAGATAAAAAGAGGAGTACGGCAGGGATGTGTACTGTCCCCAAGCCTCTTCAATCTATACACAGAAAGAATTTTTAAACAAGCTGAAATGCCTGGACTTAACATCAATGGAAGAATCATAAACAATCTTAGATATGTTGACGATACCGTGTTACTAGCAGAAAGTGAGCAAGAGTTGCAAGACCTAGTGGAAGAAGTAAACTGACACAGTGCAGAATGTGGCTTAGATATTAACATCCAAAAAACAAAAACTATGATAATTAGCAGTGAAAAGGAAAGGTCATCTATGAACGTCACAGTAAATGGGCAGATATTAGAACAAGTAAAAAGTTTCTCTTATCTTGGACATATAATAACAGATGATGGCAGAAGTGAAATGGAAATCAAAAAGAGAATTGAAATGGCCAAAAATGCCTTCAACGGCATGAAATCAGTATTAACATCATGAGAGATTAATAACGCATTAAAAATAAGAATTGTCAAATGCTACGTATATTCAACGCTACTGTATGGCGCGGAAGCCTGGACATTGAACAGGTAGCTAGAAAGTCGCATAGAAGCCCTGGAGATGTGAATATACAGACGAATAGTAATACTATCGAATAGGTCGTATTTCATGGAAACAAAAACAATGAAATGCAGAGGTCTTAGAAAAACTGGGAATGAAGAGAGATTTGATGAAAGAAATAAAGAGGAGCATAGCCTACGATGGGTAGCGTTGTGATGTTCTGTTGTGATAATTTGGTGTGTCCAGTGTGTGCCGCGTGGTTACACACCCGCTTCACACGCGTGATCCGGGACTGTTTCCGGATCCGGTCAGGGATATGCACTACTGACGAGCTCAAATGAGGGCGAAACTCGAGTATAGTGCTTCCATATTGACGTGGATAGGCCTTAGGTTCATACCAGAATGCGATCGGCGTTGCCAGTAGTGGGTTGTGCTCAATATTTAAATAAAGAGGAGACAAGTGAAATATTTTGGCCACGTTAAAAGACATGATACTGTTATAAAAACCATACTGGAAGGCAAGGTTGAGGGCAAGCAAGCAAGAGGTAGACAACGATGCAAATGGGAGGATAACATCAAGAGATGGACAAGCATCAGCCTGACAGAATGTACAGTCAGGGCGAGAGACAGACAGTGTTGGAGATCCATTGCAGCCAACCTTCATTGCGGAGATGGCACCTGATTGATTGATTGAGTGGAACTGCGGTAAAGCTGTGGAAATATAAACAATATAAAATAACGCAAAGTAATGCAGCTTTACAGAACACAATATTACGAAAAACAAAGTATTATATCGTGTTTTTCGTAATGGTGTTCTGTACAGCTGCTTTATTTTGTGATATTTTATATTATTTATAATATAAAAGAGATGTTAGTAAGGTCGGGTACCATCATAATATAACAGGCATGTTAGTAAGGTCGGGAACATTATAATATAATATAACAGACGTTAGTAAGGTGGTGAACATTATAATATAATAACAGACACGTTAGTATGGTCGGGAACATTATAATATAACAGACGTTAGTAAGGTCGGGAATACTTACTATAATATAATAACAGATACGTTAGTAAGGTCGGGGACATTATAATATAACAGACACGTTAGTAAGGTGTGGAACATTATAATATAACAGACATGCTAGTAGGGTTGATGTACAGACATTGTTAGCCTGACTGTTGGAGGAAGCCTGGCCAGGCAGCCCAGGCCGGCCATCTGCGGAAGTCACAGGCAGGGTTAGTGGTAGCAGACGTAAGATGTCTGACTGGTGGCTGGTAGTGGCAGCTTCCATCTCTGGCTTACAGTAGTTTAACTATTCTAGTCAGTGTTCGTTATCTACTCGGATAAGTTGTAACAACCACGTACATAAAACACTTTAGTAACGATTTATAGAGTAAGTGCAGTCGAGAATACAGTTGTTAGTGTAGTTATGACTCATACTCATCATAACATTCTGAAATTTACAGTTAAGTCTCAGTTAACTCAGAAGTCGGAAATAAAAAAGTTACTCAATTCTAATTGAAATTGAAATCACAAAGTTGTATTGATGAACATTGAATTAATGTTAAGGAATTACAAAACCAAGTTTAAAGCTCATTGATAGGTTTTCACATAGTTTGTCGCCTGCGACTTTTAATTTTGAAGCAGATAAATGAGTTTATTGAAAGAGGAATCCTCCAGATATAAAAACTTGAAAGAGACGTTCTGTTTGGCGACATGTCGGGGTTGTATACAGTTGATCATTCAAGTCAAGTGCACTCGAATTCAGTTGTGAATATGTCCGGCGGTTCAGAACTGGGCAAAGATGTACAAGAGACACACTGTGGTCATGGAGATTTACGAGGAGTGCTGGGCTTGTTTGTCCAAGCTTTGTTGGCGTTTCTGGCCTTCACATCTTTGATAGGTAGGTGATGATGCCATCTCTTTGTTGTTTGTAATAATTAGTCATCAGTAAATATTCATGATTAATTATTGTTTAATTTAAACTTAGTTGTGATAATATTTTGGCAGACAAAAATGCTACTTTATAGCCAATTCTCTCATGCATCTGATATGACTCATTGGCTCAAAGATATGTATTTGTTGTTGTGTGATGACTAATTAATTCCTTGCCAGCTTTTGTTGTAGGGATGTGAAGTGGTAGTTTCAACATATGTTCATTTCCATACAGAGAAGTTATTGGTTCCCCTTCTGCTTTTTTTGTTCAGTTTGTTTGGCTTTGCTCAGATGCCTCCACGATGCCTCCACGTTGTTTCAAACTAGTCTTTATACAAAGACAGCATAGTTAGTTAGTTAGTCGACAGATCATCCTCGTTGCACATCGGACCATTCAGTCCATAAGTGCTCGGATCCCCTCCTCAGCAAATCCCGCAGCGTGTAGCGGCTAACGACGCCAGTTCTGTGTTGGTTTATCAATCTTCTTTGGCTTCCTGCGTAGTGTTCTTGTTTGGCCACCCCTCTTTTAATTTGCTGCTCTCGCAGTCTGGCCATTGTTGTAGATTCACAGTCATCACTTGGTTCTTGCAAAAGTCTCACTTCTCGTAGAGCCTTCAGAATGTCAGCCTGGTCCATGGCGCGTCCGCCCTCCACAGTAGCCTCACCTGCGAGCTTGTCAGCCCGCTCATTTCCTTGTACTCCCGCATGCCCTGGCACGAAGATGAAACTAATCTTTGCCAGCCGAGACCGCTCCAGAGGCAGCAACCATTCTCTTCGGATCGACCCCTCCTCTATCCTCTTGATCATGTTCATTGAGTCGCTAAGGAAACAAGCCCTAGTGAATGTCTGTGTCTCGAGCCATGTTATTGCTTTACTTACTGCCATGACTTCCATGGTCAGGCTACTTGTGGTTTCAGTGAAAGCACCAGAGTCCTCCTTCACAATTCTCCCTCCGGCCCGAGCTGTAAAGGCCCATGAGCATCTCACATGTCGGACGACCGACCCATCTGTGTAGATGACCGCGTCACTGTCTAGCGAATTCTCGAAAATCAACGCTTGTACTTCAGCCTCCACAGCAGCCGGATTTTCTTGTCTGCATTTTCTATCTAGTTGGATGCAAACTGAAAAGGATGTGCAGAAGTCTGTTGGCACTTGCACCCACTCCTCGCCAGGTTCTAAGTCCTCAAGTGAACACACCTGTTGAAGAATGTCTTCGGCTTGACCCATCCACGACCGTCCTCTTTTTAACCTGCTGCCCTTCACCTTCCTAATTTCACTATGCAGTGGATGCTGTGTGTTTGCGTTAATTCTGAGGTAGGCGCGTGCCCTGCAAACTTGCATTCTCTCTTCAATGGTTGGAAAATCAAGAAGGTAGCGCATCGCCCTGCATGCTGTATCTCTTGTACATCCAAGAATAATGCGCATAGCTTCATTCTGTATCCTTTCCATCCTTTCTATCTGCTTATGGCTGACAGTCAGGATTGCCATTGCATACTCCAAAACAGACATGACCAGCCCCTCGTACAGAAGACATAGATGGCGCTGCTCACAGTTTGCTGCCGCCATCACCCGCATCGCTGCCAAACCCCGCTTGGCCTTTGCTATCACCCGGTCTATGTGCACATTATAAGCAAGGCTTCGATCAAACCGTATCCCCAGGTAATTCATTGCCTGCGTTCTTTCCACCGTCTCTGAACACAGCATTACAGTTGGTGTTGGATTGTTGACAATATGATTATTCAACGAGAACCAAGTCACTGTTGCCTTTGTTGGGTTGACCATTGCCCCAGCTTCATCACACCAAGTACTTATGCGATTGAGTTCGGTTTGTAGTTCCACAGCAACCTCCTCTCTATCCTTACCCTGACGATACACTAAAACATCATCGGCATATGACAATGTCCTGCCAGGTCCAGTGATCTGCTCACTGGTGATTCTCACTGTGTAGGCGTTGAACAGTACTGGAGATAATGGTGATCCCTGTGGTAGGCCAGGATATACTGTTGTTGGTTCCGAAGTCCAACTGCCACATCTAAAAACTACTTTCCGTTGGAAGAGGGCTGCAGCGATCCAACTAAGGAGGAATGGACTTACGTAAAAACAGCATAAGACAGCATAAATAGTCCACACACAACCCAAAAAGACAGCATAAATAGTCCACACACAATCCACAATGGTTGTCGAAGATATCTACAGAAACCTTTGTCAACTAACCCATTCTGTCATGTCTTTACACTAGAGAATTAGCTACAGTTACAGTGTATTCAGTTTGTGGCTCATGTTGTATAGTACTCATGTAACAGTCTTTGTGCATACATTATTACCAGGGGAAGTCAATAAGTAAGTCACAAATGGCTGTAGAAAAATAACTAAATATGTTAACAACTTTAAATCAGTTTATTTTTATACATACATTGTCCCTTTATTTCTCAACATAATTTCCACCAACATTGATGCACTTATCCCATCGTTTTATCAGTCCTCCCAAACTGGCTGCATAGAACTGCGTGCTCTGTTTTCCAAACCATGTTTTCACTTCACATTCAACTTCTGCATCATTCGCGAAATGTCTCCCGCCAAGGTGGGTTTTCAGTGGATCAAAAAGTTGGAAATTGCTAGAGGCTAAGTCGGGGCTGTAAGGTGGATGTTGCAGAACTTCCCACCATAGTTGGTTAATTTCTCCTGAGTTAATTGAGCCATATGTGGTCTGGCATTGTCATGACAAACCAACACTCCTCTAGTCATCAGTCCTGGACGTTTTCTTCGAATTGCATCATGAAGCATCGATAGAACTTCACAGTACTATTCAGAATTCATATCGTCACCTTTCATCTTGAAATTGGTTAAAAGCACTCCTTGACAATCCCAGAACACTGTCAGCATAACCTTCCCTGCTGATGGTGTAACCTTGAATTTTTGGACACAAGGTGAAGAAGGATGTTTCCATTGCATTGAAGCACGCTTTGATTCGGGCTGGTAGTGATGCACCCATGATTCGTCCCCAGTAACAATCCTGTTCAGCATGTCTTCTTCTTCATCTTTGTATCGACAGAGATTATGCAAAGACAGGCCAAATTGGTTCATTTTGTGTTCCTCCTTCAATTGTCTGGGTACCCACCTTGAGCACACTTTCTTAAATTTCAATCGATCATGCATTATGCTGTATGCTGAACTATGTAAGCACCCTATTGCAGATGCTACAGAGTCTATCGTTACTCACCTGTCACCTCTAATCATCCGCTGCATGGATGCTTCTGTTGCAATCTCAACAGGACGACCAGATCAGATTTCATCAGCAATTTTAGAGCATCCTTGAGAAAAATTTTCTACCCAGCTATGCACTGCTTTATGGGACAAACATTTGTGAGCATAAACAGGTAGCATTTCCTTATGAATGTTCTTTGCAGACAGTCCTTTTGGCCACAAAATATGCACTACAGCACGTTGCTCTTTGGTTGTACACTCCGTAAGTACAGTCGCCATTTTGTTTATGCACTGCGCATGCGCATGAGACACCTAGCGCCATCTTACGAACGGGAATATAAAGTTCAGTGTTGCTGTCACCTAATGACACCTTAGAAAACACCAACTACATTTACCTGCCTCCTCACAGAACTGTGTGAATTACTTACTGACTCGCTCTCATATGTTCTATATTTAACCCACTTTCACTTAGCGACCAAAGATGCAACCAAAGAGATTAATGCCATAATTGACTCATGGTGTGACTGTGTAAAGGCCGCTGAGCCAGAACTGACAAAGATGCTACTTTCACCTCCAATTAGTTGTTCTGGAATCAGGGTTATGTCACTGCATTCTAAGAAAGTGAGATGTCAGCAAACTAGAGTTGGTGAAAGTTCTACCCTCACCTCCAGGCTGTGGTCTGGAATCTAGTTGCTCTACTGTAATCTGTGAGAGAGCGAGGATTGTTAATAAACTAGAGTTTAAGAAGACTCTACCTTCACCTCCAAGTAATAGTCTGGAATCAGGCTGGGTTGTGACAGAAGTGAGGATTGTCAGCAAACTAGTGTTGATGAAAACATTACCCTCACATCCAAGTCGTGGTCTTGCAGTCAGGTTGCTTTACTGCAGTCTGGCTGAAAGGATAAGGATTGAAGAAGGAAGTAAACCAGGTCTAGAACAACAGCTGAAGTTGGATGTTTCAGTTGATTGGTGAAGTTTGACTGTAAATGACCACAGTAAAATCAACATCCTGTTACAACAAATAAGAAATATAATGACGTAATGCTTATTAGGCACACCAAGAGGAAGACCGAAAGGAATATATCTGGATGGCTTGGCCACATGGCACGGACAAGACAGGAACACTGAGCTGATACACGACGCTGGTGGTCGAAATGGCGAGTCATGACCGCCCACGCTTTCCGGCATGGCACATGATTGATTGAATGCTGATTTAACAAACCATGTGAAGTTTCAAACATAATACCCATGGTCACATCAGGCTGCAAGTGTAGGGATCATATTTTGCCCGTATGAAATACAGACCACATTGTGGCATTATTGATCTGCTCCAACCACCTGTCTGCATGTGGTACACGTATATGACATGCTGGTCTAGCAAGTACACTGCATGCAACAGAGGGCACCTGATGGGAGAGATATCAACTGATTCAGTGCCAGGGGATGATTCATCATTTTAAACAACTTCCTGTATTTGCCATGGACTTATATATATATCTGAAATGTTGTCACTACATTATAATACAACATGTCTGCTCCCATATTAACATTTAGTTCCTGTTCTTCCTCAGAAGCTATATTGGCAAGGTAGTTAGTGCACTTATTTACTATAATTCAGCTCAGCTCAATTCCTTTTATTGACATGAGTTGTTTTTCTTTCCAGTACAACTACGACTCACGAGCGGCTCAAGTAACTAACAATGATTTGCCTGGAAGAGACTAATTCAAGTAGAATATTGTATACAATTATAAAAAAGGGACAAATAATGTTCTTTGGTTGTATAATGAGAAGAGAGGCATTGAAAACATTGTGATGACTGGAAAGATCAGCAGAAGCAGTGTCAGACCAAGAGAAATGATGCTGGGTGAAATAAGATGGTGGTATGGAGGAATATCATCCACAAAATTGATTCAGAACACCAGGGACTGATCTGTGGAGAGACATGAACACCTATGCCAGCTGGCAGGACACATGGTGATGACGACAGCTTGGGGTACATATAACTGTATTAAAAGAATGTCAGATATTTTTGTGGGACTTTGAAGGTGGCCAGTGTAGTACTGAGCAGACATCCAGTGTCCATGTATGACATCCAGCCGACAAATATATGAGTCCAACAGCCTTGTATCTATGTGGCCATGGCATGTAATGGCTTCTTTAACCTGACCTGTCTTTACTCTTCCTCAGTGAAGCGGTATTGTGAGCCAAAGCACTCCAGACGGCCTTGGAAGATCTGGTAAGTTGTAGTTTTTGGGGCAACATCTGTTCTGTCTCTTGCTAAGAAGGTGACGAGGAAAGGAACAGGTCACCCTCCCCTCATGTCATGACCTAGAAGATGTGAAGGTCTAATTCATCACAGTGGTTGGACAGTAGATGCCATGGGACTACCTTTCCCTTCATTAATTGTGTAGGGATAGTTCTCACCCACATTGGACCAAGTTTTGTGATGATCACCATCATCACACGCTGGACAGGTCCCTAGGTACTCCGATCACCCCGTGAACATCTTCACCAGCATATATTGACTGACCACACCAGTTCTGTGGTAATCAAAGGTCTCGTGCCCTTGACAAAATGTTCACATCTGGCGGCTCCCCATTTTACCCCCATCTTCCTCACTCTGGACAGATTCCCAAGTGTCTTAAAGTCATCTGTTTGTCCAGCATCTCTTATGGTGTTGATGATGTCTAGTTCATCCGTCACCGTTCCCTCACACACTCGTATATCATGAACAGCAACTGGACTGCCAGAGTTAAATTCCTGGCTGTTGCTTTATGTAGATATTTATCAAATTTTTGTCTGTCTAGCTGTCTTATGCATGCCTACATATATTTCTCTAACTAAATATTTTTTTACCCTTCAGACCTGCTGGAATGTCTGTCTATCTAACTAAATATCATATTTCTTCTGAACTGTCAGGGCTTAAGATCCAAATGAGTCATCCTGTACTGTAGTCTAGTCTGTCTATCTAAAATTATCTTGCAGTTGGCAGTTTTTGAGGTTTCCAGCACATTTGCTCCATTAATTGAATTATTATGTCATGAACAACAAGCAGCTGTCGGTAGACAGTGAAACATTAAACTGATTTGAGGTGCAACAGGGAGTAAGACATGCTGCTTCCTCCCCCCAAACCTGATCCACATCTATGCTTAAATGTGATGAGAAACATCCAAAATGATGAGACTAGTGACAGTTTTAATCCATTCATATCTGGTTGAAATCCAATTCCAGAACCCGGGTATGCAGATGGCAAAGTCCTTCTCTCACATAGTGCAAAGGGATTAGATGAATTAATCCTGTCTGGCAAAAAAACATAGTAAAAAACATTTTGTTGCTGAACTTAACAAAATAATGATAATGATATCCAAAGACAAAACCACATGTCGACCAAAATCACACTCAATAATGAAGAAATTTTGGAGGATTGAATTGGCCATTGGCATGAAATATAAGATGTGCCATAAGCTGTATATTGTGATATGTAATTTGATTTAAGATATTTTCTAACCCAGTATTGTCAACACCCAGAACTCATACTTTTTATAGCCGAGATAGTCTTATGTAGATTTTATAGCCAAGATAAAATGTATGTAGATTTTATAGTCAAGATAAAATGTATGTAGATTTTATAGCCAAGAAATGTATGTACACTTTATAGCCAAGATAACAGCTTCTATAGATTTTATAACTAAGATAACATATGTAGATTTTATAGTCAAGATAACATCTTATGTAGATTTTATAGCCAAGATAACATGTTATGCAGATTTTATAGCCAAGATAACATGTTATGTAGATTTTATAGCCAATATAACATATTATGTAGATTTTATAGCCAAGAATGAGTTGAGTCAAGAACCAACATCACAACACTCAGGAGATTCCCACGTGTGTTCTGTCCTCTTCTTCAACAGCCACCAAAAAGTCCAAATGCTAATAGTTCCAGTTGTAGTCTGATTATGTGTTCATCTGACTTTTCCTCGGAGTACTGATTGTCAGCCAGACGCTCCGGTCATTCCCTGCCGTTCAATGTCTGTTCATCCACGCTATACACAAGATCCCAAATGGCCCTGACCTCATCATTCGTCGTCCTGCGATCTATTTGCAGTGTACACAAACAGTGTATACAAACGCTGAAAGCTGTAATTTGCTAGAGTCATCTTTGCAACAAGAATTAAATAATGTAGTTAGGTGAAGCTATGCAAACCGTATGCAAATTAACATCATTATAACAAAATCTATGTTATTAACATCCAGACAAAGACTTTAAACTCTAAATTCACACAGATCACTTCAACTTCACATCGATAACATGCCAGTAGAAAGTGTAATTGAGCACAAAATATTAGGCCTCATCATTGATAGAAACCTAACCTTTAATCCTCACGTTCAAACGGCGAAAAAAGTCTACCAACTCGCAAAAATTAAAAATTTCCTTGATGAGGACATAAGGAAAATATTCTATACTTCTCACATACAGACACATTTTGACTACTGCTCTACAATCTGGGACGGTTGTTCCAATTCAGGCACAAAGCGACTTTACTCACTCCAGAAACGGGCCATGAGTTTAATTTACAGCAAACATTTAACTGACAATCCTAGTCTGCATAAATGCCTTCAGTTACTACCACTCCGCAAACGCCTGCTTTTCAATAAGGCCAAGCTAATTCACAAAATCCTACATTGGAATGCCCCAAATTACCTTTGGCCATTGTTTAAATAAAATGCTAGACACAGTAAACGATTAAATATATTACACATTCCGAAGCCTAGGATAGACTTATACAAAACAAGCTTAACATACTCTGCAGCTCAGCTGTGGAACAATCTTCCACAAGAAATAAAAGACATCACCAATCCCTGTACATATAATCGCAAATTATTTGAACATTATCTCAGTACGGATTACCTTCCCCCTTAATAATATAAATAATAATAATAAAACCCTAGTATAACAGCCAGTCCTCTTTTGGTAGGCCAGCATATTCCACATAGCTAATAACAAGTGCTACACCAGTCATTACTATTACTGAATCGTGTAGTATTGATTTTTCATTTCCCCCATGCCTTTATAATGCATATCTTTTATATTATTGCTGTTTTCAGTTAGCCTTGAATGATGTGTGAATGATATAATGTATGAAATAGAATGATAGAAGAGCAGAATGTTAGACGGGCCTGCACGCCCAATTCTTAACCCTTTGAAAATAAAGTTTGTTAGTTTTTGTTTGTTGCCTTATCATGCACCAATACAGCACCCAGCGGTGCAAATCCAGCTTGTCTGTCCACCTGCTCATTTCACACCACACCAGCATGTCCTGGGGTAGAGATCCAACAGATATCCCATATCTTTGATATTTTAATTGAAGCATACCACTCTTTCACGAAGCATGCCTGTCATCACCTTTCTGAGCATGCTCTGTGAGTCTGTTACAATCACGACAGGGGCATGCTGTTTGTCCTCCAGCCAGTAGAATGCCACAGACTGACTCATCTCCATTCTTAGACTAGATGTCATGGTATCATATGCCAGGCTCTCCTGCACTAAACACCGTCCGATAACCTTTGCTATGAACCCCAGAAAATTCTTTGGCCTCTTAGCACAGAGCCATCCATGTAGATGAGTACATCGCGAAGGTGTGAATTGTCATAAATCAATTGTTGCACTTTCCATTCAGCACAGCCTGCAGGCTAATCTCTGCACTCTGGTTCATTCAGCGCAGCCTGCAGGCCAATCTCAGCACTCCGGTCCATTCAGCGCAGCCTGCATGCCAATCTCTGCACTCCGGTCCATTCAGAGCAGCCTGCACGCCAATCTCTGCACTCCGGTCCATTCAGCGCAGCCTGCACGCCAATCTCTGCACTCCGGTCCATTCAGCGCAGCCAGCACGCCAATCTCTGCACTCCGGTCCATTCAGCGCAGCCTGCAGGCCAATCTCTGCACTCCGGTCCATTTAGCGCAGCCTGCACGCCAATCTCTGCACTCCGGTCCATTCAGCGCAGCCTGCACGCCAATCTCTGCACTCCGGTCCATTCAGCGCAGCCTGCAGGCTAATCTCTGCACTCCGATCCATTCAGCGCAGCCTGCAGGTCAATCTCTGCACTCCGGTCCATTCAGCGCAGCCTGCAGGCTAATCTCTGCACTCCGGTCCATTCAGCGCAGCTTGCAGGCCAATCTCTGCACTCCAGTCCATTCAGCGCAGCTTGCAGGTCAAGCTCTGCACTCCGGTCTATTCAGCGCAGCCTGCAGGTCAATCTCTGCACTCCGGTCCATTCAGCGCAGCCTGCAGGTCAATCTCTGCACTATGGTCCATTCAGCGCAGCCTGCAGGTCAATCTCTGCACTACGGTCCATTTAGTGCAGCCTGCAGGTCAATCTCTGCACTCCGGTCCATTCAGCGCAGCCTGCAGGTCAATCTCTGCACTATGGTCCATTCAGCGCAGCCTGCACGCCAATCTATGTACTCCGGTTCAATGTAGTTATGACCCTGCACAGGTCTGACTTTTCCTCAAGTATTCTGACCCACACAAATGTTCTTAAGCATGTACCCTTTTCTGATTGTATCCTCTGCCTGAGCCATCCATGATTTTCCTCTTATCAGTCTGTGGCCCTTAACTATGTCCAGGGCTTCATGCAGGGGGTGTTCCTTGTCTACAGAGGCTGAGAAGTATAATTTAGCTCGCAGCACCTTAAGTCTATCCATAATCGTTGGTAAAAGTAGGATGTATCGCGCACACACTACCGGTGTGTCTCTTGTGCATCCTAGGATACCCGCATAGCTTCATTCTGTATGCGCTTTACTCTTTTACACTGAACCATCCTTATCCATACTCAGTCATTGATACAATTAGATGGTGATAGAGCATGAACAACATTCTTTGCTCCATGTCCATTGCTGCCATAATCTTCAGCACACCAAGTCCCTTTTTAGATCTGATAACTCCTTGCACATGATCCTTGAATGACATAATTCTGTTGAAGATGATTCACAGGTATCTAATTCTACTTTTTCTGTTAACTTTTCCTCCATTTATTATGAGACCTGGGATGTCAGCCTTAACAATACTATTGTCCAGAGATAACACAGACACTTTAATTCTGCTAATGATATAATTGACCTTAGTACACTAGTCGATATCTTTGTTTACTGTTTTCTGCAACTCTTGTGCTATTTACATCCTGTCTCTCCCCTGCCTGTATGCAAGGACATTATCCTTCCAATCTCTGGTGCTTCAATGCTTGCAATCTTGCTTGTGTAAACATTGAATAGCACAGGCGAGATTGCTGATCCTTGTGGTAATCCCTGGGTAATAATGCACACCTCTGAATCCATGAACCTTGGCTGAGAGCAACCCTATGAGAGTGAAGGGTAGCCGCTACCAGTTCACCACCCAAGGACTAACACCCTTCTCCATGAGAGAGCCAAGAAAAAGTCTGTTGTAGATTTTATAGCCTAGAAAACGTCTGACATACATATCATAGCTAACTTAGAATCTAGCATAGATTTTATAGCCAAGATAAAGTCTGCCCTAGATTTCTTCTTCTTCTGCGTTCATCCTGAGTTTTTTTTTCCGGACGTGATTGCGTTGTGCCTGTTTACAGCAGAGCTGTGTTCTTGCGCCGTTAGGCCAACACATCCGACTTCTGTGGGCATTTGTTGACCGGGTTAACCTTCCTGGACCCTAGATTTTATAATCAAGATACAGTCTGATGTATATTTTATAGTCAAGATAAAGTCTTGCTTAGATTTTATATAAAAGATAACAGGTTTGAACTAGATTTTATAGCCAAGATAAAGTCTGACATGGATTTTGTAGCCAAGATGAAGCCAGGCATAATTGTCAAGTCTTACTAACCCAGTCTGCCAGTGTTTTGAAGATTGTGATTGTAAAATCTATTAATCTTTCTTTCTCCCTCCCTCACCCCCTATTTCAATGCAGGTTCTTTGACACATCAAAACAGGGTGTAGGAGCAGCCGTCCTTCATTTTGCTAACCTGTTCCTTTCTGATGTCTTTCAAGGAGACCCATGTACTTGGTAAGTACGATGACTGTCACAGTTATATCCGTGTAGATGACCTCATATGTCGCATACAGCCTTTTTGGTCAGGAGAGAAAGGTGGATCCATGCAGATATTGCCGTTGGGATGTGAATTGTTTGGCCTTCACATATTCTAGGTTACAGTCAGGGGGACAGTTTTTTTCCTTGTCGCCTTTTCTTCCCAGATAATTCTAACTCTTGAGGCCTCATTTCATGAGTCTGTTTAACACCAGAGCTGCACTGGTGGGAAAAATAATCCTTCCACCACTGAGGATTACCACTGGACCACTGTGGATTAACACTGGACCACTGTCTCAGCAGGCAGGCTCACTAACCACCCTGCCATGGCAGCTCGGCGCCTCCCAGGAATCTGGAGACCCAGGTGGTATCCTGCGTTAGGACAAAGTATGAGAGTATACGAGATTACGGAGAAAAAGTCGCTAACCTCTAGGCCAGGAAGCCGGCCTACATAGACTAGTGGAAGTAAAATAGAATGACAGAATCACAGTGTGAAGCTCATGGAGAGAACTCAGGAGATGAGGAAACGTCACTGGTGCTGAATAAGACACACACTGAGAAAACCTGAGCATGGTATCATTTGACACTGGCTTGTCTGGAGCCCACAGTGTGACTGTAATAGTGGGAGGTCTGAGAACACACGGAGAAGAGAGTTAAAGATAAAGATGAATACTATGTGGAGAACATGGGCAGAGCTGCAGGACATGGCCACAGATAGGACGGTTGGGTGGGCGTGAGCTGAAGGAGGGCTTGTGCTCCATTGGTGGATATAATACAACAACAGAAGAATCATTTAGCCTGTCCACTTCTACCCTGTAGTGTAAAATTACTGTTTGGTAATTTCACAGTGCAGTAATTACCATACAGTCTGTATGGAGGCAGAAGTACAGGCTTTGATCTTCGAGAACTCTTTAGAGGGTGATGCCGTCATTTACACAGATGGATCGGTCATTCGATGCGTGAGAAGTTCATGGGCCATTATGGCTCAGGCTGGAGGGAGAATTGTGAATGAAGAATCTGGTGCCTTGTGTTTTGACTATGGACGTCATGGCAGTAAGGAAAGCAATTACATGGCTCGAGACACAGACATTCACTTGGGCATGTTTCCTTAGTGACTCAATCAGTATGCTCGGGAAGATAGAGATGGGTTGGATCCGAAGACAGTGGTTGGTGTCTCTGGGGCAGTCATGGCTGGCTAAGATTAGTTTAATTTTTATCCCAGGGCATGCGGGTGTACAAGGAAATGGGCGGGCTGACAGGCTTGCAAGTAAGGCTACTGTGCAGGGCAGATGAGCCATGGACCAGGCTGATATACTGAATGCTGTACAAGAAGTAAGACGTTTATGAGAACCAAGTGATGACTGTGAATCTACAACCATGGTCAGACTGAGTGAACAGCAAGTTAAAAGAGGTGTGGCCAGACAAGAACCATCACAGAACTGGTGTCGCTAAACGCTGCAGGATTTAATGAGGAGGAGATACAAGCATTTATGGATTGAATGGTTCGATGTGCAGTGATGATGATCTGTCGACTAACTAACTAACTACTGTATGGTATTATTTAGTCATTCCTTCTCTAAGCTACAATATTTGGTTGGCTAGTTGGTTGGCTGACTGACTGACTGATTGGCTGGTTGGTTGCTGAACCCTCTGTAAGACTGAGTGTTGATTCTAAAGTCTGATGCATTGGCACTGAGATAGTTTGCGCCCAGAAAGGTGATTACATCTATCAGAATTAGGTATGTATAGAGGCTTTCTCTCTACCCGATATAAAGTTACATCTCCATGGGAACTGTGTTACAGAGCTCTCTGTCCCCTCTCCGAGCTACAAAACCAGTGGGGTGTCCTTGACTGGAGCAGTGATTTGTATTCTATCCTTGGATGCTGAGGGTCTACAATGCCTTGTTTAGTCTTTCCTCAAAATACCTTGGGTATTGAGGGTCTGGAACATCTTTCCTCATCTACCCTGGAATGTAAGGGTACCATACAGCTGTGTTTATTGATCAGGGCTTGTGAGATGTCCTGTGTAATAGATGAGTATGTTGTGCCAGAGATAGTAGAGTTGCAGCATTGGTCTATGTCCCTTTCTACTCTGTCACTTTAATACTTGTTTATTCATTCATAATATGCACTAATAAAATAACCAAGTCGTGATTCAGCACAACACACAGACATAACAGGATGTCATCAAGTTGTGATTCAGCACAACACACAGACATAACAGGATGTCCCAGGTCGTGATTCAGCACAACACACAGACATAACAGGATGTCCCAGGTCGTGATTCAGCACAACACACAGACATAACAGGATGTCCCAGGTCGTGATTCAGCACAACACACAGACATAACAGGATGTCCCAGGTCGTGATTCAGCACAACACATGAACTGGCTGGGATTAGATACTCCAACCCAATGCCCAGAGAGGAAAAACAGTTTTAAAAAAACAAGAGGATCAATTTCGTTGAGCCGGGTTTTATCCCGTATGGTTCGGTCTCTTTCTGCAGGACGGCCTGCTGTAAGTGTCGCACAAATTACAAACTCCGTAGCTCCATTGACAACCCTCAGTAGTCTCTGAGAAAATTGTACTTATGAACCAAATGACATAGCCTAGAATCGAACCCACAACCTTCAATGTGAGGCATAACCACTGCAACACAGAGACTTCCTACCCTGAGAGAATTGAGAGTTTTCAAGTGAGAACTGTATCTAGATGATGATAGAAAGATGTTATTGAGAAAATACCAACATCCATTTACATCCACTGGTGGAAGTTAGGGATTCATGTTTGTGGCTGTCTGTCAACACAAGTTTGTCTTATTATGTGAGCAAATGCATGCATATTCTATAATACCATATTTATTATGTACATGTGTGCAGGCACACACACAGAAGGTGGGCTGGTGGGATTCCATAGTTGGCATTGTTTGGTAGTGGGGAGCCCTAAATATATAGTGCCAGCTGAGACTGGAGAAGTCTGCGTGAATCAATGTTGAAACTACAGCAGCTGGGCTGGTGACATTTAACAGTTTTTGTCAACATGTTCTGCTTTAATGTCAGATATAAATATCTACGGAACTGAAAAAAGTCAACCAATATTTATTTATGACACGGTAATTTTACAAAATGGAATCATTGAGAGGGATTGTCTGATACTTCCTGCCAGAAGCTTACCAACAATTGTGTGAACAATGCTTGCCCTGTTCTTGTTGAGGAGGTGTGTGTGTGGAGGATGTGTGTAAGTGTGGGGATATGTGTGGGTGGGGGATGTGTGGGTGGGGGCATGCGTTTGGATGGGTTGGGGTGTGTGGGTTTTGGTGGGTAGTGATATTTGTGGGTGTTGGTGGGATGTGTGGAGGTGAAAGTAGGGGTGTGGGGATGGGTGTGGGGGATGTGTGTATGGGTGGAGGATATGTGTATGGGAAGGATGTGGGGGATGTGTATTTATGTGGGTGGAGATGTGTGGATGGTTTTGAGGAAGTATGTGTGGGTGGCGGGGTTGTGTGAGTAGGGGATTGTGTGGGTGGATTGGGGATGCAAGGGCGGGTGGGGAGAAGTGTATGGTGTGTGGGTTAGAGATATGTGTGCGGTGTATTGGTGGGGGATGTGTGCATGGTGTGTGGGTGGTGGTATGGGTGAGGATATGTGTGGGGGATGTGTGTGATGGGTGCGGGTAATGTGTGTATGGGTGGGGTATATGTGTGGGTGAGTAGGGGATGTGTGGTTGTTGGGGGAAGTATGTGGGGGTGTGTGGATGGGAGATGTGTGCGTGGGTTGGGGTGTGTGGGTGGCTTAGGGATGTGTAGGTGGGTGAGGGAGATGTATGTGTCGGGGTGGGATGCGTGAGTGGGTGGAGGATGTGTGTGGGTAGGTGTATTGTGATAGAGAGATGTTTGGTTGGGGGTGTGTGTGTGCGTAGTGGAGGATGTGTGCGTGAGTGAGTGTGTGTTGGTGGACGGGTAGGGAATGCGTGTGTGTGTGGGGAGAGGTGTGTGGTGTGTTGGTCGGGGATATTGTGTGGGTGAGGTATGTGTGTGTGGGTGGGGGATTTTTGTGGTGTGTGAGTGGGGGTATGTGGGGTGGATGGGTAAGGGTATCTGTGTGGGTGTGGGTGGGAATATTGTGAGGTATGTGGGTGAAATGAAGAAACAAATGAAGATCGTAAATTGATTAGAGAAATTAGACGTAGACAATCAAAATTTTTTGTGCATGTTATGAAAAGAAATGGATTGGAGAATTTGGTGACAACTGGGAAGATCGAGGGGAACAGACCAAGGGGAAGACCTAGAAGCAAGTACCTGAATGGCTTGGCCTTGTGGCATGGTCGAGACAGAAACACGGAGCTGATCCACGACTCTGGTGATCGAGTGAGATGGCAGAACATGACAGCCCACGCTTACCGGCATGGCACATGATGGATGGATGTGGGTGGGGGATATGTGTGTGGTGTATAAGTGGGGATGTGTGGTGGTATGTTGGTGTGGGATGTGTTGGTGAGTTATATGTGTGTGTGCGGTGCGTGGGTTCAGAATATTGCGTGGTAGGGGATGTATGTGATGTTCGGGTGGGGGATTGTGTGGTGGGGGATTGGGTTAAGGCATGTGTGGGTGGGTGGTGGGGTATGTGTGAGTGGATTTGGGATGTATGGGTGGTTAGGGAGATGTGTGGGTGTGGGGGGGGGGGGGGGGGTAGGGACATGTCAGTTGGTGGGGATGTGTGACTGGATGTGCGATGTGTGGGTTGGTGGGGGATTGTGTGCGTGGGTGGGGAATATGTGGTCGATGGAGATTTGGCTGGGGGATGGGTGGTTTGAGGTGTGGGTGGGGAGAGGATGTGTGTGTTAGGATGTGTATGTGGGTTGGTGGGGGAATGTTTGTGGGTGGCGAGTGTGTTTTGGTTGGGGGATCAGGTGAGGGCAGTGTGTGTGGGTGGGGGATGTGCGGGAGGTGGATGGGTCGGTTGGTGGGGTATGTATGTGTCCCTTGGTGTGCGTGTGTGTGGGTAGGTGGGGTGTGTGTGTGGGTGGGGTCATGTATGGGTAGGTGGCAGATGGGCCTCATAACATGGTAATTTGCCTTGTTTGTTTATGTTTACAACATTCATTTCACAATGTTTATTTTTCTTCCTATGTAAATGTATAATGCTCTTGATGAACGAAAGACGAGTGATTGGAAGGGCCGAATGTAAGACGGGCCTGCGCGCCAAATTTGTGACCCTAATAAAGCTGATTTGATTTGATTTGTTGGGATTTATGAAACAGGGCCAGCATTTATTCCATATTTTGATGTCAGACAGAAGTAGTAGTCCCTCTCTAATTACCGAACCCCTGCTGCATCTGGCTGAATTGGTTCATACATTCTCAATTCTGTCGAGTGTAATGGCCATTGTTTGTCCAGATCACCGCGGGCAAATTTGCAACAACAGGCTAAGTGAGATATGCTGTCCAGAAACACACATACAGTTTCTGTGTGTCAAGAACACGTGGGTACGATAGATTCTTGGGCTCTTCAGTTTATGCATCCTAGGCAGCATAGGATTACTTACCTAAGCCACTGTTGTGGAAGCATGAGTTGAGAGGAGACAAAATTGCTTATTGATAACTAAAGTATTGAAACTATGAATAGTAGCTAATGCCTTTATATTTATGTATATTTGTGTGTGTATACAGGTGCGGGTGATTGGGCAGCACTGGGTTTTACAAAATGGTATGAATGCCAGCCGATCAGAACGCAGTGTCAAACTACTGAACATAGACTTGTCAAGAAATCACGAACAGCCAAACAAGGCTGAGGTCGACTGCAACGGCCTGTTATATGTGTGTGTGTGTGTGTGTGAGAGAGAGAGAGAGGGAGAATGAACAAACTTTAAGTAAGCGATAGAGAGGATTCATTATTATTCACATGCTATTATTTTCGTAGAGATAAAATGAGCTTGATTGAATTGACCAGGTACTTTATCAGCTTCCTGTTAGACTCGACTGTGGGCTTGCTGGTGATCTACCTGGGTCTCAAGTCCTGCCAGCTGCTGGCTCATCGATACGGCTGGAAAACTTTATACTTCGGAGAATATGGTTTGTGTTTTTTTTAATATCTACTGTTCACCGGATACGACTTTATTTACCTATTATTAGCTTGGTGTTCCACACGTTACAGTTTGGGGATGTGCTCTGTATTTCTGTTATATTTGTTTGTGTGCAAAGCTCGTGTTGATCTCAAGCGTAGTCCAGGCACACTATTTATAGTAGTGATGGACTGAATTTTGCGTGTGGATTAGCTTTCCCTGTTAATAGTGTCTCTCACCATCAGGCAACCCCACTCTGACTTCAGAGGTACTTTTAATTTACATCCCCAAGTCAAGGACGACAGGTCAACATTTTAGTCCAACTGTCCGGTGTAGGAGTTGAACCGCTTACCTCAGCATTAGATATTACATGTGGGTGGACAATATCATAGAGATGGACTGGAAGACATTAATGTGGGTGGACAACATCAATAGATGATTGGAAGACATTACGTGTGGGTGGAAAACATCAAGAGATGGACTGGAAGACATTACATGTGGGTGGAAGACATCAAGAGATGGACTGGAAGACATTACATGTGGGTGGAAGACATCAAGAGATGGACTGGAAGACATTACATGTGGGAGGACAACATCAAGAGATGGACTGGAAGACATTACATGTGGGTGGAAAACATCAAGAGATGGACTGGAAGACATTACATGTGGGTGGAAAACATCAAGAGATGGACTGAAAGACATTACATGTGGGTGGAAAACATCAAGAGATGGACTGGAAGACATTACATGTGGGAGGACAACATCAAGAGATGGACTGGAAGACATTACATGTGGGTGGAAAACATCAAGAGATGGACTGGAAGACATTACATGTGGGTGGAAAACATCAAGAGATGGACTGGAAGACATTACATGTGGGTGGAAAACATCAAGAGATGGACTGGAAGACATTACATGTGGGTGGAAAACATCAAGAGATGGGCTGGAAGACATTACATGTGGGTGGAAAACATCAAGAGATGGGCTGGAAGACATTACATGTGGGTGGAAAACATCAAGAGATGGACTGGAAGACATTACATGTGGGTGGAAAACATCAAGAGATGGACTGGAATAAGCCTCTGTGTCCACTGTGAAGGTGCAGGACAGAGGGTGTTGGAGACTAATCACAGCCAACCTTCAATGTGGAGATGAGACTTCATGATGATCTGTTGAAGCTGCCAGTGCAGAGAAGGTGACTGGTGTGAAAGTTCCCAGGATTAGTTCTGACATTATTGTGGTTATGACAGTGTCACATGCCTGTCTTTACTTACTGGAGTATACATTTGAATATGTTTTTCTTTGATATCTTAGGTGACCCAGCACAATGTAACGCCTGGGTAGGCCAGTGTGCTCTGTACATCTTAGTCATGATTGTCACCAAAATACTCATGACACTGCTGGTTCTCTTCAAGTTTTGGATTGAAGTAAGTGCTGTCTGATCTGTTCATTGTTCTATACATAACTGATTGAAGTAATTGCTGTCTGATCTGTTCATTGTTCTATACATAACTGATTGAAGTAAGTGCTGTCTGATCTGTTCACTGTTCTATACATAACTGATTGAAGTAAGTGCTGTCTGATCTGTTCAATGTTCTATACATAACTGATTGAAGTAAGTGCTGTCTGATCTGTTCATTGTTCTATACATAACTGATTGAAGTAAGTGCTGTCTGATCTGTTCATTGTTCTATACATAACTGATTGAAGTAAGTGCTGTCTGATCTGTTCACTGTTCTATACATAACTGATTGAAGTAAGTGCTGTCTGATCTGTTCATTGTTCTATACATAACTGATTGAAGTAAGTGCTGTCTGATCTGTTCATTGTTCTATACATAACTGATTGAAGTAAGTGCTGTCTGATCTGTTCATTGTTCTGTACATAACTGATTGAAGTAAGTGCTGTCTGATCTGTTCATTGTTCTTTACATAACTGATTGAAGTAAGTGCTGTCTGATCTGTTCATTGTTCTATACATAACTGATTGAAGTAAGTGCTGTCTGATCTGTTCATTGTTCTATACATAACTGATTGAAGTAAGTGCTGTCTGATCTGTTCATTGTTCTATACATAACTGATTGAAGTAAGTGCTGTCTGATCTGTTCACTGTTCTATACATAACTGATTGAAGTAAGTGCTGTCTGATCTGTTCATTGTTCTATACATAACTGATTGAAGTAATTGCTGTCTGATCTGTTCATTGTTCTGTACATAACTGATTGAAGTAAGTGCTGTCTGATCTGTTCATTGTTCTATACATAACTGATTGAAGTAATTGCTGTCTGATCTGTTCAATGTTCTATACATAACTGATTGAAGTAAGTGCTGTCTGATCTGTTCATTGTTCTGTACATAACTGATTGAAGTAAGTGCTGTCTGATCTGTTCATTGTTCTATACATAACTGGTATATTGAAACACTCTTGTGCAGAGGGCTCTAGTGGATATATGCATGTACTTGAATGGTGTATCAGAGAGAGGGGGGTTTTTATTTTTGCTTTCTCTTATGTGTAACTAATATTGAGAAATTAACTTTGCCTTTAGTCTATCCATCCATCATCCATCATGTGCCATGCCGGTAAGCGTGGGCAGTCATGTTCTGCCATCTCACTCGATCACTTTAGTCTATAGGCTGTTGGATCTCTCTACATTTTCCATAACATGTGAGGGCCATATTTAGAACCTCAAATGTGTCCACATCTTGACAGATACACATGACTGTCATCTCAGACAAGACATTTGCAGGGCATGTTAATTGCTATTTTATATGTGTGAAGGAAGCAATTCACAAGCCTAAAGGAGCTGTTCTCAGTCAAAAAGTATTACTTGTTCATGTCTCCCTCCAAATATTGCTAACTACCATTTGTAACAGATTTTCTGGGTTCTTCTATGAGGTGAGAGTTTAGGACATATAGCCGCTACAGTGGCTGAGTAATGGGGGGTGGACACCTCTGCTCAAAGGAGAAGTTAGGAACTTACTTTCCTCTGCTAGCCTGCTGGACACGCCTGAGCCAGCAGTAGTACCTGGTGAGCAAATCAGAATAGCACAAGCAGAATTCCACAGGATGGAGAATATTCTGTGCAATGTATGTTTGTAAGTCGAGATGAGAACAAGAATTCTTAAGAGCTATAGCTAGCTAATTGTTTTGTATGGAAGTGAATCATGGATAGTTAGCAGACAAGTGAGAAATTAGGTTGTAGCTGTGGAGATGTGGTTTTATAGAAGAATTATGAGAATACAAAGGAAGGATTAAAAGCATCATGAATATATCATACAAGAAGTTGCATCAGAACTCCACATTCTTTGAGCACATTGTGAGAAGGGGAGAGCTGGTGTAGCTTGTGACAATGGGAAAGTTGGAGGGCAGGAGAGGCAGGGGATACCAACAGAAAGAAGACAGTTTGATGGCATGGAGGAACATTGGAATCAGAAATAATTTACAGTTCATGAGGCCGAAGGATGTGAACATATTTGATCAATGACTCCAGAGGACATGAATTATAAGAATAAGAAGAAGCCTCTACAGGCTGTGATTGTTGTGGCAGTTGCGACTGGTTGAGTACCAGGCTACCCCCAGGAAGTTTAACCCGGTCAACAAATGCCTGCAGAAGTTGGATGTGTCGGCCTAACGGCGCAAGAACGCAGCTCTGCTGTAAACAGGCACAACGCAATCACGTCCTGGAAAAAACTCCGGATGAACGCAGAAGAAGAAGAAGTACCAGGCTGCAGAGTATAAACTGTGGCAACTGACAAACTTGTTGGGGTAGCAGTAAGTTGGTAAAAAAAAAATACTAGATGGCTAAAGAGCATAATCAGGAGATGTTTGGAGCCTCCGGTGCCAAATCTCATGCGCATGCTTATCAACATCATGTTCTTGAGATGTGTTGAAATGAAGATGATAAGGTGTAGCATGAAATGTTAGGCTGTACCTGGTGATAGCAGGTCGATTGAGGTATGGATTAGTGGGTGTGGTTTGGGATGTAGGGGTGTGGTTTGACAAAAATGGAGATGGTTTGAGATGTAGGGGTGTGGTTTAAGATGTAGGGCTATGGTTTGGAATGTAGGGATCTGGTTTGGAATGTGGTTTGGGATGTAGGAGTTGGGTTTGAGATGTAAGGATTTGTTTTGAGATGTAAGAATGTGGTTTTAAATGTAGGGATGTGGTTTGAGATGTAGGAAAGAGGTTTGGAATATAAGGGTGTGGTTTGGAATATATTGATGTGGTTTGGGGTGTAGAGGTTTTATTTGGAGATACATGGATGTGGTTTTATGATGATAACTTTAATGTTAAGATTTGTATATGAACTAGATTTGTATAACATATGATATATCTAATGTTTCCATTCCTTTTGATGTTAGGTCAGAAAATTTTTGATGTACCCCATCACCAACCCAGCACTGGAGATAGTTCTTGTCATGTTCATGGTTCCTCTGGTTGTTAATGTAAGACATTTACTTTACATATTTGTTTCATGTTCATAGTATGGAAATCATAAACTTTTTGGTATTGACTGGCACAAATTCAAGCAGAAGAAGATATTTTAGGACACACAAGACAATAGTAAAGTTAGAAAACTATCTTCTTCTACCGGTGTCTGATCTAGAGACGGGATCAGAGACTATGATGCTCCATACCTCGCCATATCAAACCAAACCTGGCAGTCATTTGATATTTTAATGAAGTTGGAAATCCTGATATTATTTTCTGTTGCCCTGTTGTGTAAGTTCTCCACATGTTTCTCTCCCTTCCAGGACCTCCCTGGCCTAGTATATTCCCACATGAGGCTGATTTCTCTATTGCACCACTTGTGTTGATATGCCCCATCAATTGCTTGCAGCATCCATTTATGGCCCATGCTGGACAGTTTCATGTTTGCGGGCGCACACAAGATCTGCTATTTGTTCATCCTTGTCCAAGGAGTCTGGGCATCCACTAGCCAGAGATCAGGAGAGATTACAACACTCATTTGTTGCGCTATTTGACAAATATTGTCCTCAGCTATATTCAAACCTGGGACTTGTTCAGCGAAAGACAGACTTCATGCCTCTATGCCACACTATTGACAAACATCGCCAGTTTGCCTGTGCTAATTTGTGAGCAGCGTTTCTAGAACATCACTCTAGTATAGATTTGACATTTCTCTTCAGCCAGTGATTCTCACGCTGGCGCTTCCTGATGCCCACTTTGGGAGTCAGCATTTTCTTGTGCTGGCCCACAGTTTGTATTGATCAGATATAATGTGAACAACATAGGAATGACCCTGAATACATTTGGAAACCGCAGTGTCATCATTGTCACACAGGTTGCCTTTACTTCCACAGACATTTCCTGGTACTGGGGGTAGAAAGATCTGGTAGCCATAGTGCCTATTTAGTTTTACCTGGCCTGAATTTTCAGTTATTTTTTTTTTTAACCTGTATTTGTAAAAAACATTGGCTCTTGAGAGAAAGGGGCAGCAGTCAATGTGAGACAACATCACGAGATGGGCAAACAGCGGTCAGTCACTGTACCAGCAGAGGCAGGAGTATATTGTTGTCCAGCTCTGGGGTCTGATAGACACGGATACTAGACACTTGTCAGATGGTCTGGGAGTTGTCTGGGAAGGCAGAATTATGGGGAAGGGAACTAGCCCAACCATCTCATATGTTATGGCCTAAGATATGTGCAGGTCTAGCACTTCACAGCTCAGCCACAGTATCTGCTTGACAAGAAACACCAGTCTTGTGGCCAGAGCTGCTGTGGGTATGTGAAGTGTTAGCACCCTCACATGTTGTAGGCCTGGGTGCACAGAGGACCAGGTGGCCAGTCTGTCCCTCTCATAGTGAACAATGAGTGTGGGCAGCGTACTGTTGATCCACCGAGCTCTGGCCATTGTCCGAGTGATGTCCTCAACATAACACCTGCTAGGAGACTGCCACAATTGATATGATCAGTGATATTGACTTTATAGTGAAGGAAAAGTGTCAGCACAAGTTGAGTAGATGTTATATCATCATAACCACATGAAAATGCCAGCCCCATGTTCTGGCTTCCTGACCTTTAAGCGATAATCATCTCACCCTACCCACATTGAAATAATAATGCATTTAATTTCCTTTACAGGCTATCGTGTTTTGGGTGGTTGACAATTTCCTCAAACAATCCATTCAAAATACAAAGTCTATCTACATCAACACTGCCAGCGAAGGTCGGGTGAAATATTTCCACAACTCCGACTCCCTCAAATGCTACAGTCGGATAGAGCCCACCGAGGATGCTGACTGCGACATGCTGCTGTCAGCTGAGGATGACGTGGAGGCCAGACATCGAACTACTGAATCCTCGGATCGATTTACAAGATGATAGTCAGCGTTGTGTTAGCTTGACAGGTTCGCTGTATCATCTCATCCTCTTGTGTTGTTAATGTGCACAAACCAGTTGTTGTGCTCTTCTGTAGAGTATGACTACCAAGCAGAAGTTCCGTATGTCACTGACATACCCAGATTACGTTTGTGCTTCTGAATGTGACATAAATACTAGCTACTTTGATCACCCTACTCTTGATGCCATGATATAGTATTCATGACAACCTGACCATGCCCATACAGCGGTATTTGTCATAGGGTTTACCAAAACAGTTTATTCATTGCAGGTGATAAACAAATGAACAGTTCTGGCAGATGTATAGCGTGGCAGCCACACTAGAATCCAGTCAAGTGCTACAGTGGATATCCTGAGAGAATATCTCTTACATGTATGACTGAGAGTGTCTATTGACAGTGGAATACCATGAAATAATATCTCTTACATATGTCACTGAGAGTGTGTATTGACAGCGGATTACCATGAAATAATATCTGTTACATATGTCACTGAGTGTGTCTATTGTCCATGAAAGAATATCTCTTACATACATCACTGAGATTGTCTATTGACAATGGATTACCATGAAAGAATATCTCTTACATACGTCACTGAGATGAAAGAATATCTCTTACATACATCACTGAGATTGTCTATTGACAGTGGATTACGATGAAAGAATATCTCTTACATACGTCACTGAGATGAAAGAATATCTCTTACATACATCACTGAGATTGTCTATTGACAGTGGATTACGATGAAAGAATATCTCTTACATATGTCACTGAGAGTGTCTATTGTCCATGAAAGAATATCTCTTACATACATCACTGAGATTGTCTATTGACAGAGGATTACCATAAAAAATTATTGAGTATGTATGTGAATGAGGTTGTCTATTGACCCTGGTTAGAATCTGTTGCATTGTTACACTGGTTTTGCCAACATCACAGTATTCATTCCCTGACTAGCTCACATCTTGTCCCTGTGTTGATTTCCTTCTGGTCTTGTTATGACTATACATCATTGGCCATCATTGGTAATTGAAATTAACAGATGATTTATATTTAGCCCTACACCTATGTATATTGTACATATGTTTTATGTCGTTGACTCTCACATGAGAGGAGATTTGGACCTTGGTGCTCCTTTCGTTTAAGGAAGTAGCAAGCACAGTTGCCAGTTAGTCACACTCCTCCTCCTTACAGAAAACTGTATATCAGCCACCAGTTTGTCCTAAAGTGTTTATTACAAAACATAACTATCCACTTTTTTAACCTATATACCTACTTTATTGTGGCACAAGGTCATCTATGATATGACATCACATGTATGTCCTCAATGCAATGTTCCTAGTTCATATATGAATATTCTGTGCACCATATATCAAACATACAAGAGATGGGTGCAGTCAGTAACTCACAGTCTGACTACATAATTCAGGGTAAAGAACTTTAGCCAACCAACAGTCTTCTCCAGTTCCAAGGGCTGGTCCTGGAGACGGGCTGTGTCACTGCAGTCTGTCTCAGAGAGTAGGTATCCAAGAGAGAAGACAGTCCTGCTCCTTCAAGACAAGCCATATGTCTCAGAGAGTAGGTATCCAAGAGAGAAGACAGTCCTGCTCCTTCAAGACAAGCCATATGTCTCAGAGAGTAGGTATCCAAGAGAGAAGACAGTCCTGCTCCTTCAAGACAAGCCATATGTCTCAGAGAGTAGGTATCCAAGAGAGAAGACTGTCCTGCTCCTTCAAGACAAGCCATATGTCTCAGAGAGTAGGTATCCAAGAGAGAAGACAGTCCTGCTCCTTCAAGACAAGCCATATGTCTCAGAGAGTAGGTATCCAAGAGAGAAGACTGTCCTGCTCCTTCAAGACAAGCCATATGTCTCAGAGAGTAGGTATCCAAGAGAGAAGACAGTCCTGCTCCTTCAAGACAAGCCATATGTCTCAGAGAGTAGGTATCCAAGAGAGAAGACAGTCCTGCTCCTTCAAGACAAGCCATACTAAAGTCACATGTATTTGCTGAATGATTCAGCTACTGCAGCATGGATGTAAATGGGCGTGATGTCACTATCAGTTTTGTGGCCAGATATATACAGAAATGACATGTCTGCTGCAACAGGCCAAAATTAAAGAAATTGTTTACATGCCATTCTTTTGAATTCGCTTTGAACACAGTCCATACAGGGGCAACTACTTCTAGGTTACTGGGCTGATTTTTGTGTGTGGATTATCTTTCCCTATTAACAGTGTTCCTCACCATCAGGAGAACTCACTCCGACTTCTGATGTACTTCTAATTTACATCCCCAAGTCAAGGATGAGAAGTCAACATTTTAGTCCAACTGACCTGTGTAGGGTTGAACTCGCTACCTCGGCATCAGCACACCGGAAGTTTAAGAGCATGCGCTCCTATCCATTCCTCCATGCTGGCCTCTACTGACTATGCTAATATTGCCTGTTATGTTGTGACATCCCTCACTCAGTGCTAATGCTCCCTTTAATATCCACATATTGACACTCCACTGACTATGCTAACATTGCCTGTTATGTTGTGACATCCCTCACTCAGTGCTAATGCTCCCTTTAATATCCACATATTGACACTTTATTGTCTATACTTTAAGGTAAGCTCCCTTGGGCATTGCGCTTGTGAAGGACAGATTGGAAACTTGTTTTCTGGAAATATTTGTGAATGCTTGCTATTTGTATTTTTACTTGTATTTTTACTTGTATTTTGATAATCTAGATCTGTACTCTCGCTTTATAGATAACTCACAAGCCTTTGACTGTGTGGAGCATGCAGAATTGTAAGAAATGGGTTTCCTGTTACATCTGATACATATCATTATAACACTCTACAGAAAGCAATAGGCAGCAGTGAGAATATGTGATGATACAGCAGACTGGTTTGAATTAGAACAGGGAGTCAGACAGGGTTGCATTTTGTCCCCTTATTTGTGTAACTTGTACACTAAAAAACATCATGAGGAATGTCCCAGACCATATTGATAGGGAACAATGTGACCCTTTTGTAATTGAAGAAATAGAAGTCTCAGACTCTCAGTATGCTCGCCACACAGTATCGTTACCTGTAGCACACATGGGAATTGAGAAACTAATTAAATGATTCAGTGCCGAAAGATAATATATCACCTCATGTGATCTTTCATTTGGGCAAAAGGACGATATATCACCATAGTAGGGTCATTGTGTTATTTGTTTAGTTTCAGTATTCAGTGAATGGAAATTTATATTGTAATACTTGTTCTATATAGAACCTGTATTGCTGTATGGCAGTGAATCTTGGAATGTAAATGAACAAATTAGGAAGAACTTGGAAGCAACAAAGATGTGGTTCCTGAGACTAATGTTGCAAATTCCTTGGACTGCCAAAGTAACTAACGATGACTGCTTAAAAGAGGCTAATGAAACTAGAAATTATATACAGCAATAAGACAGAGACAAACAGCTTTCCTCGGTCATGTGATGAGAAGAGAGGTATTGGAGAACATCGTGACAACTGGAAAGATCGAGGGGAAGAGAGGGAGAGGCAGACCAAGAGAAATGATGCTGGATGGATTGAGACGGTGGCATGGAGGAATATCAGGAGAGTTGATCTAAAGACCAAGATCTGTGGAGGGTCATGAACGCCCACACATGAGCCGACGTGGCACTTGATGATGATGATGATGATGCTTGTTCATGTGATTGTGTCCCATGTCTGGTCCAGACCTACTGTTTATGTGGCAATGAATCGGTGAAGTCAGTACAAGAACAAAATCTCAATTCCACCAAAAATAATGACAACCAATAAAACAGATATGGCATGTTCGGGACCTCACACGTAACAATGTTGTTATTTACAGATCACCATAACACATCTGCTTTATCAGGGTTAAGACACATAAACTGTTTCTGTGCACCATTTACTCACTTCATCCACTTCAACCTGTATTTGTTTAGACACCTCCACCTAATTCTCCCATGCCTGTAAACAAGGACATTGTCTGGCAGTGTCAGTATACATCCTATTGCTTCTGTCTTCAGTAGCCTGCTTGTATAAGTGTTGGGGATCATCGACAACATGTTGGGTACAATACCAGGAATAATATGTGTTATTTATTGTTGAGTTTTGATGTTTGTTAATGAAACCACATGAGTTGTAATGGCTTTGTATTGGAAGTAGATGGATATTTTATTGTTTGGTTTTGGCTTTTGAAGTGGACTTGTGGTCTTCAGCTGCTTGCTGCTGGTGCAATATGGAGTGTTGATTGAAACAGTATCATTTGTTTTTTGTAACTTTGGAGTAATACTGAGTGTTTGCTGAGGTTAGAAAGATATATACATACATGGAATGTTTGTTGATGTTCAAACGGCATACTTGAAGTGTTTTTTTTACGTTGCGAGGACATATGTGTATATGAAGTCAAAAGGGGGGGTTGGGTGCTGCCGAGTGGGTACTGGAGTCTGAAGAAAAACACAGAATTTAACTAGCCAGCTCAATGGCAGGAAAAACATGCAGAGACACAGAAAACCTTTCAGTCAGTCTTATCCACCAGCAAGAACAACAGCAGCAGCAAACAGACCAAAAACAGAATACTTAGATTTATATCTGAAAACTCAAAACTCATCATTTATGGCTTTTCAGATCTTGAAGCAAAGTAATTTTCTTCAGGCCTGCATCTGTGTCTGTTTCCTTTTTGTTGCGCTTCCTATTAATATTGTATATTTTTATTCAGACTCCAGTATATATTATATATACTTCTGAGGAAAATGCAAAGAATACCATAGACAGATAGAAAAACTAATAAACAAGTCCTTCAAGAAACAAATGAAGATCGTAAACTGATTAGAGACATTAGACGTAGACAGTCAACATTTTGGGCATGTTATGAGAAGAAATGAATTGGAGAACTTGGTGACAACTGGCAAGATCGAAGGGAAGAGACCAAGGGGAAGACCAAGAAGTAAATGACTGGTTGGCTTGGCCACGTGACATGGCCGAGACAGAAACACTGAGCTGATCCACGACTCTGGTGATCGAGTGAGATGGCAAAATATGACCGCCCACGCTTATTGGCATGACACATGATGGATGGATGGATATATATATATATATATATATATATATATATATATATATATATATATATATATATATATATATATATATATATATATATATGAATGAAGTGTTTGGGGATGTTGAGAAGAGATGAGTGTTTGGGTAGAAGTGGAGTCACTCTGGTAAGAGCAGCAGTATAAAGCATTCTCATGAAATATTCTGGACATGCCAGCAGGAGCATGAACAGTTTCATATGACCTGTTTTGTTTTGTTTTGTGTCAGTCACTTTTTACACTTTGTTTAAGTTCATGTGTTTTCTACACTGTCATGTTTTTAACTGGGAAGTTCAGGTCTGCTCCGTATAACAATTTCCTAATATTACTTTTGTGTGATTGGACAATCCTTATATGCTAATGTTTTAACTAGTGTCATATGGGTTCAGCCAATGATTTTGCAGTATTAAACTTACTGTTTTATTGGCTGAAATGATGATAGTTGATTGAAAAGGTATAAAAGCAAAACTGATATGAAAATCCTTGTCTCAGTTTCTTGTTATTCTTGATCCTTAACATGAGAGTTGATGATTGAGATGTATTTTGTATGTCCTTTGATACTTCTCGGCTTTATTACAAGAAGGACATTTTATTACTGCAAAACTTCTTACACATTTGATATGTTCTTTCTTGTCACATTTCTTGTTATATATAGATGCCCAATTTGTAAAATTAATGTGTTCTAATTGTCATATTTCATGAAATACAGATATTCTATTTATCAGATTTTACTGCACACTTGTACTACATTGTAACATTTATGATATATGCATGTTCTTTTATATTATTTTTCTTGTCACATGAAAATTATTTTTGTCATATTTCACATTGTATTTATTTACACTCAGCTAGTAATTTTTAGTCTCATTATCAGATTTCATTATTTAAGATTTTCTATCTTGTTCATACTTTGTTAAGATTAATTCCATGAATTATCTTGCACATGAAAATTACCAACAAGAGAATATTTATATATTGAAGTCTCTTATGTCATTGTGGAAGGCAAGGGGAAATCAGCACATTAATTTTCCGAGAATATGTTAATTGGTGGTCACAAAGCTAGATTCCTGGTGTTGCGACAGTCGACAGTTCAGGAAGCAAAACTCTATAACAGTGATTAGGCTGAATAAACTGACATGACATGACATCTGGCAGTAGACGCACATTGCCCTAGTTCAATGGTTCTCAACCAGTAGGGAATTTTAGGGGGGGGGGGGGGGGGGGGGGGGGGGGGGGAATTAAGATTATTTCAAGATTGCGTTAATACAAGAACCGATTACTTGACATTGATTTTCCTTCCACACTTTACGGTTCTGTACTTCTCACTCTTCTGAAATTCATTTTATAATGTAAGCAAATCACGTTTTATGTAGACGTCTAGACTTGTTTTAGTATGTGTTATTAAAGTTAGCTTCCATTGTTACGTATACTGTGGGGGGGGGGGGGGGTGTTATAGTGAGGAAATATGAAGGGTGGGGGGGGGGGATAGAATGACATTCTGAACATATGGTGAAGGGGTGCATGGGCCAAAAAAGGTTGAGTACCACTGCCCTAGTTGCTAGTTATGGATGAACTGACTAGTATAAATGAATGTTCCCTTAAGGCTTTCAGTCCCAGAAGCTTTTGGGGCACATGCCCAAGGGAGGAGGTAACCGCTGTGAACAATAATGGGTGCATGACTTTTATCAGGCTAACTGCATAGTGGAAGGGGCCACTGGGGATGCCAGATTTCTTTAGTATAGTCTGACCAAATGTCAAATATCAGAGAACACTTTATGCTACGGCCGGGATTCAGAAGAAAGAGCACATCACACATTGTCTGCTGTTGAAAGAGTTAAATTATATTATTATCGCACACATACATTCTTTTTTTTTTTTTTTTTCCTGTTACTTTAGATTGGTAATCTCACATGTACATTCTTTTATTTTTGTTGCTTTTGATTAATAGTGTTCTTGTTACTTTTGTTTGAGTCTCACCACACATACTTTTATTCCTGTTACTTTGATTGGTAATCTCACACCTACCTTCTTTTGTTTCTGTTGCTTTTGGTTAATAGGGTTCTTGTTACTTTTGTTTGAGTCTTACACATACATTCTTTAGTTCCTATTACTTCTGTTGTGATAGTCTCACACCTACATTCTTTTGTTTCTGTTACTTTTGTTTGAGTCTTACACATACATTCTTTTGTTCCTATTACTTCTGTTGTGATAGTCTCACACATACATTCTTTTGTTCCTATTACTTCTGTTGTGATAGTCTCACACATACATTCTTTTGTTCCTATTACTTCTGTTGTGATAGTCTCACACCTACATTCTTTTGTTTCTGTTGCTTTTGTTGTTCCACATACCATCATCTTTTTTACTTTACACAAATTAATCCCACATCTGTGTTCTCTGTTCCTGTCACTTTTGATAATTTGTCCTACCTGTGTATTCTTTGCCAGACAAGAGTTCATCTTATACACTTGCTTGTTCAAATTCCATTCAGTGGAAAGTAATAATACATATTGTAAACACACACTTGTGAATTGTTATTCTGTATTTGTTGTACATTGTTAAACTTTTAATGTAACATTTTGTATGAATTATTCTGCAAGCCAAGACTAACTTGACTTGTTTTGTACACGGAAAACGTCAACAGAAATCAGTTGTTGCCAGGGTATGATTAGCACTGACTTTGTAAGGATTATTTATATGTACATAAGTGTGACATGTGGACACACAGTAGCTGGTGATGTCATGATGTGCGTACAATTAGAATACTGTACAGAATATCCTTGAGATGTAATGGTGTGTGTACATTGAGAATACTGTACATTATGTCTTTGAGATGTCATAATGTGTGTACATTGAGAATACTGTACATTATGTCCTTGAGATGTCATGGTGTGTGTACATTGATAATACTGTACATTATGTCCTTGAGGTGTCATGATGTGTGTACATTAATAGTACTGTACAGAATGTTGTTCTGATTTGTGTTGAAATGTTAATAGATATGTTTGCTGTTAAGTGTTGGAATGTTAACTGATGTGTTGTCTGTTAGGTGTTGGAATGTTAACTGGTGTGTTTTTTGTTAGGTGCTGGAATGTTCATTGATGTGGTTTCTGTGTACGTTAGATTGTTAACTGATGTTTTTTGTCAGGTGTTGGAATGTTAGCTGATGTATTTTCTGTCAGGTGTTGGAATGTTAACTGACGTGGTTTCTGTTAGATGTTGGAATGTTCACTGATGTGTTTTCTGTTAGGTTTTGAAATGTTCACTGATGTGTTTTCTGTTAGGTGTTGGAATGTTAACTGATGTGCTTTTGGTCATGTGTTGAAATGGTGTCGTGTGTGATGTCTGTTGGAAGTGATCAATTGTGTTATGGAAATCATTGTCACCAGCCATGCTGATGGGCGTGGACGGTCATGGTGGCCATCTCACACAGTCTACAGTTTTAGGTTGGCTCGGTGTTCTTGTCCCCATTATGCAATTTGACTAAGTCATCGAGGTATTGATCTCTTTGCCTTTTTCGCTTTTTACCCATCAATTTTGCCAGTTGTCCCTAAGTTTTCAAGTTTGTGGGCCCAAATCGTCTTGGCTGTCTACGCCACATTTCTGTAATATATTTACAGTTTTCATATTTTGTCTTGGACTATCTCATTCATTGTTTCTGTCTGTCCATGGTATTGTTTGTGTTTTCCTCAGTACCACATTTCTGTAATAGATTTACAGTTTTCATATTTTGTTTTGGACTATCTCATTCATTGTTTCTGTCCGTCCATGGTATTGTTTGTGTTTTCCTCAGTACCACATTTCTGTAATAGATTTACAGTTTTCATATTTTGTTTTGGACTATCTCATTCATTGTTTCTGTCCGTCCATGGTATTGTTTGTGTTTTCCTCAGTACCACATTTCTGTAATAGATTTACAGTTTTCATATTTTGTTTTGGACTATCTCATTCATTGTTTCTGTCCGTCCATGGTATTGTTTGTGTTTTCCTCAGTACCACATTTCCACTGCCATGAGATGTCTCTCTGTTTGTCTGATTATTGCCCATGTTTGACATGCACATAATAATATAGGTTCAGTTTAACACTTCAGTGAATAACAAAACTGCAGTTCCCCTTCCCACACCTTGAGGCCTGCTGAGTATATGGTGCTAGCCCCATATTGTAGACCCGTGGGGCTGGATGTGGGCAGTATCATCCTGGTCACCTGTACTTGCCCACCATCTGCCTGGTGTCCAGTTTAGGCTGGCCTGACCTGAGAACCCGGGTCACTGGCAACACTCCCTGTCTTGGCGGGGAGTTGAACAGCCAGGGAACACTGCAGACAAGAGCATTGAACAGCCAGAGAACACTGCAGACAGCTGAATCTAAGAAATTATATTGACAGTGTATAGGAAATGGGGACAGCAGAAAGCTAGCTCCTAAACAGTGTCTCAGTGCCTAACATACTGTGGTCACATCAGGTGTCACTGTGGGTCAGAGAAAACAGCCATGGCAAGTCTGGTGGGCTCAGGGAGTCAGGATCAAGTCATCTAGTGTGCTGTCATGAAAGCAACACTCTACATAGGACTTGCTACTTGAGTGTACAAAAGCATATGCATGGGGGACAGTCGCAGACTAGGGCAGGCAGACATGAAAGAAGTGTCTGTTGACACAGGTTGCACAGGTACTTGAAATGGTGTAACTAACTTGTATTGAAATAATATGTGATAACAACATCAAGGTCTACTCTTTACTTGTAGTGTGGCAAATTGTGGGTTCTGATCCTTCACTTGGTATCCTGTTATCACTATTGTGAATTCTGATTTCTACTTGATTTCACTGCTATCTTGACCTAGTAGTTGTATGTGTGCTGTATTTGACAGCTTGCGTTTAAGGTTTTCCCTGTCCCAGATGAACCTATTTATCTCTGCAAGTTGGTATACACTTCTATATTCTATTTCACAGTGTTAATGTTCGTGTCTGTTGAAAATGTACACTTACAAGATTCACGCACTGATTTGATAGTGATTAATTACACTTGTATGTTAAATTGTGAGGTGTTATTCTGTTAGCTCTGAAATGGTCCCATATGAGAGCGTTGTAGGTGTGACACGAGAGTGGTACATGCATGGTGAGAAAGTTATGACTGGTGAGAGAGGGTTACATGGTGTGGTGAGAAAGTTATGGCTGTGGCGAAAGAGCGTTATATGTGTGATGTGAGAGGGTTAATTGTGGTGAAAGAGTTATATATGCTGAGAGAATAGGTTATATGTGGCAGGTACTGCATGATATGATGACTCACGTAGCAGGAACATTCAAAGACAATCATGAATGTAATCAACATGACTATGTGGGCTGCTCCCCAGTTCCATCCGGCACCTGCTTGCATAGTTTCACATGACCCTGAACGAGGGTCTATACGGGTGCTCCACCTTGCAGGTAGAACCCAGACAAATTATGTAGACAAGGATTTACTAAATTATTTTTCTGCTAAAGAATTCCATTTCTGTGTTAAGATGGTAAAGCCTGTATGTATTTAATGTTAACTTCATGTTGGTGTTACTCCAGAGGCAATATTATTATGATGTCAATATTTGTCAGTTGTATGGCCTGTCACATTGTGTATTTACTTGGTTTTATGTGTGCATGTGGTCATTTTATTAACAGTAAAATCACAGCTCTACCACAAATATTCACAAAACATTGTGCCAGCTGGCAAGTGTTAGTTATTCGGTATATAAAGAAACATTGTGCAGCTTGATCATTCATGCACATTTGTTGGAGATAGCTGTCCTGATTCAGTTCTACTAATTTTCAACGACTGATCATATTGAAATATTTTCAACATATTATTTTCAGATATGTCAAATGTGTTGTGATATTTACAAGCTATATTACTAACAAAATGCTTGCCTGCCGGCCCATTGGACATGGGTTCAAACCTGCATCAGGGCAGGTTAAATTACCAGGGCTGCCAACTCTAGCCAGCCTGGGTAGGTGGGTACCAGGAAATGTCTGGGGAAGTACAGGTATTGATTGATCCACACAATTATGGGTCCAGCACCAGTCAAGGTGTGTCAGCTGGGTCCTGGACTGACTTGTGCTTGTTGTTGGCACATATCTACAGCTTGTACCGTGGCATGCATGTCTGGAAACCAGCATTATGCACTGGGCATGCTCACAAGATGAAGATCATCTTGTAGATGGATTCAAGATGTAATGATTTACAATGGCAGCAGTACAGGCAGGACATCTGACTTATGGTTCTTAGAGCAAACTGCTGCCAGGGACAAGCCTCCGGGTGATGGATGATCTCTGATACTGGGCTGCTATCATTATAGTGATGTCCAGTTTTCATAACACCTCCAATCCCACCCTCCAACACCCCTAACCATTCCCTGTAAACTGGAAGGCTTTAAATCAGTTACAGAATGAAACACTAGAGCAATGTCTTGATCCTGCAAGAAACTGCAAATACAGAACCGTATACTACACCTGATATATACGCCATGCTGGTGAACAGACATCACAGAAACACACATCCCACTCTGTAAGTGATTGGAAAGTCTATTGTTTAGCACATACAAAAGAGTAAGTAAGGTGAGGCTACTGTGGAGTGCGGACGCGCCATGGACCAGGCTGACATTCTGAATGCTCTACGAGAAGTGGGACTTTTGCGAGAACCAAGTGATGACTGTGAATCTACAACCATGGCCAGACTGCGAGAGCAGCAAATTAAAAGACGGGTGGCCAAACAAGAACACTACGCAGGAAGCCAAAGAAGATTTATAAACCAACACAGAACTGGCGTCGTTAGCCGCTACACGCTGCTGGATTTGCTGAGGAGGGGATCCGAGCACTTATGGACTGAATGGTTCGATGTGCAATGAGGATGATCTGTCGACTAACTAACTAACTAACTAACTAACTAAAGAGTAAGTACACTGAAGACCAGCAACAATCAACCACATGCATGCACTGTTTAGATTATGATGATCTTACTATTAAATATATTTGCATTAGTCGTGTTTGTGTTATAAATATCAGATGTGAAATAAAACGAGAGTTGGAAAATTGAAACAAATTAAATTAAATGCATGCAATGAATTCTAAGTGTACGAATAGAGATAAAATCAGAAACACTATGTGACCTCTAATGTTGTTTGGCATAATAGTATGGCACTGGTTGTGTGTTCTGCTCATGACAGCAGCCATTTGATGTTATGTGTTGGTGTGTTTCAGTGTACACTTGTTACATTGTGTATGTTTGTTCATATTAATCATCCTGTGTTAGATATTAATATTCTTCATACTGAGTTTGGTATGAAAAGATATAATAAAGATGAAATGACTGTTCATTCATTCCCTTCTTTAAAGTCCCTTATCTTGTTTGTGCTTTGCATTGTGCCACATTCTTCTCCATGACCCCTATGTTACTGATGGCAAAAAACAAACTAATGCTTATTTTGGTATGAGTTGAGTCCTGAACTGACATCACAACACTCAGCACATTCCCATACGTGCTCCATCCTCATCTGCAGTAGCCAGCGAAGAGTACCAATACTACTGGTATTAGTAGCAGTCCGGCGATGTGTCGGTCTGGCTTTTCCTTGCATGTTGGCACGAGGGTAAGTCAATAAGTAAGTCACAAATAGCTGTAGAAAAATAACTAAATAATACAACTTGAAACCAGTTTATTTTTATACATACATTGTCCCTTTATTTCTCAACATAATTTCCACCAACATTGATGCACTTATCTCATCATATTATCAGTCCTCCCAAACCGGCCGAATAGAACTGCATACTCTGTTTTCTAAACCACGTTTTCACTTCACATTCAACTTCGGCATCATTCACGAAATGTCTCCCGCAAAGGTAGGTTTTCAGTGGACTGCTTTATGGGACAAACATTTGTCAGCATAAACAGGAAGCATTTCCTTATGAATGGCCTTTTCAGGCAGTCCTTTTGCCCACAAAAAACGCACGTTGCTCTTTGGTTGTACACTCCGTAAGTACAGTCGCCATTTTGTTTATGCACTGTGCATGTGCTTGAGACACCTGGCGCCACCTGATGAATGGGAATATAAAGTTCAATGTTGCTGTCACCTAATGACACCTGTAAAAAACAACTACATTTACCTGCCATCCCACAGAACTGTGTGACTTACTTATTGACTAGCCCTCGTATATTATATGAAATGATTGCACGCATGCTTCCATTGTCGTGTTATCTCCAATATTGACATTCCTCAGATTGCATCGTCCAGGATGTCTACCACATTGTCAGGTGCAGATGCTGACAGTCAGTGCTTAATGCCTCCCAAGGCTGTTTGCTGCAAGGGGCCTGTGATGTGATAAGGACATCGCATCTTGTAGGCCTGGATGCACTGATGGATGGGTGGCCAATCTTTCCCTCTTTGCCATTTTTCCCATTGTAATTTCACCTCAGCCATTCAAACCTAATCACAAGCAGTATTTAAAGTTGTGTCTCCAGTCTGGGGTTCTTAGAATCGATTCCATGGCTCTCTGGGCAAACTCGTAGATGCTTTGTCTCCCTCAGAAGATTGTGTCAAGTGTAGATGTTGATAATCCCAGAACTTGGGGGAGCCATGTCTGCGGGGTTTTACCGTGACTGCCTGAGTCTCAGGAGGTAGCGAGTTCTATCCCAGCTTAGATCTGGGAATTCCCAAGAACCAGGGCTATTTGCTGACATCATACACCCTCCTGATCTCTTGGGCAATGAGGTCAATTACACAGGTCCGGTCATGTATGTGAGTTGTGCACGTGAAATATCCCATGGCAGTTGGAGAGTAGGCCTTTAGGACACTGCCCTGGCAGGATTGTTAGGAAATAAAACTATTCACAAGTAAATAATCTCCTGCCTTTGGTGAAATCTATCTAAATAAAGCACACCAGACACATATTCCTACAAAAATGCATGCCAGAGTCTGACACACTGACCTTTGAGGTGTGTAACTAGGTATGGTGCACTTCCCTCAATAGAACCCACAACCTTTGAGGTGTGTAACTAGGTATGGTGCACTTCCCTCAATAGAACCCACAACCTTTGAGGTGTGTAACTAGGTATGGTGCACTTCCCTCGATAGAACCCACAACCTTTGAGGTGTGTAATTAGGTATGATGCACTTCCCTAGATAGGACCCACAACCTTTGAAGCACAAGGTAGACAGCTTATCCCCTGCGCCACAGAGACGACTACCTGCATCTAGAGATTGTATTCGTTTTTCTCATTGACAGCTTAAGATACTCTGTTAATTACATTTTATTCAAACTTCAGTTTTGTGTATTGATAACCTGTTCTAACCAGAAGTTGACCAAGTAACGGTGATTAACAGAATCACTTGCTGATTTGACACATTGCATTGCTGATATGTTTCTTCTCACTCGCCCTGTGTCTGTCTGAGTTGTTGGACTTGCTGCTACCAGTCACTCTTCTCTGTCAGTTATGTCTGTGCATTGATTCACATCATGACGTTTGAGAATCTTGCAGGTCAGTAAAGAATACATGTGATTCATTTGTTGTTGATTTGATGCTGTTTCCTAAGTAACGACAGAGCATATTGTTAAGATGTATCAATAAGTGAATGATTAAACTGTTTCTCATTCATGACAACTGAATTGGTTTTTACATCTGAAAGTTGTTCTATTCAAAGCAGTGTTACTTTAAATCTTTCTAACTCACACAGTTGTTACGGTATCTTCTGTCTCCAACAGTTGTAATTTATTCTAGCTCCTAACAGTCGCAACTGTATCTAGTTCTATCTCCAACATTTGCTATTGTAACTTGTCCTATCCCCGTTACTTGTTACTGTAATTTGTTCTATCTCCGACAGTTGTAATGTATCTACTCATCACTCTTCCCCAAATCTTCAAGTGGCACACAAGTCCACAGCTCCAGCCTATGAAGTGCTACAACAACCAAACAAAAACGTCAATGAAACAACGAAGGAAGAAAATGTTAAAAATTTAAACAATTAAATGTCAAGGGTCGCATTACAAGCCACGAGACATGTTGGCTATATGTTGGTCGTCCTATATTGTTGTAGATCAAACAGACCACTCCTGTTCCCTTCACTTCCCGAAACGTGTTCTGGTACTCATTGTAGACTGGCGCTTATGTATTGCAGAGGCCCGTAAGGAAAACTAATAGTTACTGTTACCTACCAAGCATGTCGTAAGATGTGACTAAGGAAGGTTGGCACGTGACGGGGATCTCCACCTATAGAATTAGAAAACTGTGGCTGGAAAACCCATCTAATGATGAACAAGTCCGTAAGGGTTTGCCTGGCAGATGACAGGAAGAAGTAGCAGAAAAATATAAGGAGAAGGCGACGAATATTAGGCTGGGTTGACCTTTGTCGCCCAGATAGTTTAACAGCAATTCCCGCCACGATTCGCGCGCAAGACCATCGGGTGGGCAGGCATGCGCACAAGCCGTAAAGATTGTGGGTTCGATTCCGGACCGCGTTCTTCGGTTCACGAGTTAAATGTTTCGGAGACTCCTGTGGGTCGTCGCTAGAGCTACGGAGTTCGTGCTTTGTGCGACGCTTTCCGCGCTGCGGAAAGAGACCGAGCCATATGGGATAAACCCCGGTGCAATGAAGTCGACCCTGTCGACTTTTAAGCGACAAGCCACCGCTACCACGACTTCCTAGATAAATGGCGGTAAACCCGTATTTTTACACCCATCAGCACTCAATGGCCGGTGTGGTGAGCATCAAAGACAAAAGTTAATGTGACTTGATATTCCCGTGTTGCGAATTCCTTGGACTGCCAGAGTAACTAACGATGACTGCCTGAAACAGGCTAATGAAACTAGAACATTATATACAACAATAAGGAAGAGACAAACAACTTTATTTGGTCATGTGATGAGAAGAGAGGCGTTGGAGAACGTCGTGACAACTGAAAAGATCAAGGGGAAGAGAAGCAGTGGCCGACCAAGAGAAATAAGGCTGGGTGGATTGAGACTGTGGCATGGGGGAATATCATCAACAGAGTTGATCCATCAAAGACCGAGATACGTGGAGAGACATGAACGCCTACGCCAGCTTGCAGGGCACATGATGATGATAATATTCCCAATGCAAACAGGCGTGTTGCTGACGCCCCAAAAAGGACGTACATTAATAACTATGTATTCCTGCGTCTAAGATTACTTAAACACATAGTCATAAGCCTCAAATAATATATTGCACGATTTATTACCTGGCATACTTCACAACAAAGATATTTATGATCTGTTTAAGTCCCCGCTAATCACTGGTATCATGAAGACTAATAGGCAACAATGGCTGGGGCATATAGAAAGAATGGAAGATAATAGGGAAACAAAACTCGCTTACACTCAAGAAATATATGACCGTAGACCCCGAGGTAGACCAAGAAGACGGTGGAGAGATAATATACATACAGACCTACAAGCACTTGGAATCAGCGACTGGCAAGAGAAGGTCAACCAGAGAGACGAATGGAGACGGATTGTATCTGCAGCAAAGAACCTCAATGGCTCGGAACGCTGAAGAAGAAGAAGAAGAAGATATTTCACTGCATCTCGTCGGGTGCAGACTACAGAGTTACATATCATTTGAAGTAAGTAAATGAATAATACTTAATTACTTAAGCTGAAACAATTAAAACACAGTCACAGATTTTGTTTGAATTTGAAACATTTATCAAAGATGTTCAAAGCCAGAAGATTACTACCGTTGAGTCAGACTGACAATGACAGAAGACACGGAGGAAGAATTCTATGTCATGAATACACCAGATAACAGAAAGATTGAACGTTACATAGACACTCTTGGTTCAAATACATCTCTTAAAAAGGTTCGAACCCCCCCCCCCCCCTCCCCCGATGTGTCTCCACCTTGTCGCGGTGGGGGGTTTGCTTGTCCCAATGACCCCAAGAGCCGATCCGACGGAAGCACAACTATGTTTCGGACAGATCTTGGGATAGGGGCCAGACTAAGACAGATGCAACCTGCTACTCTGCAGGTAGATTGAGGATAGCAGTCAAAAGCTCAAATCAGGTGTACGATGTCAGAAATTCTTGGTCCGGACACATACGCTAAGGCTCTACGCTGAGAGATATGGCTTGCTTGCTTGCTTGTGTTCGTTGGCTTGCAGACTGGTGGTTCCTCGCCGTACAGGCAGACACTCTCCGACTTCGGAGGAATAGATATAGCTGAACGCCTCTAAGCTATAAGCCCTCAGAAGTGAGAACCGGGCCGATACCTACCTACTCCAAAATGAAGATGAGATGCTAAGCACGCTGTATGCTTAGTCCAGATACTGTTAGAAGGCTCTCAACTGGGGGATATGAGGGGTCCCCGGATGAGAGAGCCTAACCGATACTCGCACTCTGCTGTAAGGAGGTAAGTTGCTGAGCCGGCAGCACATGTAGCCTACCTCGAGAGCGTTACAAAAGGTGGAAAAAGCACCTCAGTCGCACGTTCCGACGATAGTCTGTAACTATACTCATGGAGTGAGCGTAGAAAGAGCGTGGAAGATTGTCTCGTTGACACGAAATGGAACGCTTGGCTAGCGAATCTATTATGTCGCAGCCCGAAGCAAAAGCCTGCTGAGTGGAAGTCGCAATAAGAGTACAACGTGCCTCGAAACCCGTAGAAGGCTAACCTCATTTTTTAAAAAATGCCCGTCGAAGTCAGAAGTGCCGGCCTACAGGTGGCAAAATAAAAACTGGCACTACGCAATTACGCCCGAGTGAAATGTCTTTCGTGGTCGGAAACGCCCTGACTAACTAGTCTTCCGAATGTCCCACGTGCTAGGAACAGCTCTGACTACCGAGTTTTCCGAATGCCCCTCGTGTCCGGAACAGCTCTGACTAGCTAGTTTCCGAATGTCCGTCGTGCCTGGAACAGTTCTGACTATATTTCCCGGGCACAACGGCAAGCACATGTCCGAATCGAAAACTCGCTGAGTGGATATCATCTGTAGACCGGTTTGGTTTGTGCGGGAATAGCCCGGGGAGAACGAAATGCCCAATATATTGAAGTGAGGAATTAAAGGAGCCATGAGCAGGACGTGACGATTCCCTTGGTGAGCCCAGCACCAGGGCGTTATGTGTCGGCCCTGCAACTATGGAAGCCACTCTGGATGGCGGAAAATGCCATGGGCTGTCGCTGCCTTCCCTTGAGGGGTGATCGTGAAATCTTCGACTGTTCCAGCTTGACCAGCTGGGATGTGGACGGTACCACAAAAGTGAGAGTCTCCCAAGAATGCTAACCTGGTCAAAAACGCACGCGGAAGTCGGATGAGTTGGCCCAAGAGGTTCGGCCCAAATGGGGGGGGGGGGGGGGGGGGGGGCATAACAAAACAATCACATCTGGAAAAAAAAAAAAAACACTCCAGATGAACGCAAAGAAGAAGAAAAGGTCCGAAAGTAGTGTAGAACGACAAAACCCGCTCGTTTTGTGGTGCACATTGCTTTTGCACCACAAAGGGCGATAACTCCGGTTAATTTCCACCTCAAAGGGCGATAACTCCGTTTTTTTAAAAAGTCAAGGGCGATAACTCGTTTTTTAATAGGCGTGGTCCGAGTAGGTGTGGTCTAGTGACGTTAGGTACAACATAAAAAATACAAAATAACAAACGAGTCAAGTAAGGTATATGTTTTTATTAAACCATATATAGACAATACAATGCATATTAAATAAGTAATGGCATAGTCGAGATATTATCATTTTGTGTCTGTCTTTTTATATACAGATAGGACAGAGATGTACGATGTTGCTGATATGTATATACAGAAGAGTCTTGTGTTTTGAAGCCTATATTGGTCCCCCCACTTGGTGTTTGGGTGTTGAGTACTTCTAAAAATGTGTCCTTGTTTAAATGCGTGTTATGGTTTTTGGTCAGACCTTTGGTACTGATTTTATCATAAGCTCCGACACAAATATACGTCTTACTACATAACGAGACCATTCCCTCCCCTTCGTATTCTAGTTTGAAAAGCCCGGGGGTTCTCTTTTCATAGGCTTTGATAGCCACACAGTCCTGACAGGTAGTAGTTTTATGAACAGGGCAGGTTTCAGACGGGAACCACTGATTATAGACTCTGTCATATTCTTCTCGTAGGTGTGGTCTAACTACTTCAGAGAGTGAGTCGGCACTAAGGGCCAAGTATAGAGAGTCAGTGTCCATTTCACAAAGCTGAAAGTCGTCTTTAGAGATAAATTTGTCTAGAAAGTCATAATAAAAAGCTAACATGCGCAGCTTGGCATACTGATAAACGAAGAAACCAATGGCGGGTAATGGCGGGTAATGGTTTTTTGGGGGACTGAGGGGAAAATTTTTGGTGGGAACCGGGTGAACTTTTTTTTTTTGGCGGCGTGTGGGAACGGGTCTATTTTTTGACGGGTGTCTGTGAAAGTAATTAAGGTAAAAGTATTTTTAGTTGGTTGGTTCTGTAAAAGTACTGGAAAGAGAGGGTGTGAAGGGAAAGTTATTTTGGTTACGTAGGGTATATTAGTATGCGTGGTGTAGTGATGTATAAACTGCCAAGGGTGTGATGGGTCGTGGTTTCTACTCATGGGTTGGATATATGGTGGTGGCGTAGACATCTCATAATGTATCTGTTCACTAGGCGTGGTGAGTAATGTATAAACTGTCAAGTGTGTGATGGGTCGTGGTTATACTCGACGAAGTAAGAGGTGGTTACTATCATCTGAACAGTGTGATAGTAGTGGAACTAAAGGGTGGTATATTCACCGATTAGAAATGAAATCTTATAAAGTTATAATGGGTGTCATTTGATGGTAAGGGGCATTAGTGATCAAGTAGGAGTGATATAGGGGTGGTCATAAATGTAATAAGAGGTGTTCGCAGTTACACACTGGTCAACCAGTGGTCAAGCAATGGTCAAGTAGTCAAGTAAGGAAATTTTAGGAAAAAGTGATTGTAATGATATGGTGGTGATTAAAGAGTGGTAAATTAGTGGTCAAGCAGTGGTCAGGCAATGGTCAAGTGAGGAAATATTAGGGAAATTTTAGGGGACAAGTGATTGTAACGATATGGTGATGCTTAAAGGGTGGTAAATTAGTGGTCAAGCAGTGGTCAAGCAGTGGTCAAGCGGTCAAGTAAGGAACATTTTAGGGAAATTTTAGGGAAAAGTGCTTGTAATGATATGGTGGTGATTAAAGAGTGGTAAATTACTGGTCAAGCAGTGGTCAAGCAATGGTCAAGTGGTGGTCAACTGAAGAAATTTTAGGGAAAAGTGGTTGTAATGATATGATGATTATGATTAAAGGGTGGTAAATTAGTGGTCAAGCAGTGGTCAAGCAATGGTCAAGTGGTGGTCAACTGATGAAATTTTAGGGAAAAGTGGTTGTAATGATATGATGATTATGATTAAAGGGTGGTAAATTAGTGGTCAAGTGGTGGTCAAGTGAGGACATTTTTAGGGGAAAGTGGTTGTAATGATATGGTGATGATTAAAGGGTGGTAAATTAGTGGTCAAGTAGTGGTCAAGTAAGGAAATTTTAAGGAAAAGTGGTTGTAATGATATGGTGATGATTAAAGGGTGGTAAATTAAAGGTCAAGCATTGGTCAAGCAAGGGTCAAGTAGTGACCAAGTACCGAGCAAGTAGTGGTTAAGTGGTCGAGTGACCACTTAAAGTGTAGGGGAAAGTACTTCTAGTGAACCGGTGTTTGTTAAAGTGATCGATGACGTGGGCAAGTAGTGGGCAAGTAGTGGTAAATGGCCAAGTGACTACTTAAATTGTCTGTGAAAGTAGGTATAGTGACATGGTGATGATCAAGAGGTGGTCAAGTGGTGTTCAAATAGTGGTCAAGTAGTGGTCAAGTAGTGGTCAAGTAGTCGAATGACCCTTAAATTGTAGGGTATGGTACGCGTAGTGAAACGGTGATGGTAAAATAAGTAATGACATGGTCAAATAGTGGTCAAGTAGTGGTCAAGTAGTGATCAAATGGTCGAGTGATCACTTAAAATGTAGAGGAAAGTACGTGTAGTGAAACGGTGTTGGTTAAAGAGATCGATGAGGTGGTCAAGTAATGGTCAAGTAGTGGTCAAGTAGTGGTATAGTGGTCGAATGATCACTTAAATTGTAGGGTATGGTACGTGTAGTGACATGGTGATGGTTAAAGTGATCGATGACATGATCAAGACGTTATGCCGGCTGCTAAGTTCAGAAAGTAGTGTCCTTAGTATTGGTAATTTCCCTGACAGGACTGTCTCGAGCACTGGTTTTGTATTGATCAATAGCACCTAGTGGTACAGTCGACACACATGGACAATAGTTACATCCGGTCAAAGATGGCGTCGCACCCTATCACACATGGGTAATTTCTACAACCAAACTACGTCTCATTCACTAAGACTGGTCAAATATGGCGTCACATCCGGGCACAGGGGTAATGGGACATCTGAGACACGTGGTTAAGAGGGAAACTATAGAAAAAGGGTGTCCTATCGGTTGTCGAGTCAGGGAACCTAACGTATGATGATCACTGTGTATAGGAGTGAATACACTGCATCATCAACACTGCATCCGAAGGGTAAAAGGGTCACCCCCTTCTCTCTCTCTTTTCTATAACCGTGTAGTCCTAGTGTTATCCGGTTACACCAAAGGACATCCGGGCATCAACACAACAAACTGCCCCGATTCAACCTTAGGCAATCCACGTAACATGACAGGTCACATGTCCGCCGTCATAACCAGCGACGTTATCACGTATCAAATTAGACATCCACACTTTCATTTCCTTTCTATGTGGCCATAGTATCTTTACATCTTTCTCCAGAAAGCCATTTCCAAGACCAATATATGTTTTCTCAGTGTACCTGCTCAGTGCCACACTTCACAACCAGACAAAAGTACACCTTCTATGTACCACTTCAACCATCAAATAAGAAAATATGTTAGACAAAATATTAAAATTGTTGGTCAAATTCAGAAATAACTCGTCCAAACTTATAAAAAGTACGAACCTTTGTTAACCTATTGGGAAAAATAGCAATCAAGTAGGAAAGTTTGTTAGTCAAATATAAAAAATATTGACCACGTAACGATATATCTTGTCCACACTTATGAAAAGTAGGGAAATTTGTTAGTCAAAGGAGAGAAAAAAAAAAAAAAAAGATTGACCAAGTAACGAAATATCCCCACCAAACTTATGAAAAGTGCGAAACTTTGTTAAGCAAGTATGAAAATGTATCGACCAAACAGAGAAATATATCACCCAAACTTTTAAAAAGTAGGAACATATGTTAACCAAATGGAAAATATCTTGGCCAAATAGGAAAAAGTATCGGTCAAACTTATAGATGTCTCGTTTAAACTTATAACATGTATGAAAATTTGTTAGATAAAGGTGAAAAATATTGGCCAAGTAATGAAATATCGCATCCGAACTTATAAAATGTACGAGTTAACCAAAGGCGAAAAGGCCAAAATACGAAATGTCTCGACCAAGCTTATAAAAACCTAGGAAAAAAATATGACAACTAAAATATTGATCAAAAGGTATAAATCCAAACATTATAAAAATAACCAAATGTGAAAAATATCGTCCAAAGACAGAAATATTTCAACTAAACTTATAAATAAGTCACCAAAAGGGAAAAGGTCAAGTACAGAAATAGCTATGGAAAAAGTAAGTCCACAAAACTAAGAAAAAAATGTAACTTCTGTAGTCAAATGTGTCTTATCTGAAAAGACGCTATCAATGGCACCACTTTCCTTGTTTTACGTTACCGAAGGCCTTCACCGTATCTGGTATAGAAACCCTTATACTTCACTCATCTCTCCACACTCTTGGTTTCTTTCTAATACAAAGTAGTCACATCACCAAGAACTTCAAACCTCCATTGTACACGTGCTCCATTGAAACACCCATGACAGTTAACAACATGTATGGCCATGTAATCTGTGAGTCCATCGGGGATAGTTCATCCGAGTATTCGTAACCAAAGAACCATTTCCCATGGCTGACATCTTCAACTTGCTATACCAAATCTTATTCTAACATATACTTTACATGAAATTTCCCAAATTTGGGGATCTATTAAAGAATACGTAATGAGATACACAAAGACACCAAGAACATATCAGACAAAACAACTCACAAACCAGACTTAGAACTAAAACTTAAACCATATCAGATGAACCACCCAACAAGTACTACTAGAACTCAAAACATAACGATATTAAGGAAACGCATACTTACACATTCTCAGACATTGGATTTAAATCCCCTACTACTAACATATCACTGGTGTCGAATCCCCGTTTCACAAAAACACCCGCTTGTCAGTTGTTAGTGAAAACCATTACACCAGTCCAGAATTGTGGCTCGTAGAATCTACACTCACACAGGATCTATTAAAGAATACGTATGAGATACACCAAGACAACAAGAACATATCATACAAAACAATTCACAAACTAAAACTTAAACTATATCAGATGAACCACCCAACAAGTACTACTAGAACTCAAAACATAACGATATTAAGGAAACGCATACTAGTTTATTTCTGTTTATAACTGTTTTAATATCGCAGAGAGAAACATGGTAATTAGACTATATCTGCCTTCTTCACTGTTGTCCTTTGTTCGATGACTTTTCTTCTGTGCTTGTCCTTCAGGACTGGATTCAAAAATTATTTTTTTTTCAAGTCTTGTATACGTCTTTCAAAAGGCTCACGTTCTCTGATTACATGGTGCCAGTTACCATTGCGTTCTTCGGTGCCAACAGTATGGACTGTCAAGAAGTGAGGTTCTGGTGCAAAATTAACCTTTGGAGGTAAATAAAACACATTGAAACTTACAAGACGTGACCAATAGAATTTCGACAGTATGTTTTTGATGCCTTTTACCACTTCTCATCATGAATTTTTTTTTTACTGTTTTTTTTTTAGTGAAGTAGTATGTGTGGCCGTCTTGTAAGTTTCAATGTGTTTTATTTACCTCCAAAGGTTAATTTTGCACCAGAACCTCACTTCTTGACAGTCCATACTGTTGGCACCGAAGAACGCAATGGTAACTGGCACCATGTAATCAGAGAACGTGAGCCTTTTGAAAGACGTATACAAGACTTGAAAAAAAAAATTTTTTGAATCCAGGCCTGAAGGACAAGCACAGAAGAAAAGTCATCGAACAAAGGACAACAGTGAAGAAGGCAGATATAGTCTAATTACCATGTTTCTCTCTGCGATATTAAAACAGTTATAAACAGAAATAAACTAGTATGCGTTTCCTTAATATCGTTATGTTTTGAGTTCTAGTAGTACTTGTTGGGTGGTTCATCTGATATAGTTTAAGTTTTAGTTTGTGAATTGTTTTGTATGATATGTTCTTGTTGTCTTGGTGTATCTCATACGTATTCTTTAATAGATCCTGTGTGAGTGTAGATTCTACGAGCCACAATTCTGGACTGGTGTAATGGTTTTCACTAACAACTGACAAGCGGGTGTTTTTGTGAAACGGGGATTCGACACCAGTGATATGTTAGTAGTAGGGGATTTAAATCCAATGTCTGAGAATGTGTAAGTATGCGTTTCCTTAATATCGTTATGTTTTGAGTTCTAGTAGTACTTGTTGGGTGGTTCATCTGATATGGTTTAAGTTTTAGTTCTAAGTCTGGTTTGTGAGTTGTTTTGTCTGATATGTTCTTGGTGTCTTTGTGTATCTCATTACGTATTCTTTAATAGATCCCCAAATTTGGGAAATTTCATGTAAAGTATATGTTAGAATAAGATTTGGTATAGCAAGTTGAAGATGTCAGCCATGAGAAATGGTTCTTTGGTGACGAATACTCGGATGAACTATCCCCGATGGACTCACAGATTACATGGCCATACATGTTGTTAACTGTCATGGGTGTTTCAATGGAGCACGTGTACAATGGAGGTTTGAAGTTCTTGGTGATGTGACTACTTTGTATTAGAAAGAAACCAAGAGTGTGGAGAGATGAGTGAAGTATAAGGGTTTCTATACCAGATACGGTGAAGGCCTTCGGTAACGTAAAACAAGGAAAGTGGTGCCATTGATAGCGTCTTTTCAGATAAGACACATTTGACTACAGAAGTTACATTTTTTTCTTAGTTTTGTGGACTTACTTTTTCCATAGCTATTTCTGTACTTGACCTTTTCCCTTTTGGTGACTTATTTATAAGTTTAGTTGAAATATTTCTGTCTTTGGACGATATTTTTCACATTTGGTTATTTTTATAATGTTTGGATTTATACCTTTTGATCAATATTTTAGTTGTCATATTTTTTTCCTAGGTTTTTATAAGCTTGGTCGAGACATTTCGTATTTTGGCCTTTTCGCCTTTGGTTAACTCGTACATTTTATAAGTTCGGATGCGATATTTCATTACTTGGCCAATATTTTTCACCTTTATCTAACAAATTTTCATACATGTTATAAGTTTAAACGAGACATCTATAAGTTTGACCGATACTTTTTCCTATTTGGCCAAGATATTTTCCATTTGGTTAACATATGTTCCTACTTTTTAAAAGTTTGGGTGATATATTTCTCTGTTTGGTCGATACATTTTCATACTTGCTTAACAAAGTTTCGCACTTTTCATAAGTTTGGTGGGGATATTTCGTTACTTGGTCAATCTTTTTTTTTTTTTTTTTCTCTCCTTTGACTAACAAATTTCCCTACTTTTCATAAGTGTGGACAAGATATATCGTTACGTGGTCAATATTTTTTATATTTGACTAACAAACTTTCCTACTTGATTGCTATTTTTCCCAATAGGTTAACAAAGGTTCGTACTTTTTATAAGTTTGGACGAGTTATTTCTGTATTTGACCAACAATTTTAATATTTTGTCTAACATATTTTCTTATTTGATGGTTGAAGTGGTACATAGAAGGTGTACTTTTGTCTGGTTGTGAAGTGTGGCACTGAGCAGGTACACTGAGAAAACATATATTGGTCTTGGAAATGGCTTTCTGGAGAAAGATGTAAAGATACTATGGCCACATAGAAAGGAAATGAAAGTGTGGATGTCTAATTTGATACGTGATAACGTCGCTGGTTATGACGGCGGACATGTGACCTGTCATGTTACGTGGATTGCCTAAGGTTGAATCGGGGCAGTTTGTTGTGTTGATGCCCGGATGTCCTTTGGTGTAACCGGATAACACTAGGACTACACGGTTATAGAAAAGAGAGAGAGAAGGGGTGACCCTTTTACCCTTCGGATGCAGTGTTGATGATGCAGTGTATTCACTCCTATACACAGTGATCATCATACGTTAGGTTCCCTGACTCGACAACCGATAGGACACCCTTTTTCTATAGTTTCCCTCTTAACCACGTGTCTCAGATGTCCCATTACCCCTGTGCCCGGATGTGACGCCATATTTGACCAGTCTTAGTGAATGAGACGTAGTTTGGTTGTAGAAATTACCCATGTGTGATAGGGTGCGACGCCATCTTTGACCGGATGTAACTATTGTCCATGTGTGTCGACTGTACCACTAGGTGCTATTGATCAATACAAAACCAGTGCTCGAGGCAGTCCTGTCAGGGAAATTACCAATACTAAGGACACTACTTTCTGAACTTAGCAGCCGGCATAACGTCTTGATCATGTCATCGATCACTTTAACCATCACCATGTCACTACACGTACCATACCCTACAATTTAAGTGATCATTCGACCACTATACCACTACTTGACCACTACTTGACCATTACTTGACCACCTCATCGATCACTTTAACCAACACCGTTTCACTACACGTACTTTCCTCTACATTTTAAGTGATCACTCGACCATTTGATCACTACTTGACCACTACTTGACCACTATTTGACCATGTCATTACTTATTTTACCATCACCGTTTCACTACGCGTACCATACCCTACAATTTAAGTGGTCATTCGACTACTTGACCACTACTTGACCACTACTTGACCACTATTTGAACACCACTTGACCACCTCTTGATCATCACCATGTCACTATACCTACTTTCACAGACAATTTAAGTAGTCACTTGGCCATTTACCACTACTTGCCCACTACTTGCCCACGTCATCGATCACTTTAACAAACACCGGTTCACTAGAAGTACTTTCCCCTACACTTTAAGTGGTCACTCGACCACTTAACCACTACTTGCTCGGTACTTGGTCACTACTTGACCCTTGCTTGACCTTTAATTTACCACCCTTTAATCATCACAATATCATTACAACCACTTTTCCTTAAAATTTCCTTACTTGACCACTACTTGACCACTAATTTACCACCCTTTGATCATCACCATATCATTACAACCACTTTCCCCTAAAAATGTCCTCACTTGACCACCACTTGACCACTAATTTACCACCCTTTAATCATAATCATCATATCATTACAACCACTTTTCCCTAAAATTTCATCAGTTGACCACCACTTGACCATTGCTTGACCACTGCTTGACCACTAATTTACCACCCTTTAATCATAATCATCATATCATTACAACCACTTTTCCCTAAAATTTCTTCAGTTGACCACCACTTGACCATTGCTTGACCACTGCTTGACCAGTAATTTACCACTCTTTAATCACCACCATATCATTACAAGCACTTTTCCCTAAAATTTCCCTAAAATGTTCCTTACTTGACCGCTTGACCACTGCTTGACCACTGCTTGACCACTAATTTACCACCCTTTAAGCATCACCATATCGTTACAATCACTTGTCCCCTAAAATTTCCCTAATATTTCCTCACTTGACCATTGCCTGACCACTGCTTGACCACTAATTTACCACTCTTTAATCACCACCATATCATTACAATCACTTTTTCCTAAAATTTCCTTACTTGACTACTTGACCATTGCTTGACCACTGGTTGACCAGTGTGTAACTGCGAACACCTCTTATTACATTTATGACCACCCCTATATCACTCCTACTTGATCACTAATGCCCCTTACCATCAAATGACACCCATTATAACTTTATAAGATTTCATTTCTAATCGGTGAATATACCACCCTTTAGTTTCACTACTATCACACTGTTCAGATGATAGTAACCACCTCTTACTTCGTCGAGTATAACCACGACCCATCACACACTTGACAGTTTATACATTACTCACCACGCCTAGTGAACAGATACATTATGACATGTCTACGCCACCACCATATATCCAACCCATGAGTAGAAACCACGACCCATCACACCCCTGGCAGTTTATACATCACTACACCACGCATACTAATATACCCTACGTAACCAAAATAACTTTCCCTTCACACCCTCTCTTTCCAGTACTTTTACAGAACCAACCAACTAAAAATACTTTTACCTTAATTACTTTCACAGACACCCGTCAAAAAATAGACCCGTTCCCACACGCCGCCAAAAAAAAAAAGTTCACCCGGTTCCCACCAAAAATTTTCCCCTCAGTCCCCCAAAAAACCATTACCCGTCATTACCCGCCATTGGTTTCTTCGTTTATCAGTATGCCAAGCTGCGCATGTTAGCTTTTTATTATGACTTTCTAGACAAATTTATCTCTAAAGACGACTTTCAGCTTTGTGAAATGGACACTGACTCTCTATACTTGGCCCTTAGTGCCGACTCACTCTCTGAAGTAGTTAGACCACACCTACGAGAAGAATATGACAGAGTCTATAATCAGTGGTTCCCGTCTGAAACCTGCCCTGTTCATAAAACTACTACCTGTCAGGACTGTGTGGCTATCAAAGCCTATGAAAAGAGAACCCCCGGGCTTTTCAAACTAGAATACGAAGGGGGGGGGGGGATGGTCTCGTTATGTAGTAAGACGTATATTTGTGTCGGAGCTTATGATAAAATCAGTACCAAAGGTCTGACCAAAAACCATAACACGCATTTAAACAAGGACACATTTTTAGAAGTACTCAACACCCAAACACCAAGTGGGGGGACCAATATAGGCTTCAAAACACAAGACTCTTCTGTATATACATATCAGCAACATCGTACATCTCTGTCCTATCTGTATATAAAAAGACAGACACAAAATGATAATATCTCGACTATGCCATTATTTATTTAATATGCATTGTATTGTCTATATATGGTTTAATAAAAACATATACCTTACTTGACTCGTTTGTTATTTTGTATTTTTTATGTTGTACCTAACGTCACTAGACCACATCTACTCGGACCACGCCTATTAAAACACGAGTTATCGCCCTTGACTTTAAAAAAAACGGAGTTATCGCCCTTTGAGGTGGAAATTAACCGGAGTTATCGCCCTTTGTGGTGCAAAAGCAATGTGCACCACAAAACGAGCGGGTTTTGTCGTACTGTGTGGCTATCAAAGCCTATGAAAAGAGAACCCCCGGGCTTTTCAAACTAGAATACGAAGGGGAGGGGATGGTCTCGTTATGTAGTAAGGCGTATATTTGTGTCGGAGCTTATGATAAAATCAGTACCAAAGGTCTGACCAAAACCCATAACACGCATTTAAACAAGGACACATTTTTAGAAGTACTCAACACCCAAACACCAAGTGGGGGGACCAATATAGGCTTCAAAACACAAGACTCTTCTGTATATACATATCAGCAACATCGTACATCTCTGTCCTATCTGTATATAAAAAGACAGACACAAAATGATAATATCTTGACTATGCCATTACTTATTTAATATGCATTGTATTGTCTATATATGGTTTAATAAAAACATATACCTTACTTGACTCGTTTGTTATTTTGTATTTTTTATGTTGTACCTAACGTCACTAGACCACACCTACTCGGACCACGCCTATTAAAAAACGAGTTATCGCCCTTGACTTTTAAAAAAAACGGAGTTATCACCCTTTGAGGTGGAAATTAACCGGAGTTATCACCCTTTGTGGTGCAAAAGCAATGTGCACCACAAAACGAGCGGGTTTTGTCGTTATACACTACTTCCGAATGTGGTCCGTCCAGATGAGTATGAGCTGTGACTGCGCCGCTCGGAGAAGCATTGGTGCATTTCAACACAGATGGGGTTGGAGCCTTTGGGGTCGTGTCCAAAGTGCAGAAGAACAGATAGATCATCAAGGCTTGGAGAGAAGGGTGCTGAAGGGAACGACCAGAGGATCTGGCCGACACTCTGGACTCGGAGGAAAGGTCAGACGGACACATAATCAGAATTCTACTGGTACCATTAGTATTGAGTCTCTTCGCTGGCTGTTGAAGATGAGGACGGAGCACTTATGGGAATTTTCCGAGTACTGTGAAGTCAGTTCTTGAGTTAACTCAACTCACTGTCTGGACTGTATTTTTATAAAACAATAAAAATGATAAAAATCTCCACACCGATGATCCTGAGGTAATGGGTCGATAAGGATAAGGGGGTGCAAAATTTGGAGGATACGTGTGCGCGGGTGACGCATCTTGAAAACCCCACGACGGTTGGAGATGGGAAAAAGCAGGAAAAATAGGCTGTCAAGGTTACACTTCATAGCATGTGTGATTCTGGTATATACACATATTTTGACCCTAAGCAGTGCTACGGAGTTGGTGCAATGTACTGAGATTACCCTCGTGTGATCTATAGGAAGAGACTAAGGCACTTGTGGAGATATCCGTGTATAATTAACGTAAACTTTCGGTGTGCTGATGGCGAGGTAGCCGGTTCAGCCCTACACCGGTCAGTTGGACCAAAATGTTGACTTCTCGTCCTTGTCTTAGGGACGTAAATTATAAGTACCTCAGAAGATGGAGTGGGTTCGCCAGATGGCGAGGGACACTGGTTATAGAGAAAGCTGGCCACATGCAATAATAATCAGTCCTGCGTGGACAACACTGGAGTTCAAGGCCAGCGGAAGGGGAAACAAAATGTAAAAAGAATCCTTTTTTTTTTTTTCTTTCACCGGCCAAATTTTGAGCTGTAGCCAACGATGGAGGACGTTGTGAGACTCTAGTCTGATAATTTGGTCACGTATAGCTTGAATATCAAGAAAACAGTAACAATGGTGATATCAAAGAAAATGGTGACACCAAAATGTGGCATAGATATAGAAGCAAAAATTCTTAACCAAGTGGATAATTTTAAATATCTAGGGGCATTTATACCGGTCTCTGTAGCCAAAGGCTTGCGAACGCGGTTCGTGAGCAGGGTACCTGGCGTTCGAAGCTCAGCTGCGACCGATTTGTGCAGCAGACCGTGTCGCGTTGTGTTATAACCTGCTGGTATGGGAGCCGGTCGTTCAGAAAGCAATGGCAAACTACTGAACGTAACACTTGCCTAGTACATCAACAGTAGCTGAAAAATGCTGGTGTTGACTGCAACGTCCCGTAAGGGATATGCACATATTAGGGGCATTTATAACATTAGATGGAACATGTACAACAGAGATTAAAAGCAGAATAGGGCAAGCAAAAGCCGCATTTCAGAAAATGAAGAGTATCTTATGCAATAAGTCACTATCACTGAATGTAAGGAAGAAAGCGCTGAAATGCTATGTAGAACCAGTTTTGCTGTATAGCAGTGAATCTTGGAATGTAAATTAACAAATTAAGAAGAAATTAGAAGCAACAGAGATTTGGTTCCTGAGACGAATGTTGCGAATTCCTTGGACTGCCAGAGTAACTAACGACTGCCTGATACAGGCTTATGAAACTAGAACATTATATACAACAATAAGGAAGAGACAAACATCTTTCTTCGGTCACGTGATGAGAAGAGAGGCATTGGAGAACATCGTGACAACTGGAAAGATCGAGGGGAAGAGAGACAGAGTCAGACCAAGAGAAATGATGCTGGACGGATTGAGACGGTGGCATGGAGGAATACCACCAGCAGAGTTGATCCAGAACACCAACGACCGAGATATTTGGAGAGCCATGAACGCCTACGCCAGCTGGCAGGATACTTGATGATGATGATAGCGTAAGCTGCGTGATCAAGTGGCTATACACCCGCCTCACACGCCAGTGATCCGGAGTTCAATCCCGGGTCCAGTCAGGGATATGTACTACTGAGGAGCTCAAATGAGAGCGAAACTCGAGTCTAATGCTTCCAATCTGACGTAGACAAGGCCTTAGGTTTGTATCGGAGTACGATCAGTGTTGTCAGTTGTGAGTTGTGCTCAATCTTTAAACCTAAAATCCAGAAACAAACCAAATAAATTAATAAGTAATTGTTTATTCTCCTCTATTATGAACTCTTGAAATCTCGACTGAAAGATATCCATACGACTTTCAACTTTTACTTTGTACTGTAACAAATCACATTTTTTTTCCACCACAAGCGTCTTCAGAGTTGGAAACGCCTCAAGTCCCGTCAGTCAGCTGTCAGATAAACAGACTTAGTCTCATTTTAAATGATGAAATGTTATCGCACAAATTTGTGAATAGTTTTTGTTTTTTCCCTGGATCCTCGCAATTAAAAAGTTTAAATGAGACGTGATGTCCACCAAAAATGCCTGGTCATTTAGCCACTCATCGTTCAGCAGACATTTCCGTTCTGTAGGTCATTCATTTATCTCTGATTGGTCGACAAGCTGGGATATGGGAACTTCATAACGTTTCGTTGCGAACTGAATAGGTGCATTCGATAATATCTGAGCATAACTACCACGCGCAGAGTAAATTATCGCACGATGACGGGGCGCTCCGAGTGCATTTTTGAAATTATTAAAATATATTATATTAAATAACGAGGCCTCGCGTGCCACTTTCTGACAGCTGGTGGGCCACAAGTGGTCACGGACCGTGGTTTGGGAACCTCTGCATTAGACTCATATATGTATATATATATATATATATATATTGGAAACTACAAGCTGCCATAAAGACTGATAATGAAGTAGGTCTAATAAGAGAAGTGTGCGGCAGTGAATATACAGTGAACATATTTTAGAAATTTAGAAAATATGAGAGGAATCACCACTGGGAGATATAACACTAGATATGCGGATGATACAGTATTGATTGCAGACAATGAACAGGATCTGTACCATTTAGTAGATGCGGTTATTGTACACTGAACAGCTATGGTTAGAATTAATATGTAAGAAGACACAGATTATGATTATCACTAGACATTTTGTGTTAAAATATGTGCTATTTGATATTCCTTGCTTTCTGTATTCTCGTTTCTCTTTCTATTTCACTACACTTATATTGAACTCAAAATGATCTTTAAGTGCCACATCCCCCTTGAAGGTCATTTATACAGCCTTTTCCAGTCCATCTCTTAATCTTGTCCACTTTCATATAACAGCACCTCTGAAGTCGGAGTGAGTTCGTCTGATGGCGAGGGGCACTGTTAATTAATAGGGAAAGCAAATTGACACGCAAAATTCAGCCCGTCACTACTAGAAGTAGTGTGTATGAACTACAGTTGAATTCAGTTACTAAGTTAGTTGAGGTTTCAACTTCACGGCAACGGGTCGTCCTCTTGAATTCAAAGCGAGTGAGCGCAAAAATAAAATATAGCATAGCCGTCATCTTCCACATTTCCCTCGTGAGCTGCGAGAAGATAATTGAAGATTTCGAAATATATCTTTATATATACCACATATGGAAAGCTTCAATTGTAGCCTCACATTGTATATCCATCGATTGGTTGAAACCACGTTTAGCCTGTGATGTGAAGAAAGCTGGCCAGCCAGCCAGCCAGGCGACGTCTGCTCGGAGTTTCCGTGTTGTTGTCGGTGCCTCCTGTGATTGTTTCACCTTCTGTTTGTGTTTGTCTACACCAATTTCACCGATTATATACGCAACCAGTTATTTTATGCCAGTAACACAGATACAGGAGTTACCTAATCTTAAATATAATTTACTTATCCGGTGCGGTTAGTTTGCAATGTTTACATTATAACCAACGCCCATTTCTGCAAAAAAGTTTGCGTTTTTACTTTTTCCATCGGAAAGTATGATGGTAAAATAAATAAAATAGTAAATAAATACATCCTATCAACATATACTAATCAGATACTTACTATTGTTATGTAGAGCAGAAGTAGATACAAACGTGTAAACTCAAGCCATAACTAATTTACAGTCTTGTAATTTTGAAATATCAAAGCCTACACAGAATTTTGCAGTATGTTGTTATTTTGGAATCATAAAATAAGTTGCTCAAAAACCGCCCTTTTTTTTTTTTTTGCAAAGTCATTTCTGAGAGTAAGTTTGAAGTCATGATTGGACATAACAATTTAAGTTCCTTGCCTCAGATTGACTTATAACGGAAAATTCCATCACTTGTCATTACTGTTAGGACTTGTGGAAATATTGAAGTATAGAAAATGCGCTGTTAATTCATTTACTCATTAAAAAATTGTAGGTCTCATCTTCTGTAGCCACTCCAAGAGAAACTTAGTAAATTTGAGGCACATTTTGAACCATTTCAACTGGCACATGGTATATTGAATATTCAGAGCTAAGTTATAGAATATAACACATATTTATTGAAGTAAGTTAAGAGACATTAAATACAATTTACAAGGTCAAAAGAATTAAGTGTATGGCTGCTTTGTAGTTCAGGGTGGCTGTGTGATGCAGAGATTGTGTAAAACTCTTGTCAGATACTGTATATATTACAATATTCACTAATCAGACATTGGAAGTTGTCAATAGTTTTCTCTAATTCCTAGTCCCTAACTAGATCAGACATTGGAAGTTGTCAATAGTTTTCTCTAATTTCTAGCCGCTACAGATAACTAACCTGATGTTAGTTAACTCTTTCTGTTCTAGAAGATGACAATAATCTCAATGAAGAAAGCATGAGTGAATGACTTTCATAGCAGTAACATATATAAACTTTCTATGAAACACACACTGTGCAGCAAGTTAAACTGCCTAACCAGATTTCTTTAGTAATCTCAGACCAAATGGTATAAAAACATGCCATGTGCTGCTTGGAACAAAAAGAGTTAACAATAAGTGGAATCTTAGTGTGCTGTCTAGCCAGCTGCTTTCAGTATACCCAAACCAAACATAAACGATAAAACAACACGCCAGCTTGGGATAGAAAGAGTTAAGATAACAGTAGGTGGAAGTGTTATAATGAAAGCAATGTCCTCCCCCTCCCCCGAGTTACATTTGTTACACACAGCTTAAAATAACACACTTGTGAGCATGAACATGATAAAAGTTAGTCACATGTCCTTTACTGGATGTTTCAATAAATGCCAGTATTGATTGCAACCAACACCGGCATTTATTGACCGCTTGTGGTTTAATAGGCGATGCTCAGTAGTTTGCCATTGTTTTCTGAACAGCTGACACCTCATACCATAGAAATCAAAGCAAGTGGTCTGCTTCCAAGTCGCCTGTAGTTGATTTCCAACCCATAGCTTGGTATGAAGGGCAATGCATTCATCAGTCTTTTAATGAAAGTTAATTATTACATAAAAATTACTTACCTTGTCTCAGTAAGCCTTAATAGATTCAGTTGCCAAACAAAAAGTAGGATGGACCAAACAAAAAATGGATGGTGGAAAATGGGAAGCAGGTGTGTGTCACAGTTACGACCTAAAAGGTGTTAATATGATAGCAGACATGTTGTATTATATATAACATTAATCCTTTACAAGGAATACGTTTTTCCGTATTTAACTCTGAACGGGCAAGATTTTTCAGGTTTTCAGTAAGATTTAGGGTTATGTTGGTAAAAACATTAAATCTAAGGTGTTAGTGAAAGATGTTTGTGAAATAAAACACAACATGAAGGAAAATGATTGCAGATTATTTTACTGACATGTGAAATAAATAATCCAATGTTGCCAGTAATCCACACATGAACACAAATATTTACAAAATACAACATATTGCTTGTGATTGTCAGTCATCTATACACTATTTACAAACACATTTTCAGAATCAGAATCACTTTCTTTAAAGTTGATATCACTGATATCTAGCTCCGATTCATAGTCAACTTCGTGCACTTCAATATCACTTAAATTGACCCAGCGAAATCTCCGCTATCACTTAAAGAATCATCAAAATCCATTTTGAAAAACAAAGCATAAAAACCCTGTAAACTATAAAACAAAACCCTATCAAATTTAAAGAAAATACTTGCAAATGGTGCCCAAGCTGACAAGTTATCAGCAAAACCGGACGTACAAAATGGGAAGTCTCGCAAAGTCTCGAGATCGCGTGTCTTCAACCGTTAGTTGTCACGGACGCTTTCAAACGTTTTGCCCGTCCGGTAGTAAAGACATTTTCGCCCGCTGTGCCCTGTAAAGGGTTAAAGCAGGTTGCTTACAGAAAACTACTGTATTGATATTTAACCAATTAATCTCTGATAATTACCCCAACAAGAATATCTTAAACCAGACTGCATTGAAGTTTTTCCTTTGTATGTTTAACTTTGGTTCGGCAGCATTTGCTAACAACAAAATATATTTACAGTTTGTAGTACAGGTTTTGTTTTACAAATGGCAAATGTAATCTGTCGTGTCTAGGACTGTGTTTTATAAGTGAAGGTTATCTTGGGTGTTGATTCATGGCTGCCAGTATCTGATGTTCATGTGTGTTGCGTGTGCATCCGTGAAATTCTGTGTGTGGATTAAACATGGCAACAAACTTTATACATATTGGAGACATTGTGTCTTTATACGCTGAAGGCACGGTCAGTGGATTTCTATCAACACTCGGGTATGTTTCATGTTTGTGGTCAGTTTTAATGAAACAGTCAACACATGAGTATGTTTCATGTGTGTGGTCAGTGTTAGTGAAGCAACTGTTTGTACGGCAGGTCCCAGGAAGGTTCCCTAAGTTGTCAGGCCAAATCTAAGCCAGTCAAGTCAAGGCCCCTTTAATGTGCCTTAACTGATTCAGTGCTAAACAAAAAGAGGGTTTTAAAAAAAATGTGTAGCGGGAAATGGGAAATAGTTATGTGTCACAGGTATGACTTAAAAGTTGTTAATATGGTACCAGACATGTTATATTATATATACAGTCAAAGGAGGTTGTATAAAAAAAACTACTGTATTGATATTTTAACTATAGTTTCTTTTATAAACACTTGGCAGTTACAGGAAGTTTGAATAAGATGATTTTTCATCCCATGACACTTAATCGGATACAACAGAAGTGTGGTGAAGAAAATATGAAAGAACTGAGGTGAAGAAAATATGACAGAACTGAGGTGAAGAAAATATGGCAGAACTGAAGTGAAGAAAATATGACAGAACTGAGGTGAAGAAAATATGACAGAACTGAAGAAGTGAAGAAATATGACAGAACTGAGGTGAAGAAAATATGGCAGAACTGAGGTGAAGAAAATATGACAGAACTGAGGTGAAGAAAATATGACAGAACTGAGGTGAAGAAAATATGACAGAACTGAGGTGAAGAAAATATGACAGAACTGAGGTGAAGAAAATATGGCAGAACTGAGGTTATATTTGATGAACTTATCAGATTGGAGGCATTGTTTCTCCGCTTCTAATATTAGAGGTGTTGTTTTTCAGCTGCCCCGCAAGGAACCACTAAGCATTATGTTTGCAGTTGGCATGTTGTATTAGACATGTATTATATATTTACAACATTTGAGTTGAGTTGAGCTAAGAACCGACATTACTGTACTCATGACATTCCCATACGTGCTCCATCTCCTCGTTCAACAGCCAGCGAAGAGTCATGCTGCTAATCGTTCCCACCGCCGTCTGATTAAAAGTTCTCCTGGCCTTCCCTCTCAGTTTTGAGATTCTTCCAGAACCCCTGCTGATCCCCTGCAATCTCATTCTTTCCACATATGGGTTTTCAATCTGTTCCTCCGCCTTCTCCACCTGGTCCCACAGGCGCACGACCACCGACCACCTCCCCCTTGTCCATAGGCAATCTACCACCAAGAGGTGCATTCCCTGCTAACCTATCAGCCTGTTCATTCCCCCGCACCCCCGCTTGTCCAGGACAAAATATCCATTCAATTCTCACAATCTGTGACCTCTGAAGCGTCGAGAGCCATTCCACATGAAACATTCCTTTCTCCACCTTACTAAGCATACTCTTTGAATCCGTAATGAATACAATGTGTGTGGCACTAGTCTCCTCTAGCCAACAGAATGCCGCTGTTACTTTCCCCACCTCCATTCTCATGCTGGAGCTCGTAGTCTCATATGCCAGACTCTCCTTTTTTCAAGACTCGTCAATTAGCATTTGCAATAAAACCCCAACCACTACGTCTGTTTTGTCACCACTGACCCATCGGTGTAGATGACTATGTTGCCTTGATGTGTGTTATTCTGGATCAGCTGTTGCACTTCAAACTCAGTGCGGCCCACTGCCCATTCTCTGCACTCACAATCCAGTGTTATTATTACATTGTGCCAGTCCGTCATGTCTTCCGGAACTTCAACCCACTCTTTTTCACGATTGATGGTCTCTAGATCACACGCCTGACATATAGAAAGTTCTGTCTGTGCCATCTAGGACCTGCCTCATCTTAGTCTATGACCCTTGACCTTATCCATTGCTGCATGCAGCAGGTGATCCCTGTCTGCGGCAACTCTCAGGTACCATTTGGCCTTAAGGACCCTATGCCTATCCACCATTGTTGGTAGCGCCAGGATATGCCTCGTGCATATAATTGGTGTGTCCTTTGTACACCCCAGTATTAACTGCATGGCAGCATTCTGTATGCACTCCAACCTTTCAAGCTGGCTCTTTGATACTGTCAGCAGCCCCAAACCATACTCAATGACATAAATTATTTACTGCTGAAAGAGCCTGTACAGCATCTTCTGATCTACCCCGGTTGCTGCCATAGCCCTGAATGCATTAAGTCCCCTACCAGCCTTCACCACCAAAGCTTCCACATGATCCTTAAAAGACAAATACCTGTTAAAGATAATACCCAAGTACTTCAATTTACTCTCTCGACCAAGAGGACATCCATTCAACATAATACCTGGGACATCTGCCTTGATGATCTGGTTATCCAGGGAGTACCACACAACTGATGCCTTGTCTGGGTTTATAACGACCCCTGTGTCCCTGCACCACTCTGCCACCCCATTTATTGCCACCTGTAAGTCTTTCGCCAAACTGGCCCTGTCTCTGCCCTGTCTGTACACCAGCACATAGTCTGCAAATGTCAAGATTCTACCCACACCTGGTGTCTCAAGTCTCAATAGCTGTGATTTTGCTGGTGTAGACATTAAAGAGCACTCAGGACATGGCAGATCCCTGTGGCAACCCAGGTGTAATAGTACAATGGTCAGAAGTCCAGAAATCCATGCGCAGTGCAACTTTACGCTCATAAAGGGCCGCAGCAACCCATCTAACAAGGAAGGGCAGACCTCCGTGTCCAACAATGTGTATATATTTACAACAACAAGAAAGGAAGTAAGTTTTTGGAAAGAGATATTTTTCTTGGGTTTTTATGTCTGCCTGTGCAGTCTTCACTGTGTAATAAAATATGCAGTGTTTCACCCTGAGATTCCACTTTCATATCACATCAAGATACAGATGGCTATCTGAACATGAATGAAGAAGAAGATTTCGATACCAGATGAGCAGAGTGTTTCTCTGTCATGAATACAGTTGATTGTATTTATTTACTGTCATATTTATAGCATGATGTGGACGTGACTTGCGTGTCCTGAACAGGAGATTGGAATCAACCCTAGCAGGAGTTTGCTATTTGCTTTCTGAATGGCCATTGCTCACACAATTGTGACAACCAACTCTGTTTTCCTACTTTTTTTTTTCATCTCTCACAAACACACATGGCTTTCACAAACACACACACACAAATGTAAATCAGAAGAAGAAAAAAATAGAAAACATCTTGCAGCAGTCCATTTTTCTCCATGCAACACTGCAGTGGGACATTTTTTCATGGTTTATGGTTTTATTTATTTATGAGAGCCTGAGAATGAAAGGAAACATTGTAAAATTTATTGTTTCATCGTGACTTCCTCCAGCATTTTACTGCACATATAATGAAACCAGTCACTGGACATTTGTAACTAATCAATTAACTATATTTATGTCATGTAGTGCACGATAGCAGACAGTTGTGACAGCCAGTCAGGACATCTAGTTTAACTACACCTTTTTTGGAGTGTTGCCTCTGGGCGTAGAGCTGAAATCTTGTTGATAGATCAATAGCATAGCTAAAACCCATGGAGCACACAAGACCCACCTCGGCGTAGTTCCAGTCAGTCATATGTGCTGGTTACTTTCTAATACACCTGTTTACTTCTTTGTATACCTGACATTGCTGTATTTGTCTTAGACCCCGCCTGGTTTATAAGCTTTGACAGGGGAAGCATCATCTCTACAGTAGTCTTCATTCTGATGGTACTACTACTTCTTCTTTCATTTGCTTGAAATTTATCTATAACTGCAATGTTGTCTCTTGTGTGAATTTAACTGCCTTTTTTAGTTCATTCAGTGGTCAATAGTTTTCTTCCACTGTTGTTTCTGTAGGCTAGAAGGTTTGCCTAGGTATATCATATTTTGGGCAGTCTTGGAGTATGTGCTCTGCTGTCTGCGACGCCAATCCACATGTGCACATGGCTGTTTCACCAATCTTGAATTTTGTATACATGTGTTTCCGTAATCTATTGTGTCCTGTTCTGAGGTGCAGAATAATGATTTGGTCTGATCTGTCTATAAGGTGGTAGTCATCTTGAGCAGGTTTTGGTGGCTTTATAACTGATTTGATCATTCTTTTCTTTTGGTGGTGTGTAACGGGTTCATTGGGTTGTTCTTCTATTGCTCCTTCCTTAGCTAATCAACCAGCTTTCTCATTTCCGGGTACTCCACAGTGGGACAGTATCCACTGCTGTATGGTGACCTTATGCTGGCTGCCAAGTTCAGAAAGTAGTGTCCGTAGTATTGGCATTTTCCCAGACAGGAGCGCCTCATGTACTGATTTTGCATCTGTCAATAGCACCACAGGCTGTGTACAATGGCTGGTATTCAGTAATTTCTCTGTTGCTATCTTGGTGCCTGGATTTCTGCATAATAGTTATAGCAGTACTTCCTGTTGGTACTCTGGCCATGTCTCTAGTATTATTTGGGTATTTTATGTACATTCCTGCTCCTTCATTTCGAACAGCATTTTGTGCTGACCCATCTGTGTAGACTCAGATCCAGAGGTCCTGTGGGGATTCTTCATCATGGAAGCTGAGAGTGGCTGTTCTGCGCTGTACACTGTTCTGTTCTTCCTTGTTGAATATTCCTTTCACTTTTGCCTGGATTCTAGTGATAGTCTGTGTTCCTCTTCTATGGAATTCGTTCTGGAATAGTTTTCAGGGGGATACCAACTGTGGGCAGCAGATCAGTGGTTTCTCTGCAGAGTCTTTTCTCCTGATGGGTAAAACTTCCTCTTTTCAACCACCCCATAGCTAGGTTTTCACATCTTTTCTTCATAGAGTGACCTGGCATGCTGAGGACATTTTCTGCTTGTATGTAAATGGTACTTTGATGGTTCCTTATGTGAGCCCAGAGTAGAGCATCATGTGTCATTTCTGCATTGTGGAAACCTTGGGTGGACGGTAATGCACATGGGATCCCTTTGCTTTGCCATCAGAGGCAAATGTACTTTATATCTGTTATGATAAGTGGGGTGTGTGGGTATTTGCCAACAGGTTCAACTATTTCAGTTTTGCTGTAAACAAGCACACCACAAGCAGTGTCTTTACAGAATAAACAGAGAAGAAGGAGGAAGCAGATATAACATGAATAAATGAATTAACATAAAGGTGACTGTATGTATGCACCCCTTTATAATCTTGGATATGTGTTGGTATTTTGAAAACATAAAATAATAAACACATGTTCATTGAAAACATGAATTAATATACATACATTCAGTGAAGAACATATGCTTTCCTTCCCAGATTGGTTGATGATCGTTCAGTGGTGCAACCAGATGCTGGGGATCTCAACAACCCACCCAAGAAGTTTCGGGGTAAGTGAGCTTACACATCTGATGGGTTCTTGCTTGTTTCTATGGAGAGTTTTTGTTCCTATGTTCACTGGTTGCTTTATAAGCGTTAATGCTACTAGCATTATGTGCTGCTATCCTAGCCACACAAGGAATGTGCTATTATCTTATTCCGGGATATTCTCAGAACTTGTCTGTAGCATCTGAGCTCAAAAGCTCCAATTTTCTTCTTTAGTGATGGCAAAATGGTCAATGACTCGCACCTACATGATGCCACAGGAAAGATGCCTGCCCTCTCAAATGTTAACTTGCTTGCTGGTATATTTCCATAGGTTCTGAATACAGCTGACACTCTGCCTTGCTGCAGCCAGCCTGCATCTCATTTGCTTTGAACAGTTCCCACTGTTGTTGATTATGCAAGTTATTACAAGTTTGTGATATTTTCAATGTTTTCCTTGTTCTTTGTTTGGAGTGTGGGTTTTGTCTGTGAAAATTTTTTTTTTTTGCTTAAGTTCTGAACGAGATATTTATTTTCACTGTGTCTTTTGACAGGCAGGATTCACTCTTCTAATTTGTTAGGACTCTTTGAGATGAGGACTGTGTCAGCCACATATCTTTTTGTTTATGTTTTCAGATATTATCAGTATCATGCAGTTAAATGTATTTTAGATAATTCCTATTCTTTTTCTCTTCTCTCTCACTTGTGCTGTAATTATGGCTATTTGTCGTGTCTGGGACAGTCTCCGGTTGCTGAACACCATTCTCCAGTTGCCGAACCCCAGTTTCTAGTTGCGGAACCTGGTTAGGCTAGATAATTTATGAGACACTATGCTGTAACCATGGCTTCTTTAGATGAAAAAAAATGTGTTGAGTGTGTTGTGATGTGCCAGAGGATGATTGCTAAGTTGTCTCATAAAATCTTGCTATATCTCAACATGGCTTGTGTTCATACAACACTCAGACCAGAGTTGCTGCAAACATACTTGTGGTTCTACTGGAAAAGATACAGAGGCAAACGATTCATAGTTTTAGTTATCCACATTATGAGGAAATAACTCGTGACAAATTGGACATTGTCAGCCTGAGAAGTAAGATCACTCATAGAGGTTGAAGAAACAAGTAGAGATTGAAGGTCAAACTAACAATATATGCAAATTGGAAGCAATACACACACTGGGATTTAAATATCCCACCTTGACATGATAACAATACTTGAACATGCGAGAAACCAGACAGCAGCGCAGAATTTGGGCCAGCAGGAACACTCTGCGAAAGAGGGAAACTAGACAATGGGAATATTCTGGACAATAGGGAAACTAGAAATCAGAAACACTCTGGATAGTAGGGAAACTTGACAATGGGAACACACTGGTCAATATGGAAACTTGACAATGGGAACGCTGTGGACAATAGGGAAACTTGACAATGGGAACACACTGGTCAATATGGAAACTAGGCAATGGGAACACTCTGGACAATAGGTAAACTAGACAATGGGAACACTCTGGGCAGTATGGAAACTAGACAATGGGAACACAGACAATAGGGAAACTAGACAATGGGAACACTCAGGACAGTATGGAAACTAGACAATGGGAACACTCTGGACAATAGGGAAACTAGACAATGGGAACACTCTGGACAATAGGGAAACTAGACAATGGCAACACTCTGGACAATAGGGAAACGAGACAGGAGGAACACTCTGGACAATAGAGAAACTAGACAATGGGAACACTCTGGACAATAGGGAAACTAGACAGGAGGAATACTCTGGACAATAGGGAAACTAGACAATGGGAACACCCTGGACAATAGGGAAACTAGACAGGAGGAACACTCTGGACAATAGGGAAACTAGACAGGATGAACACTCTGGACAATAGGGAAACCAGACAATGGGGACACTCTGGACAATAGGGAAACTAGACAATGGGGACACTCTGGACAATAGGGAAACTAGACAATGGGGACACTCTGGACAATAGGGAAACTAGACATGATGAACACTCTGGACAATAGGGAAACCAGACAAAGGGGACACTCTGGACAATAGGGAAACTAGACAATGGGGACACTGGACAATAGGGAAACTAGACAGGAGGAACACTCTGGACAATAGGGAAACTAGACAATGGGAACACTCTGGACAATAGTGAAACTAGACAGGAGGAACACTCTGCACAATAGGGAAACTCGATAATGAGGACACTGGATAATAGGGAAACTAGACAATGGGAACACTCTTGACAATAGGGAAACTAGACAATGGGACACAGTGGACAAAAGGGAAACTAGACAATGGGACACTCTGGACAATAGGGAAACTAGACAGGAGGAACACTCTGGACAATAGGGAAACTAGACAGGAGGAACACTCTGGACAATAGGGAAACCAGACAATGGGGTCACTCTGGACAATGGGGAAACTAGACAGGATGAACACTCTGGACAATAGGGGAACCAAACAATGGGGACACTCTGGATAATAGGGAAACTAGAGAGTGGGAACAGCCTGGACATTAGGGAAACTAGACAGTGGGGACACTCTGGAAAATAGGGAAACTAGAGAGTGGGAACAGCCTGGACATTAGGGAAACTAGACAGTGGGGACACTCTGGACAATAGGGAAACTAGACAATGGGGACATTCTGGACAATAGGGAAACTTGACAGGAGGAACACTCTGGACAATAGGGAGACTAGACAGGAGGAACACCCTGGACAATAGGGAAACTAGACAGGAGGAACACTCTGGACAATAAGGAAACTAGACAGGAGGAAAACTCTGGACAATAGGGAAACTAGACAGGAGGAACACTCTGGACAATTGGGAAACTAGACAGTGGGGACACTCTGGACAATTGGGAAACTAGACAATGGTGACACTCTGGACAATATGGAAACTAGACAATGGGGACACTCTGGACAATATGGAAACTAGACAGTGGGGACACTCTGGACAATAGGGAAACTAGACAGTGGGGACACTCTGGACAATATGGAAACTAGACAATGGGGACACTCTGGACAATAGGGAAACTAGACAGTGGGGACAATAGGGAAACTAGACAGTGGGGACACTCTGGACAATAGGGAAACTAGACAGTGGGGACACTCTGGACAATATGGAAACTAGACAAGAGGAACACTCTGGACAATAGGGAAACTAGACAGGAGGAACACTCTGGACAATAGGGAAACTAGACAGGAGGAACACTCTGGACAATAGGGAAACTCGACAGCAGAAACACTTAGGAAAACTAGACAGACACCGTTTAATCCAGCACAGACAAAATGTCAGGTGATGCAGCCTAGAACGTTTGAGATGTTTAGCCATGCCCTACCTACTTGACTGCTTTGTCTGTTGCCTAGAAAATGAGCAATTTGTAAAGAAGAGATCTGCGCGTGAGCACAAGAAAATAAGCCGGCATTAGCTGGGGTCGTCTCCCCTGAGATGCGGTCTCAAGGAATCAATACTGTATTGTGGGATTGTTGACCGAACTCGCGTGGGACTGTTGTCTTAATCTGGTGTTGTCTCAGCCATTGACTTGTGTATTGTCAAAGCGCAGGTTCTGTTTGTGTTGAGACCGTGTTGAGCTGGGTTCTGTTGTCTGTTATGTCCCATTGTGCTCCGTCTCTGGGTGTAGAATTGCTGAACAATATTGCGCTTTTGGGTTATTGACACGTGCGGACACACAATGCTTCTTATTTCCCGAGCCGCGGGCTGGGTAAAGGCCTTGCTGAAAGGTTACCGAGTCCACCTCAGGCTTAGAAGGTGTCTGGTTTAAATATCGACATAGAGCTGGACGTTTTTCCAAGAACCGCTGATTACCCTGGTCTCTTGGGTAATGAGATTGGATACTTAGTTTTCTTTGATAACGACCAAAAATCAGCTGCTAGTCTGGTAACATTGTTAGGGTACTAGCGGGTGCATTGGGCATGCTAGATTGGATGGCATCTGCCTAGAGGAAGTACAACTTTCACAGATGCATGCCGAAGTTGAATACACTGACCCCCTCAGATGCATGACTGGATGTGACACACGCCGTTCCAACAGGTCGGTATGGATAAAAGAGGTTCTGCTGCCGAGCTCATACTGGAGTACGGAAGGGTGATAACATGACTAGAAACTCGACGGTTGGGAACAAATCTGGGCGGACAAAATATTAATTTGTTTATTTAATCCCACGAGCTTCGTAGTCATTGTGTGTGTGTTTGTGACCCCACGAAAGAACGAAATAGAAAATGCTATGCCGAATCGAATCAATGAAACGACTCACAAGAATTAAACACCACATGTGTCCACGAGAGTAGAGCAGCGCCCTACCTCGGCCACACTTGGCACAGAAGAGAACAATATCAGCCACGGACGGTGTTCGGGCTATGTTGTGAGTGATATTTTCTTTATTGACCAGAAAGGGAGTAACAGCAGAAAGAAGACACATCGCTCCTAATACTCCAGTAGTAAAGCATTGAAAGACCATTTACCCAGAGAATAGGTTTCTGACATCTGTGTCTTATCCTAGGCTTGTTTTAACAGCGATTCCCAAACTGCGACTCGTAATGGTGTTAGTCTGTTGTACAAAATAAAAAGGCTGTCAAGAATCTAGCTGTCTCAGTGAATGATGTGTATTAATCATTCGTGTTTGCAATTGAATTGTTTTATATCGCGAGGCACACGATGATGACAGCCGTATACGCGATGGGTATCTAATGGTAACCGTATAGCATAATTACGCCGTGAAGCAAACTCTGCCAGCAGTTGGTATTACACGTAGATCACAGACATGAACTCACGTGAAGCACTGGCTGACATTGACACATGTGAAGTACATGTATGGGTATTGACTGGCACTCGTCGAGGTATACAGACATTATACATCCGACATTCGAGAACACCGAGTAACACCCACATTGAAAACTCTTGGCACATTGGGATTTGAACCTGCTGTAGCAATAGTCGGTGGTGTGTAGTGTGTTCTTGGATGTATTTTCTGTGATGAAAGATAAGCGACGTAGTCAATGGAATCATGGGCTATGGAATGTTTGGTGTTGGGCTCATATTTTCATATCCACTTGGTGCTCTTCCCTTAAGGCTGGGTCAACCCCGGAGACTTGCTGGATCCACCCTGGAAACATGCTGGATCGACGCCGAAGACGTGTTAAAGACGGGAATCTCGCACATCAAAGGGGGTTTGAATCAGGGATCCTGGACGCCATAAGACTACAGCCACTTCTGTTAGAGTTACAGGTCAAGGACTCATTTACACGCCCTAATACACGCTGAGCACATGGTGCCTGACCCATGTTTATATAGACCAATAGACCACTGGTATGCACAGAAGACCATGGACTGACAGAACAACCAATGAGCAGGTCCTACAAGAGACAAATGAAAACCACAAACTGATTAGAGAAATTAGACGCAGACGTCACCATTTTTTTTTGGCACGTTACGAGAAGTAATAAATTGGAGAACTTGGTGACATCTGGCAAGACTGAGGCGAAGAGAACAAGGGAAAGACAGAGAATTAAATACCTGGATGGCTTGACCACGTGGTATGGTCGAGACAAGAACACTGAACTGATCCACGACTCTGGTGATGGAGTGAGATGGTGAAACATGACTGTCCACGCTTACGGGCATGGCACATGATGATGATGAGACCATTCGGTTGGTAGTGTGGTCAGTATCTCGCCAGCCTCCTCTACTTCCCCCAGATATGTCCAGATACCCATGTTTGACTGGATCGGCCTGGAGACTCACATCAGTGTTAACGATCCACTCTAGCGTGGATTGGAAGTGTTGAACAGCGGCTGGGCAGACGAGCGACAAGCCGCCATACCACAGCGGTACCCTTTAGCGTGGCAATATCAAAAGTGCATCCCGACACCTGGCAGTGACGAACATCAGAAGTGCCATATATATATATATATATATTTGCTGGAAAACATGAGTATACAAATGTCAAACCTAGTATCTGAAATAACAATAGACACTATATATCTCAATTGTAACCCACAAGGGTTCCACTGGATGTTACATTACAAGGACACATCTCAGAAACAGATTACCCTAATGCAACTAGTAAGCTGGATAAAGGATACGACGTTTCCACAAAAGGCTTTATACACGGACAAAGGGCAGGAAACGATACATGCCTGACAACGCATCTTGCAATTACACGCGCCACAGATAATCCAGACATGAAAGGGGGAGTAACGTCAAGCAGTGTCGGAAAAGAAACAGTATAAGAGAAGAACGCATTCTGACATGGCATGGGAATCTATAAAGGTGAGTGGACAAACTATATATGATATATGGCTGTACAGTGTTCTCCCTGGACAGTGGCACGGAGTCAGTTAAACACCTACAAACTGTGGAGGAACTATCCCCATCCCAGGACTGGTCCCAGTCGGTCCCGTGTACTGTTCCGAATTATGACCTGGTTACATGCTGGCCTAGGAGTTAGCGACTTTCTCCGTAATCTCGTTTATCTACGTCAGCAAACGCAGCTGCGCGAGAATCGGTAGCGGTTCTTACCGTGCCCGTTACTAACGGGTTATGTGAGCCGGCCGCTCAGAAAGCAATGGCAAACTACTGAGCGTATTTGCCAAGAAATCAACAGTGGTAAAATGCTGGTGTTGACAGCGATGTCCTGTAATAGGATATGCGAAAAAAAGCATGCTAATATGCCTATCCTAAGATGTGAAATTCCAGGACCTGTCCCGCACACCCCGCCGGTTTCTAGGTTTGGAGAGAGGACATGAGAAGCCTGCAACAAGCGTCTTCCTAGAGATGGTACTTGTGTACCAGGTCAGGAGACAACCCTGTAGACTAACCTGACTCGGGTAGATGCAAGCCCGTGTCAGGATATGGACAACCTGCACATAGCTCACAGTATCCCACAATGTTCACAACCAATCAACATAAGACGCTCCCAGCTGAGGGTTTCTTTCCATAAGTGTTGCCCAGAGAGAGCAGTTTGAGATACACTGACCTGACGTGTGTATGTAGTGTGATGCCTTTTGTGGGACACAGCTGAACCAGTCGGTTGTTTGCTTTCAGCATGTCAGGCATGCAAGGCAAATCTATAACAGCCGGGGACCAACAGACCTAGCCTGAGGCGCTGGCTAATGCCAGCGACATGTCGAGTTGTTCCCACATCCCGCGGTCCGGACTTGGCTAGATATGCGGTTCTGTTCACTACAAAATATGTCGCTTATGTTTGTTTAAGGGATTTGTTTGTAGAAGGTTGCACTTTGATGGTTGGCGATGGGTCAGAAACTAGTTGGTTGGTTGAAAATTCCCCAGAAGACTGAGCTTTACCCAGTAAGTCCGGGGAGTTGACGTTCAGGCTCTCTGAGCCGTGAAAAGGCTCGCGTCTTCCCAATAAGTAAATCGACGGGAACAAGAAGTATAATGGGTAAGCTTTACTAGAACACGACCACAAGTGGCGAAATGGACGTTGCGACTAGAGCATTCGTCATTTTACAAACGATTCTCTGATATGGCTTTATCAGGTGTAGAGACTGACCTCCAGACTCGGTGTGAACCACCGCCATGGGGTCTCTGTTGCAAAGCTGCCCTTCTCTCCGTTATCAGAAACCAACAGGGTGGGCAAGACGGGTACTGGAAAGTCATATCTGAGAAAATACACGGCGATCTCGAGAACGTTAGTCGGACTGGAGGACAGTGTATGGATAGGCTGCACCACGGCGAGATACGCTAGAGCAGTGGTTCTCAACCTTTTTTGGCTCATGCACCCCTTCAGAACATCATTCCCCCCTTTCGTATTTCCTCCCTATAACCCCCCCCCCCCCTTTTTACGCACTATACGTAAAAATGGAAGCTAAATTTAATAAAATATTCTAGAACAAGTCTAGATGTCTACATAAAACGTGATTTGCGGGTCTACTTACGTTATAAAACGAATTTCAGAAGGGCGAGAAATACAGAACCGTAAAATATGGAGGGAAAAACAATATCAAGTAATTGGTTTTTGTATTAACACGATCTTGAAATAATCTTAATTCCCCCCCCCCCCCCCTTGGACACGCTAACCCTCCCCCCCCCCCCCCAGGGGGTGGACTCAGGCCTAGTCCTGATCTTGCAACATTAACGGTCCAGCTAGGTCGGTGAAATCGCTCCGACACACCCAGTCGTTTAATAGACACTTGACCCTGCTATGGGTTGTGATGAGCAAGCGAGTCAAGTGCCCAAGGGAGTCGGGTGCCCATGGGAGTCGGGTGCCCAAGGGAGTCGGGTGGCCAAGGGAGTTAGGTGCCCAAGGATTTAGGTGCCCAAGGGATATAGGTGCCCAAGGGGGTTAGGTGCCCAAGGGAGTTGGGTGCCCAAGGGTGCCCAAGGGAGAAAGGTGTCAGAGACTATGAATGATTGACATTGGTTGGTATTTACTGATTCTGACTCGCTAAAGGAGATCAAAACAACACAGATGCATTAGAACAGGGCATCACATCGGTTGTAGAAAACCATCTCTGTGCTGTAGTGGCAACTGGAATGTTAAGTCCTATACGGGTGCTATGTGAAATACTACATCGGATTGGTGTTTAGTCTGCTTCTCCTACTAGATAGATATGAATTATCCTGATTGTGTACACCCAATAGCAAGTACGCTACCAACTACAGCATGAGCATTTATCACATGTACACTTTCTAGGTCTATCCTCTATTCCCCCAAGCACACCACTCTCTTCCAAACATGATGGTAATCTAACGGAAGTTGTTTATTTTACTGTCATTGTGTATCCATTCTGCCACACTCTCCTTTCTGGATACGTAGCTGTGGTAGCTTTGCCGTCCCCTGACTTCAGTCTAATATTTTACCCTAAGGTTGTTTATATGTCTCTATGTAGAGGGTGATGTGGTACTCACACTTTGGCCTAGGCTACTGGGGTATATCCCTTGTGCACCATTATGGGGTGACCCTTTACCGTGAAGTTGGAACCGCGATTAACGACTATTCATGGAACACAACATTTCACAAGCCCTGTCGGGATTCATATTTAAAATGTGGCTTCACACCACTGAGAGGTTGCTTACAGTATCCACTGACATTTCTATGTACATTTCCTGCCGGCAGAAACCCACACGGTGTCAACACAGAACAAATGTACATTGGTTCTGATATCCAGGTTGCGTCTGAGATCATCGGATCTGTCCACCCAGGCGACCACTGCCCTACACACCAGCCATAGTTTATTACATAGACTACAAGTTAGTTGCCTGTCCTTTACACAACGTCGCTATGAACTCCAGTATGTTTTATTTGTGATTTTCTAGACAAGTTTACGTTCAGTAGTTTGCCATTGATTTCTGAACGCCCGATGCTCATACTATTGTAAACATCAACACACATTTATCTGCTCCCAAATCACTTGTAGCTGACTTTGAACCTGCTACGTCGGGATTGTGAGACTGCCTTGATTATCCCTAAGCCACAGTCGCTGACTTGCATAGACAAGATATAAGTGTTGCAACTCTGTACTGGAACATCCTTCAGGTGGACGCCATAGAGGCTGTTTCCTGTGTGTTAGAATGCGTCTGTTATCTAACCTGATGCAGATACCGTCTCTTTCCCTAACCCACACTTGTAGTTAATCATGGCTGTGAGGGGAGCCTAAACTTGCGCTACAATGCCAGATCAGATGTATTGCCACAGTTGTATCCCAGTTTGTTTAGAACACCCATGATGCAGCTTGTCCATCTCTTTCTTAGTCTGCCTGTAACTCGGTATCCAGATTGTTTTTGGTTGTATGCTAGTTAGTTAGTTAGTTAGTCACAGTTCCAACTTCACAGCAACGGGTCGTCCCCATTATGCTCCGTTCCCGTGCCAGTGAATATCATACAAAACGCTCCCCACTGCCCAATGTGAAAAGTGGAAAAGACAGGAGTCTCGACAAACAACAGCCCGCACAGATGCACTGTGCATAATGCCGCCGCCAGAATGTCAACACAATAGTCCCCCACAAAACACCCAGTTCATTTCTGATGGAATCTGCAGCCATTTTCCCATCTGGATGTTTCCTAGATGTTCACTCACACAGTCCACGAAATACAGTTCATCGTCGATGGCAGTGGCAGTCAACCAGAAGCTCAGCAGCCACGCATTTCTGCATAAGGCAAAAACCGGTCAACTCTGGGACATAGCCATCTGCCATCACTCCGAACATGCAGTCACATTCCAAAAAACCTCGGGCAGATTCAAAAGCACTTCACACGAAACTCACAGCTCACAGTGTCACGCCACGCACTCACTCAGTAGCAGGGCGACGGAACCATCAAGCCTCCTTAGTCGCCTCTTACGACATGCGTGGTAGGCTGCAGTGTTGCTATTCTTTGCTTCCCTTATGGGCCCCGGCAACACACGGTTGTATGCTTCTATCACTAGGTGATCAGGTTTTATTCTCAGATGTCCGTTTCTCTGTGTATCACATCCAGGCATGATGTTACGCTCTTCATATTTCTGATGACATAGATTCGCATCCTGTCTGTTCCTAAACCCAGCTTCCGTTCTTAGGCAACACATCTCACATGTGATGCGTGTTCTCTAGTGGAATGTTGATAGGGACACTATGTGTCATTGATAGCACAGTATTTTATCATTCTCCTCTTGAGCTGTATCACAATCTTCGAACGTTTGAGTCAATGTGACAGCTGGGATTCCTCATAACCATTCTATGCGATAGTCCCAGCACATCTCCAGAATATCTTCAGTGGCCTCTGGTTTTCTCTAAGCCTTGGTCGGCAACTGGTCAAAAATGGAAGCTCCGACAGGCGGCCAGTAAGAGCATTGCTTTGCTGATTTGGCAGCCTGTGCAGCTTGTCTTCTTCCAGATGTATTAGTGTTACTCTTCCTCTGGAGTAAACTAGGCAGACCGAGAAAGGGATTATGCTGCATGGGCAACACATGGTCTCCACAATTCAACCCAGGCTTTGTGCTATGGAGAGGTATAAATCCATCTCCGGTCCCCACTATGGGTTGTCGTTATTGTGCCCTTTTTTGAAGCACAGTGTAACAAACTGTGTTCTCTCCAGACGGCATGGCTCCAGTAACTATGGCTTTCTATAACAAGTCAAGGATCCTTTCACGCGCCTTAGGTCGCATTGGTTAAACCCATTATTTACACAGTAATCGGCACTGGGTGAATGATGTGGTCGGTACCACACCGGCCGCCTTCACTTCCCCAGACACTTCCTGGTACTCACTTTAGGCTGGGTCGACCTGCGAGCCCAGGTCATTTGTAAACATGCTTCTCCATGCGGATTCGAATCCCTGGCCACCAGGCAGACTGGCAGGCATCTAGCCACTACACCACGCGGCTCCCAGTATCTAGTCAGATTGCCTGGCCTGTACGTTTCCCATCAGGCAACTTGGTATGGCCATGTTGTACCCTAGCAGTGCCCAGGGCGGTGTTCTCACGTATATCTCATGCCTGCTTAAACTACTGAACGTTAACTTGCCCAGGAATGACAAACGGCCAAACATGCTGGAGTTGACTGCTACATCCTGTAAAGGATATGCAACTAACTTTGTAACTGCTTAAGATCATATTATAGCAGTCATGTTTGTGTAACGATTAGGACGATAAGCTGACAACGACATAGCGCGGTTGGGCCAGGGTTCAGTGCCATCTCTCGACGCTCGCCACAGGAGGGAAACAGTGGCCACCTGTACCTCCGTGCACTCCGGCCTACAAACATGTGATGGTCAGAACACGTCATATACCCACAACAGGTTACTGCAACGGGACTTTTGTTGTTGTTAGTTATTTGGGCTGCGGAAATTATCGATTAATTAATTAATCGATTAATCGTTACATTTTATTAACGATTAAACATTTTTTAACGATTAATCGAAAACTTTTCTCCCATCACTTATACAAATGAACCAGAAGTCTAAAAGTAGCAACATGGCAGCGGAGAAATATAAACACATTTCCGGACGATTACATGAACAATTTGGTTTTAAAGTATTGACTGATGGATATATTGAAAATGCTGAAAGGTTTATTGCGTTTATTGTGATAAATCGTTTGCCTACCATGGTTCTAACACCTCGCTTACTTACCACCTCCAAAACAAACATCCACTATAGTATCAAAAACTTCAGCTGAGACGGTCTATTTCAGCATCGTCACCTACTGCAAAGCAGGCTACTTTGAGTCATTTTGTCGTTCGTCTGATCGTCCAGTGAGTGCTGCATTTATACATGATATTCAAGTATCACTTGCAAACTGGATTGTTAGTAGTTGCAGACCAATATCAATAGTAGATGACGACGGCCTTCAATAAGTATTGCGGACAACATTGCAAATTGCTGAATATAAGCTACCTTCCAGCAGTACTATTGACAAACTGTTGACTGCTAAGTATAACAGCAAGTTTCAAAGTGTTAAAGAATCTGAAAAATACCGGAAGTGTTTGTCAAATGATGCAAAAGAACGGCCTTGGTCACGTATTGAACAACAAATAGCAGTTGATGTTCATGATGAGCAGGTGGAGACTGCTGCAACGAATGATACTGACATTGACAATGAAACTATATGTGAACCACATGAAAAGCGTATTTAGCTTATGGAATCTGACTCAGACACAGAAGATCATGTGGACAGCTCTTCTGATGAATTGCTGCGTTATAAAATGGAGAAGAATGTTGCTGAATCGGTTGATTCTCTACACTGGTGGAAACTTAATGAACAGCGATATCCAAAATTGGCATTCCTTGCCACGACCATTCTGTGCATACCGTCTACCTCATTTCCATGTGAACGGTTGTTCAGCTCTACTGGGTATATTGTTAATAAGACGCTCTCGTCACTTGAACCAAATACTGTCAACATACTCGTATGTTGGCATGGTTGGTTATTAGATGACATATGAACAAGACAATCTATTTCGATTTTTCACAAATACGACTATCATGTGAGTTTTGTGACTCTGCATTTTTTTTTTTTTTTTGCTTTAATCAAAATATCTATTAATTAATCGCTAATTTGTCAACAGTTAACTATTAAATTTAAATTAATCGTTACCAGCCCTATTATTTGTATGCTTGTTTGTTAAGCTCTCATTGTGATACCAGATTGACCCGTAATTCTATATGTTATGGCATTCTGGGGTGTGTTTCTGCCCCCTCCGTCTGCCTCGACTACATATCAGTTCCACATACGCGTCCCGTATGCTCCTCTGTTTGGAAGCAAATTTCCCCACACAGTGTAGAGTATTGAGGGTAAAATGGTGGGTGCGTATTCTTCCTGGTCATATTTCCATGGAGATTCTAGAACTTGAGTGTGGTTTATTACAATTTCATTTACAACCCCCCAACTCACAAACATTATCACATTGTCACCATAAATTCTGTAGCCATATTCTGAAAGTTGTGGTTCTCTTTAAAAAGAATGTATTTGCCAGCTCGTCGTCCCCATTTCTCGGTCTTTGTAAATATCAGCGTCGACTAAGACCTGTGCAATTAATCAATTGATTTGATGATGTCGACGGTTTCCTAGCTGTCTCTGTTTATCGTTGTTACGTAACCTGTGCAGATAGCTTCTTGCAGACTCCCGCAGTGAACTCTCTGTCTGTCTGTGTATGTATGCGTGTATGTATATGGATGGATGGATGGATCTGTGTGTATATGCACCCGGGTGCGTGCATGTCATATAACATCTTTAGTCCGTATTATTTATATGCCCAGCGTTCATTTACTATGTGTTTGTTTTCTACATGAATGTAATAGGTATTACACATAACATATAGAGGGGAGCATGCCCAAGTGGATAAGAGATTCCCATATACTGGTCACTTGCATTAAAATGTTGACTTCTGGTCATTGACTTGGCGACGTAAATTACAAGTACCTCTCAAGTCGGAGTGTGTTCGCCTGATGGCGAGGGACACTGGTAATAGGTAAAGCTAATCCACACGCAAAAATCAGCCCAGTGCACTATAGTGCGTTCACACATGTTTTCCCCCGTATACAAATCCACAACTCAGTAACCAACTGTGGGAAATGTTGGAGATTTAGCATATAACCTTACATTATGTACACCCAACCAACATTTGTCCTGGAGATTGTACAGCAGATCTCAATGTGTTCTTATATGCGGTATATAATTTACTGGCCAGAGTTGAAGTGCATATTATGAAATGTATTACATCTTCACATGGAAACATCCATGTTCAATATTGAATATTCTCCGTGGTGCATGGCAGTTTCCTTATGAGAAGCACGTCACGCAGTGGAACGGAAGTGTTCAGAGGTTACTCGGATTGATGTAGTAGTGTGAGGACAGGTAAGCTTCGTGCCGAGTGGTTTGCTTCGCTTCGGAAGTCACGGGTGGCAAGCATCGTCTGGATCTTTTCTCCGGGGCATGCTGGTGGGCTGGGGAATGAACAAGCGGACAGATTGGCTGGCTCTGCAAAACTTGGTGGAGTATTGATGCATGATAAGGCAGATGTGATTGCGGCCTTGTGGGAGCACGTGTACACCTTGGAGGAGCAAATGGATCACCATGGTCTGGCAAGAATGCAACAGCGAGGGGTGACGAAGGGATCTGGCCGACGATCGACGCTCAGAGGAAAGGCGAGACGGCCGTATAATCAGATTGCTACTGGTACTATGAGTGTTGGAACTCTTCGCTGGCTGCTGGGGATGGGGACGGAGCGCTTATGGGAATGCCCCGAATGCTGTGATGTCGGTTCCTAAATCAATCAATCAATCAATTAATCAATCAATTGGATTGATGTGATTACTGTAAAACAAGTTTGTTAGCGTGAATTCAATACATTTTCTCCAAAACATCAAAGAATTCGCCGCTTTCCGTGATTTCAGTTGCCTTTGACTTATCAAAGACATATTCCTTGGATGTGAGTAAATATAAGACGGCAGGAAACATTTCATAACGATGCAACAGATAGGTGAGAAAAAAAATTGAAGTGAATGAGGGCAAACATTTATGAACGTACTATAGAAGCAGTAGCACGTGTGTAGACCACGCTTGGGTTCAAAGCGAGCGAGCGCCAAAACACAACTAACAGATGAGGTGTGAAAGATGAGTAGTTCGATGGGCCGAATGTAAGGCGGGCTTGCGTGCCCATTTTGTGACTCACTGAAAATAAGTTCGTTCGTTAGTGAATGTGTCCGTAACCAGGCAGGGGTCAAATCTTGGTCGAGTCACTTTACAAATGTGGTCTAATCTGGCTTTGTCCCTGCGGGTAAGCATGTGGCTGCAGTGCAGGATTTATGTATAAGCTACACAAGCTATAGCTTGGGGCCCCCAAGAAAGTGGGGGGCCCCAAAAAATATTGTCCAAATGAGCAATTGTCATATATGTATATATGACATAGAATACCTGGACTTATAAAGGGCCCTGTCACAGTCCTGCACTCAGGCAAACCTCATCTGTACCTCACAAATAATAATAATATGCACAGATGTTTTCTCTACAATATTTATTCAGGCAAACCTGACAATTCTCTAAGGCGTTCTTCGCCTGTACATAAATAGAGAATACTTATTAATCACATTACACAATGTATGAATTCACAACACACTCTCGCTAAACATTGCATGCGTTCATAAACAATAACTTAGAACAACGTCCAGTCAGAAAGCCGTCTGTCCCCCGTCTGTCTTAACTCAGCTCGCAGCTTGCCTACGCGGTCAAGCTCCCTCGTGGGGTGCGTGCTAATTCATTTGCACGCAGCACTATCGTCTCTGCCTTCTAGAGTTCTGTTCTACGTCACGTCTACGTCTGCCGCCCCCTATTCCTGGGTCGGTCCCTCTATTGTCCTAACTATAACACGTTAGTGTTCCCACCCGAGTCTAGTCATATCTGTTATTACGTCCTGGCTTGGGTGCTGTCTCTATTCAGTCTATACCTTTATAGACGTCCTGTCTCTATGTCCTATAAGTCCTCACCCCTCTACTGTCACTAGTCTGTCTCAGTACAGTGTAGGACCCTGACATTCTCCCGTCGTCCGTCGTTTTGCGTCACTAGATTAATGTAGTAAGTTTGACGCAATGTCGTCGTAGCATATAAAATTAGTCTGATCTAATTTAGTCAAGGGGTACACTGTTCTAATCTACGGTCCACTTCTGTCTTTCAATAAGTCTGGTCACAAGTTGTTGTACTGGTTATAGATCAGCTTCACACATCTCCACTCTAAACAAGAGTCACTACATTACTCTCTTGGGAGCTGTGTTGAACCAGGGCGCGTTAACAAAACTCAGCCCCTCAAAATATTGATTGACCAATATCCCAAAAACAAATTGCTCCTGTTAAGGATGCAATACATGAATATAATTCATGGCTCCCGTGAAATGTACTTTCACTTCTCTTGTTAGTTGTGTGTATGCTGATGTTCGCCTATCTTGCTTTCGCGTGTAGCTAAATATTCAACTTGCCCTCCCACTCACTGTAAGTCTGTGGTGTCCCTTTCATCAAGTGTTCCATCCCTTAGAAATCAACTGCTGTTTGTAAATTTATCTGTTTGTATTCCTGGTTGTCTGCGTGTAAATATTTAATTTATATGTGTTGCAATTATGAACATAACCCTATGCCCATAATTGATGTATTAAGGTTTTCTAGCATCACGGATAGGCCAATGTTCGTCATAACGTAATGCGTATGCTTAATTCATGACGCATTCCGCCAATCCGGGATCCTAGAAAACAACTATTGCTTCAATGCAATAGTGGCTGCAACACACATGAAACTACACACATCACATGGCTTACACAGAGGACGCGGACGAGTCATAAAACACATGTGTGCGAAAAAATGCACAAATCTTCATTCCAATATTTTACTTCTCTCATTCGCCCGTTTACTCATCTCATTCTTCACTTTCTCGCACATTGTCATTCAATTTTTTTTTTAAATGTATTTGTAATGACAAATTAAAATGGGCTCGTTCTAAACAATACGGAGCCAAAATTAAAGTAGATTTCTCTATCACTATGTTATATACAATTTTGAATGTGTTGGATAAGGCAATATAGTGAAAGCTAACTAAATGTAAATGTTTCTAACTAATCTAATGTCTAATTGGTTATACCAGTCAATCAATTGACGGTGTCTAACGTTAATATCATTCTACACTATGATGCTTAAAAAACTAACTAAGGTATATAATCTAAGTTAAACAAATGACTACTAAGGGAGGTAAGTTAACTAAATGTTGGTTTATGATGTAAAGTAAAGAAAAGTATGTTATTAAATAAATAGAGGATGTTATTAACTTAAATAATACAACTAATCTATTTAAGTAAATGATAATTGTACTAAACAAGTTAATTTAAATTAAGTAAATGAATAATGACTGATGTTAAATCTAAGTATATAATTAAATAAACTATCAATGTGTGGATGTTTCTAAGGGAAGGTAATTAACTAAATTAAACACTTTAAGAAAAAATGTGTTAGTTCCCTTAAATAAATTAATATCAATGTTTCTAAATCTATTTCTAAATTAATCTATTTTATTTCTAACTCAATCTAAATATATTACCTCGCCGTTTTAATTGGCTTCATTGGTAGTAGTCTCAATAGAGAACTATTTAATCTAATCTAATTATCTAAATATACATAAAATATACATTTATAACTATAAAACTACTGTAAAGGTGTCTAATCTAATTAAATAATAATATAGCTGCAATTGTTTTAAATAAGCTCACAGTTGGAGTATTAGTGGTTCTTCTATTACTACTAGTTCTACTACACTGAACCACTCAATAGCTTTAATGCAACCTCATTAAAATACTATACTAATAATATTACATACATGTTATATGCACAGACATGTTATACAATCACTAAACTAACTAACTAATTGTAGGTCCAGGCGATGGTGATCACGATGTGTCGCTCCTCTGGGTTCTTCCTTACGATCTTTTATATACAATGTTAACTGCACTCTAAGTGACTCTGTAGCGTATAACAATATGTTCACCATAGTCTCACAGTTTATATGTCCAGCTAGCCTCTATAATGTAATGTTCTTGGTATATGGCATTACTAGAGTTCGTGGTAAGTTCACGTGTTAATATTTACTTTATCTTATCTTTTACCACTACTAGCACAGTACATATGTGAGCTACTTAGTGCTTAATGTAGATACTTATGGCAGTGCTACATCTGCCTTCTCCATCACTTCAATACCTGATGGTCTCGTCAAAAGGTCTGCAAGGTTATTATTACTTCCTTTAATGTGTTTAATGGTGAAGGAGTAATTCTGCAGAATCAAAGCCCAGCGATAGATTCTGTTGTTTTTCGGCTGACCTTTCTCCATAATTAAAAGGGGGGAGTTGTCGGTCTGTACTGTAAAGTGAGTTCCAGCTAAGTATGTATGAAGCTTAGTTATACAATATACAAAAGCGAGAGCTTCCAACTGAGGGACATCATACCGTGCTTCAGCTTTGGTAAGCTTCCGGCTCAAATACACGATAGGATGAAGGATCTTTTCGTGTTCTTGGAGTAGTACACCAGAGATCGTTGTTGCACTGGCGTCACATCTAAGAATATATTGCAACTCAGGATTAGGCAAGCGTAAGATGGGAACTCTGCTGAACATGTACTTTAATTCTGACATAGCATTCTGCAAAACAGCATCTTGAACGTTTATATTCGCAGAAGATTTTAATAGGTCCGAAAATACACACGTTATTTGTGCCAAATTGGGGATAAATTTGCTGTAATAATTTACTAGCCCCAGCAAGCTTCTTACTTGCTTTTTTGTTGTTGGAATAGTAAGATTCAGAATTTTAGTAATAATTTTGTTGTCGGTTTTTAACTGCCCATTGGAAATTGTGTGGCCAAGGAACTCTATCTCCTCCAACGCCAACTCGACTTTTGCCGGTTTTACTGTCAGTCCAAACAACTTTATTCTGTCGAAAACGAGTCTTAAAGTTTGTAGATGTGTTGTCCAGTTTGTCGTATGGATGCATATGTCGTCAATGTATGTTTGAACATTTATTACTCCATGGAGACGTTCCCTAGTGAGGCGGACAAAGGTGGCAGGTGCATTTCGAAGTCCAAAAGGAAGAAAAAGCCACTCATACAGCCCTAAAGGTGTAGCAAATGCAGTAAGATGAACAGAATGTTTTTCCATCGGGATCTGCCAGTATCCTTTCGTCAGGTCGAGTTTAGAAAAGATGATAGATGCTGACATATTTAGGATCAGATCGCCACATGATGGGATAGGCTCTGCGCCAATTTTAGTGATAGAATTTAATTTCCTGTAATCTATGCAGAGTCTCATGGTGGAATCCTTCTTTTTTACCAGAACTATTGGAAATGAATACTCAGACTGGGATTTCTGGATTATCCCACATGCTTCTAAGCTAAGAATTTCTTTGTCTAAATTTTCCCTATAGTTCAGAGGGATAGAATAAGGTCGACATTTGATTGGAGTATCATCTAGGAGAACAATGGAGTGTTGTATCCTATCTGTCCTACCTGGTGTGTCTGAGAAAATTTCCTTGTATTCTGTTAGTAATGCTGTTGTTTGCTGTTTCTGTTCGTCTGTCATCGTAGGCCCTAAATGTATGTTGCTGAATGTTGTGTTGCTTTCTAACGTCGGTACTGGTAATTCAAAGTCATCTTCTTCTGTTTGGTTAATGACTGTGGCTGAAATGTGTTCGTCTTCTATATCGTTCACTAATGTGTTTGTTATTTGTTCGTCTGACGTCTGGTTTATTTGTATGGTTGCGTCCTGTTGGTCTTCAGTCTCCTGTTGTTGTCTCATGTAATACGGTTTTAACATGTTGATATGAAATATCTTGAGTTTGTTGTTCAAGGATATCTCATAGTCAACTTCTGAAATCTTTCTCACCACTTTAAATGGCCCTTGCCATGAAGTCAATAACAAATCACTCTTATCCGGCAATAGTAACAAAACATCCTGGTTAGGTTCAAGTTGCAAGGTTTTTGCACCTTTATTAGCGTAATGCCGATACACCTCACCCTTCTGTTCCAAAGATGTTTTTGCTAAAATACATGCTTTCGTGATTTTATCACGTGTCTCTGTGACTACCTCGTATGGTGATAGAGGTTGTGGAGTGTCTGTGGTGTCTGTTATCATCTGATGGTAGATTTGAAGGGGTCCTCTTGGGTTCGCCCCGTAAACTAACTCAAACGGTGAGAAACCCGTACTCGATTGCGGGACTTCTCGGTAAGCAAACAGCACTGTTGGCAACAGTGTATCCCAGTCAGTTGGGTTCTCTGCTGTTACTTTTGCAAGCATATGTTTCAGGTCTCCGTTAAGTTTCTCCACGATACCATTCGCCGCTGGTCGATATGGACTTGTGAAACATTGCTTGATTCCTAACAATTTTGTAAGAGCTTGCGTCGCAGCAGATATAAACTGAGTTCCCCGGTCGGATAGAATGGTCTTAGGGAACCCGAAACGGGAGAAAAGGTGTAGAAAAACGTTCGCTACATCTTTGGAACTGATGTATTTTAAGGGCACAGCTTCTGGCCACCGGGAACAGAAATCCACAAGAGTTAGAATATAGCGATTTCCTTTAGTGGATACACGATTCAGTGGTCCAACTATGTCTACAGATACACACTCAAAAGGTCGAGAGGCTAGAATGGTGTGCTGTACCTCTGCTGTGACATGTTTACCTTTCTTAACTAGGTGTTGACATATCGTACAGGATCGACAGTATTGTTTTATGTCGCTACAAAACTTCGGCCAGTAAAAATGTGCTAACACTCTGGCTCTGGTCTTTTCGTGCCCCATATGGCCAGCAAACGGCGAATCGTGTGCGATTCGTAAGATTGTTGGACGGTGTTTCGTTGGAAGAACCGTTTGCTGGATTTCTAGGTTATTCCTTTTGTATAGTCGTGTTAGAATTTCATTCTTTAGTTTAAACTCCCATGATGCATTCTTCGTACTTTTTGGTTTATGACCCAACAATTTAAAATACGGAGCTATCGATGGATCAGCGCGTTGCGCTCGTATGAACTCTTGTGTGGTGTTGTTGTCCACTGTACCACTGGGTGAGGTCAGATGTAATCTTTCTATTTGTATGTCGTCCTGTTCTTTACTAGTTCTCGACCTAGTAATTGCATTAGCCTGCTGTAAAAAGGTTTCTCTCCAGGCTGTTATCTCGTCAGTGGTACGCTTCTGCAGCTGTGGCAAACGGCCAATTATCAGATCTGCACATGGTTTTTCTAAGACCGCGCACGTAAAGGTGCCAGTCAAAAAAGGTGTGTTTATATTAGCTCTGGCTAGCGGGTATGTCTCTATTGTGCCAGAAAAAGTGCGGCAATTTACTGTTTCACCCGTGTAATCTTCTGGCTTGGCCAGTTCCTTTTTTAAACCGATTAATGTGCTGCCACTATCAAGCAGGAGTTTACATGGAATGTTATTGACTATTCCGTGGTAGAATTTCAAACTGCCTCTGGAGGCTACTGCCGCGTTTGCATTTTCTAATGAACACGGGACTGTGTGCCCACATTTCAGTTTCCCATTATCATGAAACTGGTGGCATGTTGTACAACTACTGTAATCTAGTACATCAGCTGCTGATGCTACATTGTCTTCATTCTCACACAATTCTTCCAGATCACTTCCACTCTCTGACGATGACTCAACTAATGCTGCATTCACCGCTTTCAACTTCTTTCTTCCCATACACGCAGAGGAATAATGGCCAAAACAACGGCAAAAGAAGCATTTAACAGCACGTCTAAAGGTTTCTCTCTTAGACTGCTGTTTCTTTATGACCATCTCTAAGTGTTCTGGATATTTCGGGTTCTTATCACACATCGAGTATTCTGGATGTTGAAATCTACAATAAGGACACTGTTGTACTTTGCCTCTTTGCTTTTCCCTAATTTTGAATGGTTTTTGTGGTCTTTCCATAGCAGCAGCTACAATCTCACTTTCTTCAGTAATAGACTTAAACACATCCCTGTTTGAAGAAAAATAGGCGGACCCCCGTTTCTCAAGCTCTTCAATGGAATCTACATCTGACTGTTGCAACAATTTGGCAAAAGGACTAGGAATAGTGGAAATAATTTTGTCCATAATTATGAGATCCCTAAGTTTGTCATAACTGTTGTTAATTTTAGAAGCTTTAAGCCATTTATTACATACATCTTGCACTGTTGAGACGTAGTCAATGAAGGTTTGATTGCTCTTAGGCTTTAGCTTGGAAAATTGAATCCGGTACCCTGGGGCGTCTAAGAGGAAATGCTGCATTACCCTTTGATGGATGTATTCGTAGTTGTTTCTAAGGTCTTGGGGAATGGACTCTATTACCTTTAAGGGCTCCCCCGACAAATTCTTCATATAGATTAATGCCCAATGTTCTTTCGGTATTTCCTGGGCCTTTAGCTGGTATTCTACGTTTTCTGACCATGCTGAGATGGAATCCCCTTGGCAGAATGGCTTTATGATCCCTTTGTACTTAGCAAACTTATTTTCTTCTTCCTTACTTTAAATTTTAGTAGTAGCTATATGGACATGAGACTCGATTTCGAGCTCCTTCATTTTAATCTGTGTTCGACTTTCAATTTCCACTTGTTTTAATCTATTCGTCTCAGCTACCTCTTGTTGTTTTAACTTAGTACCTTCCGCTATCTCGGCGAGTTCCTTCTGGTGTAACCGTTCTTTTGCCCTTTCATCTCTGTCTGCTGCAGCTTGTCTATCAGTGTGTTCTCTAAATTCAGCCTTTGCCCATTTCTCTAGTTTATCTCCACTGTAACCTAGTGCTACCCCCGCATCTATACACTCCTTAAGTGTAGACATGGTTAATGTTTATATTTCACACACTCTTACATACAATACTGATGACTTGTAAAATGCTTGATTTATGGTGAAAATGAAACCAAAAAAATGTCGATGCTGTTTTACTTTATGCACGTCACAATTATATGTACTTATCTGATCAGTTGAATATGATCAGGATCTTTCTTTCAGTTGGGCGAGAATGCTACTTTCAGCTAGATGTCACCAATTCTGTGCACATCCTGACGTGTAGAGCGCAAACAATTAGCATTTTCTTACATGAATGATTATTACAGAAGTTAATAAAATGCACTCCAAGTTTTCTATACTTGTTTCCTGTAGAAACTGGAATGAGGTATATTAACTTTAAATTAATTAATTAATATTTGTCGTCATGTCTTGTCTGTCGTAAAGTTCCCAAGTTTGACCTTCAACTGAAACGTTTGTTAACAACAATCGTTAACACATCACAATACATTACATTCCACTGCGATCAATATCGTTACGCTAACAAACTTGCGACGGCAATCAGGTCACTGCCAGGTCACTTTGCGTTCTTCACCAACTTTTATTCTGACATTTTTCCCCGCTGTGATTTATTTACACAAGCACTTTTAGTTTTAACTCAATGATACATCAGTGTCGTAATTTTATTTCTGCACCTCACACATCTGGATATACGTTTAAATACAGGTGCAGTGTCAGATACTTTTTACTCCCTGCATTTCAGCACTTTGGGTATGGGTTTATTTCCGTGACTTCTGACACCAAAAGCGGTGTCAGTATCAAATAGTTTTTCCACTTCTGCACCTCCGGGTATGGGTTCAAGCACTTCTGACACCAAAAGCGGGTTGCCTGTCACAGTCCTGCACTCAGGCAAACCTCATCTGTACCTCACAAATAATAATAATATGTACAGATGTTTTCTCTACAATATTTATTCAGGCAAACCTGACAATTCTCTAAGGCGTTCTTCGCCTGTACATAAATAGAGAATACTTATTAATCACATTACACAATGTATGAATTCACAACACACTCTCGCTAAACATTGCATGCGTTCATAAACAATAACTTAGAACAACGTCCAGTCAGAAAGCCGTCTGTCCCCCGTCTGTCTTAACTTAGCTCGCAGCTTGCCTACGCGGTCAAGCTCCCTCGTGGGGTGCGTGCTAATTCATTTGCACGCAGCACTATCGTCTCTGCCTTCTAGAGTTCTGTTCTACGTCACGTCTACGTCTGCCGCCCCCTATTCCTGGGTCGGTCCCTCTATTGTCCTAACTATAACACGTTAGTGTTCCCACCCGAGTCTAGTCATATCTGTTATTAACGTCCTGGCTTGGGTGCTGTCTCTATTCAGTCTATACCTTTATAGACGTCCTGTCTCTATGTCCTATAAGTCCTCACCCCTCTACTGTCACTAGTCTGTCTCAGTACAGTGTAGGACCTTGACAGGCCCCATATTTCAAATAGCTTAGGGCCTTATGAAGTCTAAATCCGGCCCTGTGTGGCTGAACTGGTTATAACCACTGTATGGCCTGGTTATGACTCTGGCCGGACTGGTGATTACGACTGGTTGGACTGGTGGTTATGACTGTCTATAACCACGATAGAATCTATTTACTACCATAGGTTGGCTTGTTATAGACTTGAACATTCCTGGTTAAAGTCCTGGCCAGGCCTAGTCGTGCTGTATAGTATTTGCTTGAGATGCCATGTGTTTCGTGTCCACAGACTGTCTGTTCAAGATATGCCCCATGAACCGTTACTCGGCCCAGAAGCAGTTCTGGAAGGCAGCAAAACAAACCTCATCCATGCCGGACTCGGTGCTACTCCAGCGACTCAAGGTGAGCCGGCCACGGTTGTGTGTCACGTGTTTGTGTATCACGTGTGTTTGTGTGTGTGTGTGTGTGTGTGTGTGTGTGTGTGTGTGTGTGTGTGTGTGTATGTTCCTTGCGATTAGAAGTCCTCAGAGTTGTTGAATTTATTTGGTAGTTTCATGTAATTTTCCCGCTAAATCCTGATAAAATCATAACGGGGGTAATGGTTCGAGATGTAGACACTGATGTCTGAAGTCTATCTCCGGCAGCGTGTGACCTGTCATGTGTTCCTCCCCGTGGATCCCAATCATCGCGTAACGTGTTCTCTTACTGTTTATATTTGGTCAGAGCATACTATAGGAATCTGGCTTTCCCGGTGACCACTCTTATTGTGTTTTAGGGCCGTCCAAATAAAAAAAAATCTGGCTTTCCCGGTGACCAGACTTACTATGTTTTAGGGTCGTCTGTCGGGGTGCGGGTTTGGTATGAATGGAAATCCCACTTCTGACACCATTTACCTGTCATGGACCTAACGTTTAGGCCAGTGATTCTCAACCGGTTGGGAATTCCCCCCCCCCCCCCGGGGGATTTTAGGGTTTCCAGAAGGGTTTAGGATTATTTCAAGATCGCGTTAATACAAGAACTGATTACTTGATGTTGTTTGTCCCTTAATACACCCGTCTGAAATTCATTTTATAACGTAAGTAGACCCGCAGATCACGTTTTATATAGACGTCTAGACTTGTTTTAGTATGTGCTATTAAATTTAGCTTCAATTATTACATATAATGTGTGGGGGGGGGGGATTTTTAGGGAGCAAATATACGAAAGGGGGGGATGACAGTCTGAAAATATTGTGAAAAAAGGGGGGGGGAATGACGGTCTGAAAATATTGTGAAGGGGGGCACGGGCCAAGAAAAAAGGTTGAGAACCACTGGTTTAGGCCGTCGCTTATGCTCGCTTCTGCTTGTCATTCTCATAGCATGTCGGATCCATGGCTGGCATTTCTCAAAGTGCTATTTCTATGCTCCGTATTTAATATCTGAAGATCTATGCGCCATGATATACTAATTACTATCTTCTAAATACTTTGCTATCAAACCTTCATTGCTGGTACCTGTTTGCAAGTCACTCATTCTCTCCAACTCTCGCGCCAACGTCACAAGTCTAACTGAAGGACACGACATATGTCCACGCTGTTTTCATTTTTTTTGCAGCTTCACATTTTCACTTAAGTCTTCATTCGCATTTAGCTGCACAGTTATTCTGCATGAAAACAAGCACGGAAACTATCACTCACAACTAACAGATATTGTACACAAGGCACTAGGTTGGTGCCATTCTCGCACTCATTACAACACGTCCGATCCGGACCGTATCTTCACCGGGGTTGCCAGATCACTGGATCAGAAAAAGCCAAGTCATGAAATAAAAAAGCAAAAAAAATGCCAAACAATACCCAATAAAAATCTCTATTAAAAATATATTTACATTACATAAAAACCTCTTCTTCAAATAAGTATTCCTCTTCATTGTTGAGAAATTCAGTTCAGGATTCCTTATTAGTGATATGCACTTCGTTCGGTGCAATTTTATCTGACCGAAAATGCTGCCACATCCATGGGCTACCATTATTTCACCTAAGTGATCGATGGTGCGTATGGCACTATGGCAGGCCATGCTAACAGCAAATGGTAACTCTGCTAATTTGACTTTATCACCAATTTTCTTAATTATTGTCACCACCGAAAGTGTTTTTTATGAAGAAGATGGCGAGCTCCGCTTGTGTTTTTCTGTTGTTTCACAATTTGTGAGATTGGAAAGTCTTGGAACAATATTACACCGGCACAATTTGCAATATGCCTATTCAGAACCATCAGTGGAATACTTGAGCCACACAAATGTCTTTCCCCATTGATCATTATATTTGAATTATTTCCGATTAGTATCATAAGATGGTTTCCACTTTGGCATGATAATGGGCTCAATAATAATAAATACTTGCCATGAAGGTATAATGAATTTGAAAACTTAACTGAACAGTAAGGTGGCTGCGCAGTGCGTGAGTGCGGATAGAACAGTACAAACAGTACGAAAGCCATACAAGTTTAATACTTGTTAGTTGTTACGTTCGTTCTCGAGAATGAACCAAAAGCAGTATGTTTTCCATTTGTTTTAGCTAAAATGTTAAATCAATCATATGCCATGCCGGAAAGCGTGGGCGGTCATGACTCGCCATTTCACTCGATCACCAGAGTCGTGGATCAGCTCAGTGTTCCTGTCTCGTCCATGCCACAAAACAAGATAAAAATTAACGTGACCAATTAAAAAAAGAGGCATTTATGGCTAATTATTATGCCATTAAAAAAATTTACTTGCATGTCCTTCACAGGACGTAGCATTCAACCCCAGCATTTTCGCTGTTCGTGGTTCCTGGGCAAATTTTACGTTCAGTAGTTTGCGATTGCTTTCTGAACGGCCGGCACCTATACCTTTTTAAAAAAAAACCAGCACCGCTGTGTTTTGAACCCGGGTATACGGGCTCATAAACCGCGTTCGCAAGCTCTTAGCCACGGAGACCGGTTATTATGCCATTACAAAATTTTAAAACAAAGAGCCAAAACGCCAAACTGATATTTTGACGCCAAACCTTCTTTAAAAGCCAGATTTATCGGATTTGGCGTTAAAAAAGCCAATCTGGCAACCCTGGTCTTCACTTGTACTCCCAAGCACAAACCCGACACTCGTCACAAAACTCGTGCAGGTGTGAGTTGCATTCATACCAAACCCGCACTTTGACACCGTCCAAATAAAAAAAAATCTGACTTTCCCGACTACTCTTACTGTGTTTTAGGGCCGTCCAAATAAAAAGAAGGGGGGGGGGTGTGCGTGCGCGCGCGCGGGTGGGTGGGTGGGTAGGGTGGGGGTGGGTGGGTAGGTTAAAACAGCGTCGCAAGTAAGTGGGTCAGCAAGGTAGCTACTCACCTACGTGTACGAGGGGCAGTTACCTTTAGTTTAATAAAAGCGGGTTCGCGACCTGGCGGCTGGTCGTTTGTGTACTTCAAGTAAAGTGAAGGCACGTGAAGTGCAAAATTGCGAGTTTTGAAACGGTTAGCAATAAAGGATCTAGAAAAACAATAGATTTGCGTCAAGGTCTGTTTCACGTGAAACTTCTTTTTGAAGTGTTTAAATGCTGCGACAGGCTTATGAGGACAGCTGTGTGAGTCGTTCACAATATCACAAGTGGGACCAGTGCTTCAAATATGGACAGACTTTAACATCAGACGATCACAGATCCGAACGCGCTTCCAGGCCCATGAGATGCGGTCACTTTGAGCAAGTGAGTGTTGCTATTGGTTCAGATCGCCTGACTACAGAAGTATTCGAGGATGCAGCGATAGTATCATCATCATCATCATCATCATCATCGTCATCGTCGTCGTCGTCGTCGTCGTCGTCGTCGTCGTCGTCCAGTGCCTTGCTGGCTGGCATGGGCGATCAGGCTTCTCATCAAAATGCGATCTCCGACGCCATGGATGAAATCTTGTGATGACTCCCTTCCATGCCATGACACAAAACTGTCAATAATGTTCTTGCTCTATCTCTTTTACCACGAGTTTTTACGGCTGTCACAACATGTTCCAGTTTTTGTTTTCTCATAATGTGACCAAAAAGTAAACTGCTTCTTTCTGATGTTTGTAATAAGCTGTCTTTGCGACTTAGCCTCCCTCAAAATGTCCAGATTGCTCATTGTGGCTGTCCAGTGTATTGTCAGCATTCTTTTATAAAACCACATCTCCAAGGCTTCTGTGAATTTGTTGGTCTGTTTACCAATTATCCAGGATTCGCAGCCGTATTTAAAAATTTGATCTATGTAACATGCAAGAACCCTTATTCTAACTTCCAAGGACAAGGACGAAAGTGCATAAAATGTCCTTGATTAGATAGAATGATGTTTTGCGTATCCTTTTACAGGACTTAGCTGTCAACAGCAGCATCATTCAGCTGTCTGTTGATCTCTTGGCAAGATTACGCTCAGTAGTTTGCCATTGCTTTCTGAGCGGCCGGCTCAGTATCCGCAAGTCACGAGCGGGGGTCGAACCACCTCAGTTCTCGCTCCGCTGCGAGACTCTGCGTGATAAACGGGATTACAGAGAGAAAGTGTTGTAACCCCACAGCCAGAGAGACCGGCAGATAGAATGATAGAAATGGTATATAACCCTGTTCTGCTGTATTGTTGGGCATCATGGAATGTTAACTAGCAATTGGGAAGAGCACGGAGGTAATGGATATGCGGTTTCGGAGAATTTTGGCGCTTTCCTTGGACCGCCAGAGTAACTAACAACAATTGCCCGGAAGAGACTAATGACTCATCTCATCAGGTTTCTCTTGTACCTTGCGGTGTCGAGGTGAAGCATAAACAGCGAGAGATTGCCCGCTTATGTACTTCGTGTATCGAGATTACCATGGACTCTGTTATTCCCTCTGTCCATCGTTTACGTGGTCGGCCTCTTATACTGTTTCCATTTGGTCTTTACATCATTGCTTGTTGTGGTACACTGTTAGTTGGTAACCTGGTTATATGGTCAAACCATTTAACTTGTTGTTTTCTGATGAAACACAGCGCTGCTATAACCCCCACTTTAGTCTTGATTTCTTCATGTCTGATTTTCTCTCTTCTTGATACATTGAGAATTCTTCTCGGGAATCTCATTTTTCCGTTGTTGTAATGTTTCTTGTCACTGTTTCTGCCATTGTCCAGGTTTGGCATAGCTATAGGAAAGGGATAGTCACTATCCGTTGGTAATTTCAGGAGAGTAGACACATTGGACACTATCGTGACGACAAGAAAGATCCACGGTAGGAGAGACAGGGGCAGACCCAGAGACAGAATGCTGGATGATCTGAGACTGTTGCAGAAGGAATATCGTACATATTATTGATCGATTCAAAACACTCAGGACCTAGATATGTGGAGAGACGATGGCCCAAGCTATCTGGCCAGGCACATGATGTTGATTATGTAATGTGTGGATGGAGGGGCGGGCGTGTGAATTCCAACACAGCATATACCAAATAGTTCTTGGCCTGGTCACAATACCACATATGATAACCCTAGTTCAATAGGAGCGGCCTACCAGTTGTGAATTCATTCAAGATACACGGGGCACACATTGAGACCGAAGAACGCGTGACAACTAAATACGAAAGGTTACTGACACTTTTAACTGCACTGTTGGATCACTGAACAGAAGGGTACGTGTCACGGCTGGGTCATCTCTTGATGTAGTCACCGAGTCTGAACGGTTTTACTCTCCATACTGTAAGCACGTTATTTTTTACACGGCGTGCCGTATGCCAACACCGAAGCAAACCTGCAGACATTGCCGAGAGGGGGGCGGGGGGTGTTTAAACTATAAACTGCAAAGTGTGGGGTAGTACACATGTTGTACATTTTCATTTCTACGTGACTCCGTGCTGCAACCAGTTTGTCCCGTACCCACTTGCTGGCTGAGTGTTTAGGCATCATCGCTTGTACCAGATGTATACAAAACTTGTGTTTGTGTGGGAGGTGACTTGCGTCGGTGTAATCTTTGCATACATGGGGTGTTCTTTATCTGTTTTCTGGCCGCTCCTCTTCTTTCCTGGGGTATAGCTTCCGATAAGAGCTATATATCTTTGTATACATTTTTCATAATGCTGGCACCTTGCCGTCTTGGCAGAAGATAGTTATATTGTGCTTAAAAAAGGCATAATATCTACAACCCATGGCGGTAGCGAATGTGACCTCTTCATAGCACAAAACCTGGGCTGAGTTGTAGAGACCATGTGTTGCCAATGCAACGTAATCCATCTCTCGTACTTTTCACGATGTTTATTTCTTGCATCTTCCTGAACCTGTCATGCCATTCACGAAAGAACAACAGATTATATGGTTTGACCACCTCATAAGAATGCCCCGGAACCATCTGTCACAAAGAGCCACATTGAATAAATATGATGGATACAGAGCAAGGGGAAGGCCACATGAAAGATGGGGTGATAGTATCAAGAACAACCATAGAGAAATGAAGATCAGCTTACAAAACGCATTAGAAAGAGCTCACTAAATATCTTCACATAATTCTGTCTCCTCCCCAACATTTCACTGAAGTAAATAGAGGAATAGAAGAAGAATAGGAAGAAGAAGAAGAAGATTTTACAGAAAGTGCGGAGACGATACAGAATGATAATGCTAGTCATTTGTATGTCTTCCATTGTTAAACCCACAATATTGTATGTTGAAAACTTGTCGTTCCTTGTCTGTGATCGTTCTTGCGAAGGGCTGGCATACCTGTGATTGTGTTATTCTCTGGGTTGTCTTAACCGTTTCTATTAAACCCTAAAGTGTTGAGACAAAAAACTTCCTATCTAAACCTTTTCTCTTCTAGCCTAAAATGTAAAGACAAATAACTTATCTAAACCTTTTCTCTTGAAAATGGATGATTTTACCCTTAAAAAGTCGACAGGGTCGACTTCATTGAACCGGGTTTTATCCCATATGGCTCAGTCTCTTTCCGCAACGCGTGCTGCCGAAAGCGTCGTACAAAGCACGAACTCCCTAGTTTCAGCGACAACCCTTAGGAGTCGGTTCTCTTCAACACTAACATATCTAAACCCCTTCTCTTCTACTATAAAGTATAGATATAAAGAACTTTCGAATGTTCTCGTATTGTTTCTCGTATCTTCTCTGCTATCCACATACGAGGCGCGTGCTACATACATATCGTCTCCCTAACAAGGTAGCTCTTTACTACAGGCAAGTACCGAATACGTATATTTTCATCTTGATTTTTTCATGTAGTTGTATCAGTGAAAGTTTGTTATTTGTGTGGACGAAGGGTTTAGCTGCAACTTCCACTGTGTCACTGTAGTGTTTGGCAGCGCAAGAGAAAGAAGGCTGTGGACAGACGGCATAGACTATTATTAGAAGACCCTGATTTAGTCAAGCTTAACGAATCTACTTTTCGTTTTCGTTGATTCCTGCATCGTATCATCATCATCATCATCATCATCTTCCACTTCTGCCGTCAAGCGTCGTGGGGAGGAATAATTTGCGTTCCAGCGCCCGGTGGACGGCACTGGATAGTGTCATTCCGTGAGGTTGTACAATGTCTCTGATGTCGTCAATCCATGTTCTTCTTGGACGTCCTCGTGGTCTCGTCGCAGATGATCTTTGATGTAAGGCCAGTGATGGTAGTTGTTGATGTTGCATTCTAATGACATGGCCAAACCACTTGATCTTCTGTCTGTCAATAAATGTGGCACAAGGTGTTGATCCCACAGTCTGTCTGATAGTAGCATTTCTTACTCGGTCTCGGATTGTTAAGTTGGCAGCTCTCCTCAGGCATCTCATTTCGCAGGTGTTGATTTTGCGAAGGTGTAATTTGGATAAAGTCCAGGTTTGAGATTGGTAGCATAGGGTTGGTGTGAATATGCTGTTTATTATCTGTCGTTTTGCGGACATGGGTATGTTTGAATGTTTCAGTAAGGGTGATAGTTGATATGTAAGTGCACTAGCTTTTTGACATCTGATGTCATCGTATCATTGAGGGAAATAAAGCTTTGCTCTTTATATACGGCATCCGTACTGTTATCATCATCATCACCATCATAATCATCATGGCTGAAGTTATCTTCACACTAGATATCAGACAGCAGAAGGCGTGATCATAAGGTGTCTGCATCTCGTATTCAAAGAAGGAAGATTGAACACGTCTGGGTTTCAAGTCATGTAATCACGTCTCTTCACTGACCCCTGTCATCGGTAGTTCTCTCCGCCTTAGGTCAATCGGCGCAGCATTGTTCACGCAAGACTGTATGTAGTAGTTGTTGTTTCTTGGGCGTCCTATCTTTCTTGTCCTTTAAATTTTGCCATGGAGTATTTTCAGTAGTAGAACTCCATGCCTCATTGTATGACCAAGGCAAAACAACTTTGTACATTCTGCAATAGATGTCTAATTCTCCAAATGTCGTTAACATGTGCTCGTCTGATCTGTCCTGAGTCCCGATGACCGCAAGTAGACACTCTTTATGTAACCAAGCACAGAAGTCACCCATTGCTCCAGTTAGTTGCATGTCCTTTACAGCAGGTTGCAATCAACCCCAGCACTTTCTTTTTGGCTGTGTGTGATTTACTTGCACAATTTACGTTCAGTAGTTTGCCATTGCTGTTTTAACGACCGACGCTTATAACATTGTTAAAAAGCAACACAAGGCCGTCTGCTTCCAAATCGCCTGTAGCTTTTTTTAGAACCTGGTATGTGGAATTGTGAATCACGTTCGCGACCCCTTCGCCACAGACGCCGGTGTCACCGAATGACCCAGGTAAAACTGTATGTTTCAGTAATTGCCTGTTTCCCCAAATGTGGTATGCATTAGCTTATTCGATCTCTTTTCCGCCCACGAGACCGCAAGTACACAATCTTGATTTAACCAACCAAAGATCTCGAGGGGGGTAATCCCAGGACACCAACGCTACTTGGCCATTGTGCTACCAAACAATCATGGATAGACATTCAGTATGGGGGGGGGGGGGGGTGTTAGTCTGACTAGCTGATCCCACGGTCAGGTTATATTGAACCCCAGGACCGGCTTTCTGTACAAGTTGTGCAATAGCCGTGGCTAATACGTACCACAGAAATGCATTAAACGCATTGTGTGCAATGAAGCGTCAGCGCTTGAGCTTACACCTGTTAAAGGTTTAGGCTTACACCCCTCCTGTGTTTTCCCATGATGTGTATTATTGATTATTGCACATTTGTCATGCGTTTTAATGCATATTGTTCAGTTGTTGTCTAAGATTAGCTTCATAAGTGATGTAAGAATGACATAATGTATGAGGGCAGAGCGATAAAAAGGGCACAATATCAGACGGGCCTGCGGGCCTGCGGGCCGAATTCTTAACCCTTTGAAAATAAATTTCGTTCGTTTGTTCGTTCCCACTGATTTGTGATTCTGTCGTCTCTGTACGGCGGCCGTATAATTGGGTATTTCTTCTAACAAGAATTTCCTTTGGCAGTTCTTGTAAGAACATAGTCCACATGCCCATGAAGGCAGTCTGCCTATGGAAGAAACCTGAACAGTCGAAATAGGAAGATGTTGTGGCACTGGACTAGATAGAAAGCGATCATCTACGCATTACAATGGATGCTGTGCACCGCGTATAGCGCACACCACGTATAGCGCACCTTGATCGCAGAAGAAGAAGAAGAAGAAGAAGAAGAAGAAGAAGAAGAAGAAGAAGAAGAAGAAGACACCGGGAAAACAAGATCATAAAGTATCTCTACACCCCGTGGTAGAAGAGAAGGCCAAAAAGACTAAGGTATCTCTCCACACTCGGTATGAGCAGATGAAACACCTACTAAGATGACACGACATCTCTGCGCTGGCCTCCCAAAGACAACTCAAAGATTCTTTTACACTCTGTAAGGCACATTGGCCATATGGTGCCAGGCCCATATTTGTATAGACCAGTGGGCACTGGGCGGGTGGTGTGGCAGTCTTGACTTCCCAAGAAGTACCCGTTTCAGGCCGGGCGACCGGGAAGCCCAGCTCCATTTTTAAAATAAGCTCTGGTGCGGATTTGAACCCCCGACCACCGGCCGGTAGGGGAGGGTCAAGCCACTACAAAGAGCAAAAAAAAAACACTAAACAATAGTGTCGGTTGGTTGGTTGTAAATCCTCTTGAATGAGTTTTAAGTCTGACGTTTCTTGAAGGTTGAGAGTTTTAAGTCCGATGTCTCTTGAAGATTGAGAGTGTTAAGTCCTATGTTTCTTGAAGATTGAGAGTGTTAAGTCCGATGTATTTGTGTTCATGTTGTTTAAGCCCTGACAAGGCTTGCGTTTATCTGCGATGCTTGCTTGCTTGTGTTCGCTGGCTGTGTGAACTCCAGCGTGAAGTCCTGCATGTCAGATGAAGACATCCTGTTGTGCAACATCAGTGTATTGTCATACAGGACCTGAGGTTTGCGTGAGTATCCGTTGTCCCATGTCTGGCGTATTGGTGTGCAGACTGGTGGTTCCTCGCCGTGCAGGCAGACACTCTCCGACTTCGGAAGAATCAACGATCCTACTACGTTAGCCAGGACCCCCAAGGGACCTGTTGTCCAGGGCGCACGACTAGGACGTGTTAGTAGGTCTTGGCCAGTATAGAATCTGGCCCTGGTGCCTTGGAAACACCTCTGCGTTCCGTTTATCTGAGTGAGTTTGGTGTAAAAATTTTCCTGTTGACCCGGTATCAAATGACTAACTCCACCCCAACTGTGTTGCAGACGTCTTCTTACCCTTTCCAATGTCAGAAGTTTGTGAGATTTGTAAGACCGGTACTGGAAGATTACATCTTCGGATACGCATTTCCACTCCTGGAACGTTAACGATGTTGGGCACCCAGTCTGAGGATAGAGTGGTGCTCCAAGATCTTGCAAATGGTGGCATTTGGGCAGACAGACAAAAGATCAACGAATCGGTAGACAGACACGCAACACTGGACAAGAAGACAGACAAATAGCCAACAAACCGCTCCAGTCACCAATCACCAATGAGGAGTCTTACTTTTACATTTTATGCCACGTGACTACACCATTGATGCACATGTCTTTGTGATGTCTTCCTCGTGCTTTTTTGCCTTGAGTAACGGCCCTGAATAAAAGAAACCTATGGGAATATCTTCGGTTAGACATGACGCAGATGTCTCTTTCTAGAGCAAGTTGCTAGTCTGTCTGATGGTCTGTGTGACGTGACGATCATTTCCCTAGAGCGGTCCCTCGAGCTTGGTAACTCCAGCCACGAAAAAAACTACACTCGTGAGCCTGAAAACGAATCCAGTACCGTTGTAACCCGAGGCAGGTGTCTTACTGCGTCGCCACGGATGCTTGGGGGGTGGGGGTGGGGGGGGGGAGGGGGAGGGGGGGGGAACAAATATCTGGAGACTGTTAAAAATAGAACCGCTAGTGCATTAACCACATTGACACCGCAGCTCCTACGTTGCGTACTTCTACCGTTCTTTGATAAAGATTTTTGTCGAAACCCTAGTTACCGTGGCTCCTGGATGTCGACCGAGCTACGCATCCTCATTATCTTGTATAAAGGTATATGTGTGTACCGTGTGCGTAATATTCCGTGGAATGAAGTAAACATTTATCAGAATTGTCGTGTAGATAGCGGCGTGTATATACAGCTGTCCGGGTTTCACAAACATTGATTGCTGGCCGGCGGCATCCTTCGTCTAGGCGAGTTCCCTGTCAGCGCGTGAGTAGCACGGACGGAGTCGTCAGCATGTGTAGAATCGCCGCACAGGAGTCCGTTAGCCACACACTGAGGCATTGTCATTGTAGGCATACACGTTAGCCACACAGTGAGGCATTGTCATTGTAGACATACACGTTAGCCACACAATGAGGCATTGTAATTGTAGGTATACACGTTAGCCACACACTGAGCCATTGTCATTGTAGGTATACACGTTAGCCACACACTGAGGCATTGTCATTGTAGGTATACACGTTAGCCACACACTGAGCCATTGTCATTGTAGGTATACACGTTAGCCACACACTGAGCCATTGTCATTGTAGGTATACACGTTAGCCACACAGTGAGGCATTGTCATTGTAGGTATACACGTTAGCCACACACTGAGACATTGTCATTGTAGGTATACACGTTAGCCACACACTGAGACATTGTCATTGTAGGTATACACGTTAGCCACACACTGAGCCATTGTCATTGTAGGTATACACGTTAGCCACACACTGAGACATTGTCATTGTAGGTATACACGTTAGCCACTCAGTGAGGCATTGTCATTGTAGGTATACACGTTAGCCACACACTGAGACATTGTCATTGTAGGTATACACGTTAGCCACACACTGAGACATTGTCATTGTAGGTATACACGTTAGCCACTCAGTGAGGCATTGTCATTGTAGGTATACACGTTAGCCACACACTGAGACATTGTCATTGTAGGTATACACGTTAGCCACTCAGTGAGACATTGTCATTGTAGGTATACACGTTAGCCACTCAGTGAGACATTGTCATTGTAGGTATACACGTTAGCCACTCAGTGAGACATTGTCATTGTAGGTATACACGTTAGCCAAACACTGAGACATTGTCATTGTAGGTATACACGTTAGCCACACACTGAGCCATTGTCATTGTAGGTATACACGTCTGTGTAGAATTAACAACTTTTTCCCTCCCTAGCTCCATCGCCTTCGCATTCATCATCTTCTCCAAGTCCCGCGTCCTCTGTTTCTCTTTCCAATTCTTCTGATTCTCTTTCCACTTCTTCTGATTCTCTTCCACTTCTTCTGATTCTCATTCCACTTCTTCTGATTCTCATTCCACTTCTTCTGATTCTCTTCCACTTCTTCTGATTCTCTTCCACTTCTTCTGATTCTCATTCCACTTTTTCTGCTTTTCACTAAGATGTCGACGTATCCGACCTGGAGTTGTGTTTAGGTACAGCTGACTTCGCACGATCACCAGAGTCGTGGATCAGCTCTGCGTGTTTGTCTCAATTAAGCCTCCATGGTCAAGCCATCCAGGTATTTACTTCTCTGCCTTTCCCTTTTTCTTCTCCCCCCAACCCTTCCAGTTGTCACCAAGGTCTCCAGTTTATTTCTTCTCCCCCCAATCCTGCCAGTTGTCACCACGGTCTCCAGTTTATTTCTTCTCCCCCCAATCCTGCCAGTTGTCACCAAGGTCTCCAGTTTATTTCTTCTCCCCCCAACCCTGCCAGTTGTCACCAAGGTCTCCAGTTTATTTCTTCTCCCCCCAACCCTGCCAGTTGTCACCAAGGTCTCCAGTTTATTTCTTCTCCCCCCAACCCTGCCAGTTGTCACCAAGGTCTCCAGTTTATTTCTTCTCATAAGGTGCTCACAAAAATCTTGACGTCTACATCCAGTTTCTCTAAGCAGTTTACGGTTCTCATTTGTTCCTTGTAGGACTTGCTCATTAGTTTTTCCGGCTGTCCATGGTATTCTTTGCAGTTTCCTTAGAAACCACATTTCCACTGTATCTAAGTTATCTTCAATTCCGAATTCACTTGGTACATTGTCCCGTTCGGCCAGTCCCTGCAGTAATTATCTGGATACATTCGGGCAGTCATGCCCGACATACTTGGTGTTGCACATGTCTGTCCATTGTAAGGGAGATAGCAGCGTTGAGTGTGAGTGCCAGCGGACCTTCATTTGTTTGCCTTCAAGCCGTCTCTGGTTACACGCTAGGGGAATCAGGTAGACACTCCGGCTTGCCATTTGACAGTTGCTGTGATAGATCTGTGTGCTTAGGATGTCTGTGTGGCAACCGTGATTGAATATGTGTCACTGGTCAGCTGATATTATACACCTGACTTTCTCCGTCTCTCCCTCTCCTCTCACTCCCCCCCCCCCCCACCCCCACACACACACGCACGCACACGACACACAAGCACACACTTACACATACACACAATGTAGTGCTTTAAATCAGGACCGTGCGGTAGATTTTCTCAGTGTGATGCACGAAATGCCGTCCCATACATGTTTTTTTTTCCTTTAAAAATGCCGCCCATTTATGAAACCCCCTTACGGTGCCGCCTGATGCGGCCGCCTCTCTGTATCATAGCACGGCAGGCCCTGGTTTAAATGTTATAACTTCTTACTGCGGTTCGAACCGCCAGTGAACTATCAGCGTACGGGCTTAATGTTCTCTCGGTCGAGGTCCCCCCCCCCCCCCCCGTGCCCACACACACGCACGCACAGACACACACATACACAGCTTAGTTAAATATAACTTTTTGGACGCACGTCTCAATAAGAATAGTACTGCCGGTACACGAACATAGCACACAGATTTAGTGCTCTCTCTCTCTCTTTCTCTCTCTCTCTCTCTCTCACTCACTCCACGCACCCACACTCCCTCTCCCTCCTTCCCCCTCCTTCCCCCATCTCTCTCTGCTTCCTTCCTGCCACAGCGGACTGCAATATACCCACTTGCTATCTGCAGTCACATATGTACAAGTTGTCCGGCGCAGAAGAAAATACCTCGCGGTTGACACTGATGATTGATCCTGCCGGAGAGGATGTCGAAAAACAGGAGAGGGTTGAGGAGGGAAGAGGAAACAGACATTTTCACTGTGCAGTTAAGGATCTCTAATCTCAGGACATGTTCAAACTGCCCCACTCGCGTGTTCAAAACGCGTGTTCTTATCATACAATGATCGGTGTTGGATCAACAGAAAGACAGCAGGGAAAACATTCTCTTTTTTCTCGGAAAGACGTAACCATTAGCGTGTTTAAAGAACGTGGAAGTAAAAAATCTTAACGCGAGCACATACGTTTGTGATGGCCTGTTTCTGGCGTGGCTCCCAATTGTCTGGAGCACGTACTGGTGATCTACACTAACATCAGATTGACACATTTGAACAGTCTAGTTGCCTGGGGTTTAACACACACACACATAACATCATATTGTCATATTTGAACAGTCTAGTTGTCTGGGGTTTAACACACACACATAACATCATATTGTCATATTTGAACAGTCTAGTTGCCTGGGGTTTAACACACACATAACATCATATTGTCATATTTGAACAGTCTAGTTGCCTGGGGTTTAACACACACACATAACATCATATTGTCATATTTGAACAGTCTAGTTGCCTGGGGTTTAACACACACACACATAACATCATATTGACATATTTGAACAGTCTAGTTGCCTGGGGTTTAACACACACACATAACATCATATTGTCATATTTGAACAGTCTAGTTGCCTGGGGTTTAACACACACACATAACATCATATTGTCATATTTGAACAGTCTAGTTGCCTGGGGTTTAACACACACACATAACATCATATTGACATATTTGAACAGTCTAGTTGCCTGGGGTTTAACACACACACATAACTTCACATTGACATATTTGAACATATAGTCTAGTTGCCTGGGGTTTAACACACACACACACACATAGCATCATATTGACATATTTGAACAGTCTAGTTGCCTGGGGTTTAACACACACACATAACATCATATTGACATATTTGAACAGTCTAGTTGCCTGGGGTTTACAACACACACATAACATCATATTGTCATATTTGAACAGTCTAGTTGCCTGGGGTTTAACACACACACATAACATCATATTGTCATATTTGAACAGTCTAGTTGCCTGGGGTTTAACACACACACATAACATCATATTGTCATATTTGAACAGTCTAGTTGCCTGGGGTTTAACACACACACATAACTTCACATTGACATATTTGAACAGATAGTCTAGTTGTCTGGGGTTTAACACACACACATAACATCATATTGTCATATTTGAACAGTCTAGTTGCCTGGGGTTTAACACACACACATAACATCATATTGACATATTTGAACAGTCTAGTTGCCTGGGGTTTAACACACACACACACATAACTTCATATTGACATATTTGAACAGTCTAGTTGCCTGGGGTTTAACACACACACATAACTTCACATTGACATATTTGAACAGATAGTCTAGTTGTCTGGAGTTTAACACACACACACATAACATCATATTGTCATATTTGAACAGTCTAGTTGCCTGGGGTTTAACACACACACATAACATCATATTGTCATATTTGAACAGTCTAGTTGCCTGGGGTTTAACACACACACATAACATCATATTGTCATATTTGAACAGTCTAGTTGCCTGGGGTTTAACACACACACACATAACATCATATTGTCATATTTGAACAGTCTAGTTGCCTGGGGTTTAACACACACACATAAAATCATATTGACATATTTGAACAGCTAGTCTAGTTGCCTGGGGTTTTACGCACATATAACTTTGAGATTGGCATATTTGAACAGATAGTCTAGTTGCCTGGGGTTTAACACATACATAACATCACATTGACATATTTGAACAAATAGTCTAGTTGCCTGGGGTTTAACCGCTGCAGATACCGCTTGAGGCTAGATCAGTAACGGGGTAGTTTATCCCGATGTCACTCTTATCATCATCACCATCACCATCATCATCATCATCATCATCATCATCATCATCATCATCATCATCATCATCATCATCATCATCATCACCTTCATAATTTCATCACATTGACATTGACACATCACATTGACATATTTGAACAGATAGTCTAGTTGTCTGGGGTTTAACACACACACATAACATCATATTATCATATTTGAACAGTCTAGTTGCCTGGGGTTTAACACACACACATAACATCATATTGACATATTTGAACAGTCTAGTTGCCTGGGGTTTAACACACACACACATAACTTCATATTGACATATTTGAACAGTCTAGTTGCCTGGGGTTTAACACACACACATAACATCATATTGACATATTTGAACAGCTAGTCTAGTTGCCTGGGGTTTTACTCACATATAACTTTGAGATTGGCATATTTGAACAGATAGTCTAGTTGCCTGGGGTTTAACACATACATAACATCACATTGACATATTTGAACAAATAGTCTAGTTGCCTGGTGTTTAACCGCTGCAGATACCGCTTGAGGCTAGATCAGTAACGGGGTAGTTTATCCCGATGTCACTCTTATCATCATCATCATCATCATCATCATCATCATCATCATCATCACCTTCATAATTTCCGGTCCAGGCTTTTGTAGTCTGTCGTATGACGTTAATGCATTGACCTGCAGGGTTACAGCTGACAGTCTTGCTGGGGATTCACAGCCAGTCAGGCAGCTAACTGTCCGTGAGAGGTTGCTGAATTATTTCGGTCTCCAGGGAGTTTGACCTGAGGCTGAAGTTGGAGACCAAGTCAGGGCAACACATCCACACATCCGGCCTGTGCTGGCAGTTGGTGAACAGGAAACTGACCACCACATACACACTCTCTCTCTCTCTCTCTCTCTCTCTCACGCACACATCACATTCAGACATTCTGTCCGCCGACTGTCCGTCTGTCTATACGTCTGTCTATCTCTCTCCGTATACCTCTGTCTGTCTATATCTCTCTGCACCCTTTCTCTGCCCCTCTCTATTACTCTCTTAACGTGGTCATCCTACCTGAAATACTTGTACAAATAGACAAAGACACCCGTCTTTCCTTTGCCATAGAAGATGTCATGTTTTTGGGCTGTTCGTGATTCCTGAGTAAGTTTTACGTTCAGTAGTTTGCCATTGCTTTCTGAACGACTGGCACATATACCTTTTTTTTTGATAAAAACCGGCACCGCTGTTCTTCGAACCCGGGTATACGGGATTACGAATCGCGCCCCTATCACCTTCGCCAGGACATAAATTTCATTTGTTGATAACAATTCTGGATCGACGCCGAGCGCGAGGCCCCGTCACAGACTCCAGTGTTGTTGAGGCGTCTGGTAGCAGCAGTCACTCATGTACAGGTAAACAGATCTCTGGTCTGCCAGGTAAACAGTGCAGGTTGATGGCAGTTCATTGGTTAGACCTACAGGCCGTTACGACTTTTATCTTCCAGACCAGTAGCCCTCTTCAGAGCTGGATATGTGCAGTTATGGGATGTTCCTTTTATGTTGTATTGTTTATTGACAAGTGCACTCAAAGTCGCCTCTCTCTCTCTCTCTCTCTCTCTCTCTCTCTCTCTCTCTCTCTCTCTCTCTCTCTCTCTCTCTTCTCTCTCTCTCTCTCCCCTCGCTCTCGCTCCTTTTCCTATCCCCCCTCTCTCCCTCTTTCCCCTCTCCCTCTCTCTCACTCACACAGTTTATCTCTCATTCGTTCATTTTATCCCTCCCTCTCTCTCACTCTTTCATTCTCTTTCACACACACACACACACTCTATGACTCGTTCCTTATCCTCCCCCCTCTAACTTTTTCATACTCTCCCCCTCTGTCTCTCTCTCTCCCTCTCTATCTCTCTGTCTATATCTCTCCCTCTCTCCTCCTATCTCTCTGACTTCCTCGCTTTCTCCCACACAGATTCTCTCTCTCATTTGTTCATTATATCCCCCCCCTCTCACTTTTTCATTCTCTCTCTCACACACACGATATGGCTCGTTCATTATCCTCCACCCTCTCACTTTTTCGTGCTCTATCTATCTATCTATCTATCTATCTATCTATCTATCTGTCTGTCTGTCTGTCTGTCTGTCTGTCTGTCTGTCTGTCTGTCTGTCTGTCTGTCTGACTGACTGACTGACTGACTGACTGACTGACTGACTGACTGACTGACTGACTGACTGACTGACTGACTGACTGACTGACTGACTGCCTGCCTGCCTGCCTGCCTGCCTGCCTGCCTGCCTGTCTGTCTGTCTGTTTGTCTATCTCCCTCCCTCCCTCCCTCCATCCACCCATCCACCCACCCACCCACCCACCCACCCACCCACCCATCCATCTCTCTGACACATGCACACATCCTTATTTATACATTTACGTTCATGTAATTATCTTTGTAATGATGTCGGCGCCTTGTCCCCGTGATATCTCTTACTCCACATCATTTTGTTTTTCCCTGTCCATCCTTCCCCCCACAACATGCCTGCTTTTGTCTCCCTCGTACTCGTATCTGACTTTAGTACTTTCCTCATGTTTGATCTATCTTCTCTATGTGTTGCTATTACTTAACTCGGCGTGTCTCACCCATCCTTTCTCTATTCTTCACTACAACTTCCCCCTATTTGTCCTCATCTAGTCCCTTTTCTGTTAACAATCCCCTACTCCTTCTCTTCCATTTCTCCCTGTCTCCAACAACGGCTTTCCTCTCTGTGTCTCCCTATACTTTCTCTCTTTCTCTGCCACCTTCGCCCGTCCCGCCCACCAAGTTATACGCGAACACTTGCGTGTAATCCGGAATGTAGCCACAAGTTGAGTATGTGCGTGCCATGTAAGCCTCTCTGTAAGCGTTTGATTAGCCGACTTACCGGCCAGTCGAATTACACGCAGCAGGCGATTGATTGGCAACCAGGCCTGGTTCACTCAGTGGCATCAGAATTCATCCCCAGTTGTAGAGATAGGGAAAGTGAGTTAATTAGTAGCTGCTTTAACAGACGGTCAATCAAATGGGGAACCCTCTGAGGCCACTAAGACCGTTCATAAATAAACACATATAGTATTTTTTCTTTGGCGCTCACGGAAGGAGGAGAAGGAAGCAGAGATTAGAGGACGCACTAGACAACATAAAAAATTTAAGCTATAGTTACCGACCGGGATCGAACCTGCAGGAACAAGTGTGCTTCGCGCATGACAAGCTAGTCTATTTGTGTGTTTATTTATGAACTAACAGACAGTCAGGCAAGTAACTGGTAAGGGAGGTAACTGCATAAGGCGGTAAGGGAAGTAACTAATATCAACTCTTATTGTACCACAAAAGACAGCTTGCCTGGGTCTGTTGAGAGGGAGTAGCGAAAGCGATCCGCAATTCCGCATACCGATCTCGGAACACATCTGCCGGCGATTTGGAATCAGACCGCCTTGCTTTATTCTTTGACAATGGTATTAGCGTGGGTCGTTCAGAAAACAGTGGCAAACAACTGAACGTTAATGTGCCCAGTAGACAAAGACACACTGTCCAACATTGCTGGGCTTGATTGCGACCTCCTGTAAAAAACATGCAACAAACTGAACAGATTGCCTTAGTTTCCACACACCGACTCTCTCATTGCCCCACATCCCGACCCTCTGATTGTCTCACACACCGACTCTCTCATTGCCCCACATCCCGACCCTCTGATTGTCCCACATCCCGACCCTCTGATTGTCCCACACACCGACTCTCTCATTGTCCCACACACCGACTCTCTCATTGTCCCACACACCGACTCTCTCATTGTCCCACACACCGACTCTCTCATTGTCCCACACACCGACTCTCTTATTGTCCCACATACCGACTCTCTCATTGTCCCACACACCGACTCTCATTGTCCCACATACCGACTCTCTCATTGTCCCACATACCGACTCTCTGATTGTCCCACATACCGACCCTCTCATTGTCCCACATACCGACCCTCTCATTGTCCCACACACCGACTCTCTCATTGTCCCACACACCGACTCTCTCATTGTCCCACATATTGACTCTCTCATTGTCCCACACACCGACTCTCTCATTGTCCCACACACTGACTCTCTCATTGTCCCACACACCGACTCTCTCATTGTCCCACACACCGACTCTCTCATTGTCCCACACACAGACTCATTTTCCCACACACCGACCCTCTCATTGTCCCACACACTGACTCTCTCATTGTCCTACACACCGACTCTCTCATTGTCCCACACACTGACTCTCATTGTCCCACACACCGACTCTCTTATTGTCCCACACACCGACTCTCTCATTGTCCCACACACCGACTCTCTTATTGTCCCACACACAGACTCTCTTATTGTCCCACATACCGACTCTCTTATTGTCCCACATACCGACTCTCTTATTGTCCCACACACCGACTCTCTTATTGTCCCACACACCGACTCTCTTATTGTCCCACACACCGACTCTCTTATTGTCCCACACACCGACTCTCTTATTGTCCCACACACCGACTCTCTTATTGTCCCACACACCGACTCTCTTATTGTCCCACACACCGACTCTCTTATTGTCCCACACACCGACTCTCTTATTGTCCCACATACCGACTCTCATTGTCCCACACACCGACTCTCTTATTGTCCCACACACCGACTCTCTTATTGTCCCACACACCGACTCTCTCATTGTCCCACACACCGACTCTCTTATTGTCCCACATACCGACTTTCTCAGTGCCCCACACACCGACCCTCTCATTGTCCCACACACCGACCCTCTCATTGTCCCACACATCGATTCTCTCATTGTCCCACACACCGACTCTCTTATTGTCCCACATACCGACTTTCTCAGTGCCCCACACACCGACTCTCTCATTGCCCCACATCCCGACCCTCTGATTGTCCCACACACCGACTCTCTCATTGTCCCACATCCTGACCCTCTGATTGTCCCACACACCGACCCTCTGATTTTCCCACATCCCGACCCTCTGATTTTCCCACACACCGACTCTCTCATTGTCCCACATCCCGACCCTCTGATTGTCCCACACACCGACTCTCTCATTGCTCCACACCCCGACCCTCCGATTGTCCCACATCCCGACCCTCTGATTGTCCCACACACCGACTCTCTGATTGTCCCACATCCCGACCCTCTGATTGTCCCACACACCGACTCTCTCATTGTACCACATACCGACTCTCTCATTGTCCCACATCCCGACCCTCTGATTGTCACACATCCCGACTCTCTGATTGTCCCACACACCGACTCTCTCATTGTCCCACATCCCGACCATCTGATTGTCCCACACACCGACTCTCTCATTGCCCCACATCCCGACCCTCTGATTGTCCCACACACCGACTCTCTCATTGTCCCACATCCCGACCCTCTGATTGTCCCACACACCGACTCTCTCATTGCCCCACACCCCGACCCTCCGATTGTCCCACATCCCGACCCTCTGATTGTCCCACACACCGACTCTCTCATTGTCCCACATCCCGACCCTCTGATTGTCCCAAACACTGACTCTCTCATTGCCCCACATCCCGACCCTCTGATTGTCCCACACACCGACTCTCTGATTGCCCCACATCCCGACCCTCTGATTGTCCCACACACCGACTCTCTCATTGTACCACACACCGACTCTCTCATTGTCCCACATCCCGACCCTCTGATTGTCACACATTTCGACTCTCTCATTGTCCCACACACCGACTCTCTCATTGTCCCACATCCCGACTCTCTCATTGTCCCACACACCGACTCTCTGATTGCCCCACATCCCGACCCTCTGATTGTCCCACACACCGACTCTCTCATTGCCCCACATCCCGACCCTCTGATTGTCCCACACACCTACTCTCTCATTGTCCCACATCCCGACCCTCTCATTGTCCCACACACCGACTCTCTCATTGTCCCACATCCCGACCATCTGATTGTCCCACATCCCGACCCTCTGATTGTCCCACACACCGACTCTCTCATTGTCCCACACACCGACTCTCTCATTGTCCCACACACCGACTCTCTCATTGTCCCACACACCGACTCTCTCATTGTCCCACACACCGACTCTCTCATTGTCCCACACACCGACTCTCTGATTGCCCCACATCCCGACCCTCTGATTGTCCCACACACCGACTCTCTCATTGCCCCACATCCCGACCCTCTGATTGTCCCACACACCTACTCTCTCATTGTCCCACATCCCGACCCTCTGATTGTCCCACACACCGACTCTCTCATTGCCCCACATCCCGACCCTCTGATTGTCCCACACACCGACCCTCTCATTGTCCCACACACCGACAATCTCTCTTATTGTCCCACATACCGACTTTCTCAGTGCCCCACACACCGACTCTCTCATTGTCCCACATACTGACTCTCTCATTGTCCCACACACAGACTCATTGTCCCACACACCGACTCTCTCAGTGTCCAACACACCGACTCTGTGTCCCACATACCTACTCTCTTATTGTCCCACATACCGAGTCTCTCAGTGTCCCACACATCGACTCTCATTGTCCCACATACCGACTCTCTCATTGTCGCACGCAGAATGTGCGTTCCACGCTAACCCACAGAGTTGTGTATCGTCGCTGACATTTCGCGCTGACGACACCTGCAGCCGCTGTTGTGTTGTTTCGCTCACAGAAGGGTTATTTTCTCGTTACAGGCCAGTGTGATTGCCATTTCTTCAATGGTTTGACTTTGGTAAACATGTGAAGTATGTTTCACACACCACCTCACATCAGACCTTCATCATCCAGTATGGCCTCACGAGTCAATCCATATTGCCAGCTTCCTGCCCATCCTTTCTTTCTCTCTTTGTACCCCACTCACGGAGATAACATATTATAGAGGTTGTCGGGAGCACGGCTTGTATGCCATGTCCGCTTCTCTAGAGCTGGTTATGTGGCTCCATCTACACAGCTAATGGTATAGAAGTTATTTCCTGTGTTATCCTGGGTGGTACCTTAAACAATTTGCATATCCTTTACAGGACGTCGCTGTCAATCCCAGCATTTTTGGCTGCTTGTGATTTCTTGGCAAATTTACGTTCAGTAGTTTGTCATTGTTTTCGGAACAACCGGCATTCAAACCCTTGTATGGAAACCAACGCAAGGCAGTCTGCTTCCAAATAGCCCGCAGCTGTGTTTCGAACGCGATATGCGGGATTACGAATCGCGCCTGTACACCGTCGCCACGGAGTCGGTGGGTGGTGCCTAATATATACAATGAGAGGTTGGTCAGTCCGACAACTGGTCTTGCAGTCCTCTGATCACCTCCCTCCGCTGTCTATTATATTTGTAACATTGTTTGTGACATATTTGTACACTTGCTATTGGAGAGATAATGTGGGGGGGGGGGGGGGGGGGGGGGTTTCCCCTTTCATTCCTCACGTGTGTGTGTTTTTTTTTTACATACAAACACACACGCCCGCGCGCGCATACAAACACACACACACACACACACACACATAGAGAGAGAGAGAGAGAGAGAGAGAGTACCTATTGCCATAAGCTCTTAAGAAGCTACTTACATACTTCTGTACTTGATTAATGCGCAATCAACACCACCATATCACTCAGGGCAAACCAACAGATGCCCCCTCTCCCCCCTGATCGTTCCTGTGACATGTTAATTGTCAGCACCTCGGGGTCCTCTGTGTTTCGAGGATATTATTGCGGACAACAGACTTACATCCACATTTAACTATTTTTATAACACTATCATCCAGTAGAGATACTGTACATAACTGAGCTCTCACATACGTCTTTCGAAATATCTCTCTGACGTAATCCAGACTCCCTGCCTCTGTTGCTGTCACGTGTCAGTTATCTATCATGTCTTAAATCTATCAACGTTGTGGTCTTCCTCTTCTGCGCGTCCGAGGTACACTTCCCTTCACACTTATTTTTATTTCAAGACTTTCTTGTCTTTTTGTGTGCTTTTAACATTTCACGTTTCTTATTTTTGTTTGTCTTAATAACCACCGTCTTCCAGTATTGAGTTCTCGCTGGACAGATCCCCTTTCATCCAAATTAATATTTATTCTTCTTCTGTACCATGTTTGTCTAAAGGCGGATGTATTTTTTTGCTAATTTGACAAACGTCTATGTTTTGCACCTGCATTTTGTCACAGGAAACATGCTTGCTCTTATTATTATATCTTTGTTATTTTGCCTATTTCCAGAATTCATTTCCTAACCTTCAATGACAGAGATTTATTGCATAAAATATTCTTCATTGTATAGGTGTTTGCTTGTCGTATTCTGCTGTTTTTCTCTGTGATACATTTTCCATCTGATGTTAGCCATCTGTCTAAATAATTGAATTTCTCAGCTTGCCCCAAGTTAATATCACTTACTTTAATTGTACATTTATGCATGATCCGTTTATTTCATACTTTCATTAATTGTGCCTTCCTGTTGTTCAAGCAAAGGAGCACGTTTCACTTTCTACAACCAGCGTATCAGTCACTTTGTGCAATTATATCTGCTGTCAAGACGATGTCATCAGCATAACGTAAGCAAGCTATTCATATTCTGATCGCCAGCCGCGATCCCTGGCATATGTTCTATAAATCTAATTATACGCTAACTGTGTCAGATACAGTATACATCTTTGTCTGACGTCCTTCTCTGTGCACTGAAATATTCTTAAATTGTTGATTCTTATACCTGCAGTTCGCAACCAATGTTCCTTCTTATTTGCATATCTTTGCCATCAATGTTTAATTGTTCTAGTAATGTGATTATTTGTTTCTGCAGTGAGTAGTTCTTAGTGGACAAAAGGGGGCGTGTTCCCGCTCATTGAGGTGTGTTGTGTATATTGTGCATGACACAAACATAGACTATTATCACCCATGTCCATTTTAGTGTTTCAGTAACCGGGATGGTGAAGCCAACAGGTCCATCAGCTTGTAGCCTGACACTCCAAGTTGACTGGGACAGTATATCAAAACACCCGCTCTCTCCTAGCTGACACTCCAAGTTGACTGAACAGTATCAAAAGATTCGCTCTATCTTAGCTGACACTCCAAGTTGACTGGGACAGTATATGAAAAGATCGCTCTCTCTCCTAGCTGACACTCCAAGTTGACTGGGACAGTATATCAAAACACCCGCTCTCTCCTAGCTGACACTCCAAGTTGACTGGGACAGTATATCAAAACACCCGCTCTCTCCTAGCTGACACTCCAAGTTGACTGGGACAGTATATGAAAAGATCGCTCTCTCCTAGCAGACACTCCAAGCTGACTGGGACAGTATATGAAAAGATCGCTCTCTCTCCTAGCTGACACTCCAAGTTGGCTGGGACAGTATATCAAAACACCCGCTCTCTCCTAGCTGACACTCCAAGTTGACTGGGACAGTATATCAAAACACCCGCTCTCTCCTAGCTGACACTCCAAGTTGACTGGGACAGTATATGAAAAGATCGCTCTCTCCTAGCAGACACTCCAAGCTGACTGGGACAGTATATGAAAAGATCGCTCTCTCTCCTAGCTGACACTCCAAGTTGGCTGGGACAGTATATCAAAACACCCGCTCTCTCCTAGCTGACACTCCAAGTTGACTGGGACAGTATATGAAAAGATCGCTCTCTCTCCTAGCTTACACTCCAAGTTGACTGGGCAGTATCAAAAGATTCGCTCTCTCCTAGCTGACACTCCAAGTTGACTGGGACAGTATATGAAAAGATCGCTCTCTCTCCTAGCTGACACTCCAAGTTGACTGGGACAGTATATGAAAAGACCGCTCTCTCTCCTAGCTGACACTCCAAGTTGACTGGGGCAGTATATGAAAAGATCGCTCTCTTTCCTAGCTGACACTCCAAGTTGACTGGGGCAGTATATCAAAAGATCGCTCTCTCTCCTAGCTGACACTCCAAGTTGACTGGGACAGTATATCAAAACACCCGCTCTCTCCTAGCTGACACTCCAAGTTGACTGGGACAGTATATCAAAAGATCGCTCTCTCCTAGCTGACACTCCAAGTTGACTGGGATAGTATATCAAAACACCCGCTCTCTCCTAGCTGACACTCCAAGTTGACTGGGACAGTATATCAAAAGATCGCTCTCTCCTAGCTGACACTCCAAGTTGACTGGGACAGTATATCAAAAGATCGCTCTCTCCTAGCTGACACTCCAAGTTGACTGGGACAGTATATCAAAAGATCGCTCTCTCCTAGCAGACACTCTAAGTTGACTGGGACAGTATATCAAAAGATCGCTCTCTCCTAGCAGACACTCCAAGTTGACTGGGACAGTATATCAAAAGATCGCTCTCTCCTAGCAGACACTCCAAGTTGACTGGGACAGTATATCAAAAGATCGCTCTCTCCTAGCAGACACTCCAAGTTGACTGGGGCAGTATATCAAAAGATCGCTCTCTCCTAGCAGACACTCCAAGTTGACTGGGACAGTATATCAAAAGATCGCTCTCTCCTAGCAGACACTCCAAGTTGACTGGGACAGTATATCAAAAGATCGCTCTCTCCTAGCAGACACTCCAAGTTGACTGGGACAGTATATCAAAAGATCGCTCTCTCCTAGCCTATCACTCCAAGCTGACTGGGACAGTATATGAAAAGATCGCTCTCTCCTAGCAGACACTCCAAGTTGACTGGGGCAGTATATCAAAAGATCGCTCTCTCCTAGCAGACACTCCAAGTTGACTGGGACAGTATATCAAAAGATCGCTCTCTCCTAGCAGACACTCCAAGTTGACTGGGACAGTATATCAAAAGATCGCTCTCTCCTAGCCTATCACTCCAAGCTGACTGGGACAGTATATGAAAAGATCGCTCTCTCCTAGCAGACACTCTAAGTTGACTGGGACAGTATATCAAAAGATCGCTCTCTCCTAGCAGACACTCCAAGTTGACTGGGACAGTATATCAAAAGATCGCTCTCTCCTAGCAGACACTCCAAGTTGACTGGGACAGTATATCAAAAGATCGCTCTCTCCTAGCCTATCACTCCAAGCTGACTGGGACAGTATATGAAAAGATCGCTCTCTCCTAGCAGACACTCCAAGTTGACTGGGACAGTATATCAAAAGATCGCTCTCTCCTAGCAGACACTCCAAGTTGACTGGGACAGTATATCAAAAGATCGCTCTCTCCTAGCAGACACTCCAAGTTGACTGGGACAGTATATCAAAAGATCGCTCTCTCCTAGCTGACACTCCAAGTTGACTGGGGCAGTATATCAAAAGATCGCTCTCTCCTAGCAGACACTCCAAGTTGACTGGGACAGTATATCAAAAGATCGCTCTCTCCTAGCAGACACTCCAAGTTGACTGGGACAGTAAATGAAAAGATTGCTCTCTCCTAGCAGACACTCCAAGTTGACTGGGGCAGTATATCAAAAGATCGCTCTCTCCCCTTGCTGACACTCCAAGTTGACTGGGACAGTATATCAAAAGATCGCTCTCTCCTAGCAGACACTCCAAGTTGACTGGGGCAGTATATCAAAAGATCGCTCTCTCCTAGCCTATCACTCCAAGCTGACTGGGACAGTATATGAAAAGATCGCTCTCTCTCTCCTAGCCTATCACTTCAAGCTGACTGGGACAGTATATGCAAAGATCCGTCCTCTTCTAGCCTAACACTCCAACATGACTGGGCACTATGTTTTGCATTGCCACTAATTCTCCTTCTTCTTCTGTTTATGTGGCAACGTTCGATTGTGCACGTGTATTTCGTGTGTTCAGCTGCCTAGCCACCGTTGACGTTCATCGGTCTTGATTACCTGTCTACTCGCATAAAGTTGTCATGCCGAGATTAATGTGACAAGGAAGATGTTCAGACTCTTGTGATCCGCCTGCTTCAGTCAAGGAAGCAGCAAATACTTGTTGACAGACGAAGCGAGAGTATGTCAACAAAGATACCCAGATCACAAACGTAAGAGACAGAAAGTATAAGTGCACATCTCTCTCTCTCTCTCTCTCTCTCTCTCTCTCTCTCTCTCTCTCTCTCTCTCTCTCTTTCTCTCTCTCTCTGTCTTTCTTCCTCACACATCCCTCTCTCCAGTCCCACTCCCTCTTCCTCCTTCTCCTCTCTCCCTATCTCCCCGCCCCCTCTCTTACCCACTCTCTCTCTCTCTCTCTCTCTAACACACACACACACACACATTTACATGATAAAACAGTGGTGGTGAAAACGACAGTAAAATAACCAGTAAATAAATACGCATAAAAGAATGTGAATACAGGTTGTATACAAGTCACGAACAAGGATGTATGAGCATCTCCCAGTGTAGATTCTCAGACTCAGGAAACCCTTCGGCTGCCGGTAATTTCACCTTTACCGCCGTTTTATGCCAGCAATCCTGCGTGCTCGGCCAAGGATGACTCCTGTTTGCGTCACTCGGGCAGGTGAGAGAGATGTTTCTGACATCTGTTATGAGCTGAGTGAGATAGACAGACGTTTTACGTTCAAACAGGATTATGAAATCAAGGTAGAAGTTCTGAGTTGAAACAAGCTTCTGAGATTTTGTTGTCTTTTACCTGAAGTATGATGATGGCAGAAGAGACACAGAAATCAAAAAAAAAAAGAAATTAGGAATGACCAAAATGATTTCAACAGCATGAAATCAGTATTAACATCTAGAGAGGTTAACAACGCAATAAAAAATGAGAATTGTCAAATGTTTTGTATATTCAACACTACTATATGGCGCTGAAGCCTGGACAATGAACAAGCAATTAGAAAGTCGAAAATAGGACCTGGAGGTGTGGATATACAGAAGAATATGTCATATTTTATGGAAACAAAAACAATCAAATACAGAGATTCTAGAATAACTGGGAATGAAAAGAGAGTCGATGAAAGAAATAAAAAAGAGGCAAATGAAATATTTTGGCCTCGTTAAAAGACATAACACTCTTATAAAAACCTTACTGGAGGGCAAGATCGAAGGTAAGCGAGCAACAGGTAGACAACGATACAAGTGGGAAGATAACATCAAGAGATGGACGAACAGCAATCTGACAGAATGTAGAGTCAGAGCGAGAGGCAGACAGTGTTGGAGATCCATCACAGCCAACCTTCATTGTGGAGACGGCAGCTGATTGATTGATTGATCTTAAGTATAGAATGTGCTATATGGATAGATTTCCTACAGTATGTATGGATATTTATTCGAATTTTCTGGGAACTGTCGGGATAGAAAGCGCGAGGGATTCCACCTCATGCAATGGCCTTGGATACGTGCAGGCCTACCACCTAACATTCCACGATAGTTGCGTCCACCTCGCGTTGCTGGTGGAGTTTCTGTTAGAAAGGTGGTGTTTCCCAGGCTTGTCTCCCTCCATGGACTGCCATAGTAAATGACAGCGCTTGCCTGCAAGAGGCTAATGACAGCAGAAAAGGATATACTTATAGAAAAAAGAGACGAGTTCCTTTGGTCACATAATGAGAAGAGAGACATTGGAAAACACCGCGGTAACTGGGCAGATCAGTGGGTGAAGCGGCACAGGCAGATCAAGAGAAATGACGCTGGATAGACAGGCGGTGGCATGGAGGAATATCATCAGCAGAGTTGATCCAGAACACCGAGGACCGAGATCTGTGGAGAGACATGAACACCTACGCCAGCTGGCAGGGTACACGATGAGGATGATGATGAGAATTCCCCCCCCCCCCCCCCGCCTGCTTTAGCCTGCTACCTGATTTCTCACTGAGCTGTCCCAGGAAATGCTCTTATCGCGCAGAGATAGCCATGTCGGCATACGCTGGCCACATGACCGGTGATTGATTTGCTGCTTAGTTTGATACAGTTCTCTCTCTCTCTCTCTCTCTCTCTCTCTCTCTCGCCCTCTCTCTCTCGCCCTCTCTCTCTCTCGCCCTCTCTCTCTCGCCCTCTCTCTCTCGCCCTCTCTCTCAGTAAGTGTAAACGATGAATAGTCCACTAACTACCCCACCTACCCTCTCTCTCTCCCTCTCCCTCACCCCTCTCTCTCTCTCTCCCTCTCTTCCCCCTCTCTCAGTACAGTGTAATCGACGAATAGTCTACTAACTACCCCACCTACCCTCTCTCTCTCCCTCTCCCTCACCCCTCTCCCTCTCTCTCCCTCTCTCTTCCCCCTCAGTACAGTGTAATCGACGAATAGTCTACTAACTGTAACGAGTTCGCCTTGGGTAGTGAGAGTGAACCACACCCGAGGTGTCTCTACCACTCCCGTGTATTCTAGCCCCAGGGGTTGGACAGGCTGATACACAATTTGTCCCTGTGGTTGATCTCAAATTAGTTATATAAGTCTACAAGCCCCTCCAGATTCTAGACCCCCACTAACTACCTACTCCTGTGGAACAATGAACACTTAGGCATCGTCCGAGACCACATTCAATAAGTATACAAAGAGCAAGTCAACATATATCAACTTTATTCTACCCCTGAGAATACAGAACTGAAATGAATATCCTGAGAGAAAATCTATTTACATAAATAGAAGATAGGGTAGAGACAGAATCAGAGATCTTGTGGTCATCATTAAGTTGAGAAGTAGAGTGGATGCAGATGTCCCGTCCAGTCGGTCCGCCACTCACCCGGCCTCCTTCCAGTGAGATGACTTGGACCTTGGTGACCACTCCGTCTCCCAAGCGTGGATCAACAATAATAGAGTTACTGCTGTACCTCACTCAACTGGACCATCTGCATCTTCCTCATACAGTACTAAGTCACTGCGAATAAAGTACTGCACAGGTATCTGTAATCACTAGCTGGACTACAATCCTCCTGGATTGCCCAACTAATCTAAACTTAAGGAATGTCAATAAGCTATGACCAATCTAATGGTCGATCTGTAGCACATTAATCATGAGTGATGAATCTGTCACTGACCAATTTAACGGTCTCACACTTCAAACACAGTAGCACTGAGTTTTGTCTATGTTCATGACCAATTCAATGGTCCCTAACTGATAGTACAGTAACACTGGGTTTCGATTCAGTTCTTTGACCAATTCAATGGTCCCTTACTGATAACACAGTTCACTGCTCAGCACATCAGATAATGTAACATAGTTCAAAGTCTGCACACTGTTTCAATATAATAGTAGAATCAGATACATATTTCTTTTGGAGACCATATTCAGGTTGAACTAGATTCCCTAGTCCCTTGACACATCACTTTCTTTGGGTATCTTATACGGACGCTGGTGTAGGTCTCATCAGGACCTTCCACTAGAGCTGTCGTAGGAACCTCCTAAGTGTAGGAATAAACATGTTTCCGCGTTTAGGCAGAACCACCGCATTTGTATACGGTCAGATGTCTCTTGTCATAGAGCATGATTGCTCAAATACTGAAAGCTCCTTCTGAAATACTATATCTTCACAAGTATAAACTCAACAACAAACCATCGTGTCCCACACATGCACCATCAGGGCACTTGAATCTCTGGATGCACCTTCATACATAATGGGTCACCCTGGCATATGGTGTGGTTAAGTCAGGCGAGGTAAGTATATGGTTCACCCCTTCGCTGTGGCATACGAAGTGGTTTCCGGCCAACAACAAATCTAGTTGACTGGTTCCTCAACAGGCAACTCCTGAAAAGGGAGGGCGACAGGTGAGAGTACTCTGGCCCAAACATTGGTCCACATGCATCCTATCAATAGCTACTCAACTCTCAGTCATGCTAATTAGTTATACAAATAACTAAAGCAGTATCTCTATATGTAGAGTAGCAAAGCATGGGTCGTGGATGTCAGCTGGCCTCAAGAGAACAGCCCGTCAAACAAAGTAAGAATCAGAATGACGAGTCTGATCATAGGTCTCACCTATCCCTAATCCTCTACCAGTTGTCGCTAACGTCACTATTGAAAGTAAGCTTCTATCTTAGTTCTACAATTAATTAAACTAAACCCTAAGGTAAAGAGTCCCTGGACTCGCTCCTTATATTAATAATGTTCAATAAGAAACCTAAGCTTGATCAATATACCATCCCTCGGGATATAGGGATAATACATGATCATATCAGTATATACACCTTCCTGATTGCTTGTGGGACTACCTGCCCACACTGTAGCAACCTCTTCTTATCAGACTCTGACTTAGAGTCAAGAAGCCATTCTTGAGAAAACATGTTCCCCACATGTTCCAAGGGTAATGTTCCAGCTCCGCCCTTCCCAAGTGGATGAGCCTTGGTTGGACCGAACTTCATTTGTGGCCTGGTCTGCCACAACATACTTTCGTACCTTGCTTGCAATTCCCCATATTCCATATGTCCCCGGTCTCATACAGCCTCCTTGCATCCTTCCATACTTCCAGCACCTTAGCATTCACTCGCACTAACGCCAGTATGAAAGAAACAGGATAGCTTAGACAAGAATTCAGAACGCATGTTTATATCGCGACGGCACGCATTGGCGTTCGGTATTCCTTCCCGAAGTATCACATACCATGACCTAATATATATACACAATGTCACAGCATATATATATATATATATATATATAAATCATCAATGAAGACTTACCTTCACACAGAAATCCCTTGTTCCACACACAATGAATTCACTATTTAATTACACCACAATAGTTTCCTCATTCCTAGTGGCACAGAACTAAGTTCTCTCCTTACGTTGTCACTAAGCACACTTCTGTTGGGATCTCCACCTACCCACTTACCTTGTCTAACAGTTCTTGTTGTACTCTTCACTGACTGTCATAAATCTAGATCTCAATCAGACCTATTAACTAACTCCTATTCTAACACAACAACCTAATAGATGCAACAATTTGCAATACTTGATACATACAAGATACGTTTCAATCGCAAACATAACACGACTGCATTACCACCAGGTGATTCGCGAACACTCAGTTGTAAACAAACACACGGCGTAGCCTACAACAGGCGTTATCGATCCGTTAGCTCATGAATAATGCAGCGGCATCCGCATACTAATGAGGTTAGCACAGTTGCGTTTTATAGAACAATGACAGAGTTAATTAATTTAAACAAATCCGTACCTTGATTCATGAACCAGACTCCAGTCAGCTTCAGAACTGTTTAAGGGCACATCAGCCTCCTTAAGCCAACAGTCAGCCGATATATGGTGGTTATTAGACGCAAACAAAATGGCTCAAACCGGCCAGCGTCTTCTCTCTCCAAAATGTCAGAAGTGAATGAACACTCTAGCCGCATTTCTCCCCTCGTGCCAATTCCTGCGCATGAGAAGTGAGTGCTTCTTGGGGAAAAACACTTTCACGGGAAACATTACTTTCCCCTAGGATTTCTAGATTTCTCTCTGCACGAGAATACAATGCAGTACCCGGCAACCCCGGTTCATTCAAACACCGGTTATTTGAGATGATTCTAGATGGAAAATACCTAGCGGCTTTCCTCAGTCTATTTATAGCTGGGAAAGTCCCTAATGACACGTCAAATAGTGCAGTAACCAAACGACCCTAGACAGATGATAGCCGTTTTGTCACACTAACTACCCCACCTACCCTCTCTCTGTCTCTGTCTGTCTGTCTGTCTCTCTCTCTCTCTCGCCCTCTCTCTTCCCCCTCAGTACAGTGTAAACGACGAATAGTCCACTAGCTACCCCACCTACCCCCAAACCCTTCCCCTTGTAAGACGGGCCTGCGTGCCCAATTTGTAACCCTTTTAAAATAAAGTTGAATTGAAATTGAAACCCACCAGCAGATACTCAGGTCAGTGTATTTTGTACAGGAGACGACATGTCCAGGTCAGTTTGTCTCTCCTGTCATCGACTACACTAGGTGGGGGAAGGGTTTGTCGGATAGAGGTGGGGGAAGGGTTTGTCTGTTAGAGATGGGGGAAGGGTTTGTCAGATAGGGGTGGGGGAAGAGGTTGTCAGATAGAGGTGGGAGAAGGGTTTGACAGATATAGGTGGTGGGAAGGAGTTGTCGGTTAGAGATGGGGAAGGGGTTGTCAGATAGAGGTGGGAGAAGGGTTTGACAGATAGTGGTGGGGGAAGAGTTTCTCAGATAGAGGCGGAGAAGGGTTTGACAGATATAGATGGTGGGAAGGGTTTGTCAGATATAGGTAGGGGAAGGGTTTGTCGGTTAGAGATGGGGGAAGGGATTGTCAGATAGAGATGGGGGGAAGGGTTTGGCAGATAGAGGTGGAGGAAGAGTTTGTGAGATATAGGTGAGGGGGGGAAGGGTTTGTCAGATAGAGGTGGGGGAAGGGTTTGTCAGATAGAGGTGGGAGATAGGTTTGTCAAATACAGGTGGAGAAAGAGTTTGTCAGATAGAGATGGGGGAAGGGTTTGAGAGATATGGGTGGAACAGGAGGTTTTCAGACAGAAGTGGGGGAAGGGTTTGTCAGATAGAGGTGGGGGAAGGGTTTGTCAGATAGAGGTGGGAGAAGGGTTTGCGAGATATAGGTGGGAACAGGGGGTTGTCAGACAGAGGTGGTGGAACGGTTTGTCAGATAGAAGTGGGGGAAGGGTTTGTCAGATAGAGGTGGGGAAAGGGTTTGTCAGATCGAGCTGGGGGAAGGGTTTGAGAGATATAGGTGAGAACAAGGGGTTGTTAGACAGAGGCGTGGGAAGGATTTGTCAGATATAGGTGGAGGAAGGGTTTGTCGGATAGGGGTGGGGGAAGGGGTTGTCAGGAGTGGGGGAAGGGGTTGTCAGATAGAGGTGGGAGAAGGGTTTGACAGATAGAGGCGGAGGAAGAGTTTCTAGATAGAGGTGGGGGAAGGGTTTGACAGATATAGGTGGTGGGAAGGGTTTGTCAGATATAGGTAGGGGAAGGGTTGTCGGTTAGAGATGGGGGAAGGGATTGTCAGATAGAGATGGGGGAAGGGTTTGACAGATAGGGGTGGTGGAAGGGTTTGACAGATAGAGGTGGGGGAAGAGTTTGCCAGACAGAGGTGGGAAAGGGTTTGTCAGATAGAGATTGGGGATAGGTTTGTCAGATAGAGGTGGAGAAAGAGTTTGTCAGATAGAGATGAGGGAAGGGTTTGAGAGATATGGGTGGGAACAAGAGGTTGTCAGACAGAGGTGGGGGAAGGGTTTGTTAGATAGAGGTGGGGGAAGGGTTTGTTAGATAGAGGTTGGGGAACGGTTTGTTAGATAGAGGTGGGGGAAGGGTTTGTCAGATAGAGGTGGGGGGACGATTTGTTAGATAGAGGTGGGGGAAGGGTTTGCGAGATATAGGTGGGAACAAGGGGTTGTCAGACAGAGGTGGGGGAAGTGTTTGTCAGATAGAAGTTGGGGAAGTGTTTGTCAGATAGAAGTTGGGGAAGTGTTTGTCAGATAGAAGTTGGGGAAGTGTTTGTCAGATAGAAGTTGGGGAAGTATTTGTCAGATAGAAGTTGGGGAAGTGTTTGTCAGATAGAGGCGGGGGAAGGGTTTGTCAAATAGAGGTGGGGGAAGGGTTTGAGAGATATAGATGGGAACAAGGGGTTGTTAGACAGAGGTGGGGGAAGGGTTTGTCAGATAGAGATGGAAGAAGGGTTTGTGAGATATAGGCGGGAATAGGGGGTTGTCTAATAGAGGTTGAAAAAAAAAGTGGGGAAGGGTTTGACAGATAGAAGTGGAAGCATGGATTTTCAGATAAAGACGAGGCGTTAATATTAGCACGTCTCCATCCACAAAATGAGGGATGGAGGGAGAGGGAAAGAGAGACAGGGAGAGAGAGAGAGAGAGTCTGTCGGAAATCTATCAGAGCCAAACTTCAATGTGAAGATGGCATCACCCATTCGATATTATTTGGAGAGAGAGAGATCGGGGGAGAGAGAGAGACCGGGGGAGGGGGGGGGTGGAGAGAGAGACTTGGGATGCACTAGATAGATAGGGTTTTTATTTGCCAGGGAAATCTCTGAGACTGGTGTTTGCGGGTAATCGGTTGCCAGTAAAGACAGGTCGTACCGAGGGCGGTGGTGAGTGGTCTCTCAGCCACCTTCTAGGTTCAACCATTAGTACTGGTATATATGTGTCTGCGCGAGAGCACCTGCATGGGCGATTTTAGCAAGTCTGACGAAAGATTGAACTACCCCTAAACACCGTCTTGAAAATCGCTGTGTACAGAGAGAGAGAGAGAGAGAGAGAGAGAGAGAGAGAGAGAGAGAGAGAGAGAGAGAGAGAGAGAGAGAGAGAGAGAGAGAGAGAGAGAGAGAGAGAGAGAGAGAGGACTGCAAATTCTCACTAACGTCACCTACAAGATACCAGGTTGACTAAGATATTGAAAGTCGTACGCACAAGATGCCCCTGGACATAGGGGTCGAGTCAGTTGACAGGAAAACAGCCAACACCCGTGGAAGACACCCGGCCAACCTAGACTGTATGCCAGTCTGTATGGGCTGTCCTTGAACTATGACCTGGTGACATCAGAATTTGTCTCACGGCGGATGTAGAGTTCACACACCGGTCTTATTGGAATCTGCACTTGGAGAAGGAAAGGAGACCTCTGGAAAAAGTCCCCCGTGAAGACAGTACTTTGTTCCTGTGCCGGGAGAACATCCACAGCTGGGCCGGGAACATCCGGCCCACGGACAGTATAAGGTCCACGAAGTCATTTGGTCTGGTCCTGCTAAGGCAACCGCAGGCGGGACTCTAAATTCAATAAATCTAGGAGCATTTTTCATAGGAACATAAATTTATGTTCAGTGAATCATAATAATAATGTAAATTTTTAGGGACCAGCAAGGAGCGTCCATTACGGGATAGAAATGGCACTCGTTTGACCAAATATAACCAATTTTTAAGTTGATAGTTTTATATGGCCCACAATTGATGTTATACAAATCCGATTACATTGAAAAGTAGGTTCCCCAGGCCTGCTCTACAGGAACCTGACTTATAAATGCAAGCCCTTGTCGGGGTCTGGACAATCTGAAGCCCAGGGCATCGGAGTTCAAGCTCAATTTACCAGAACATTCACAAGCAACCAAGCAACCAAGCAGCCAGTCAATTAACCAAACCAACCAACCAACCAGCCAGTCAACCAACTAATCTGTCAACTAACCAACTTATTAACCAAGCAACTAACCAATTAATTACCCAACCAACCAACCAGCCAACGGCACATCAGAAAGGAAACTTCTCACACCCTGTCTAGTGTGTCTAGAGGGATAGGTCTCTGATATCTTCTTGTTGTCTTTTGTAACCATAAATATATTTATTTCTTCCTCTTATAGTCCATGCCGTGTGGCGTTGGCGATCATGTCTGTCCACAGCCTTCTGCCTGCCTGCCTGCCTGCCTGCCTGCCTGCCTGCCCGCCCGCCCGCCCGCCCGTCCGTCCGTCCGTCCGTCCATCCGTCCGTCTGTGTGTCTGTCCGTCTCTCTCTCTCTCTCTCTCTCTCTCTCTCTCTCTCTCTCTCTCTCTCTCTCTCTCTCTCTCTCTCTCTCTCTCTCTCTCTCTCTCTCTCTCTCTCTCTCTCTTTACCGACGTTCCTCCATGACATGATGTCAAAGTGTCAGCATCTTCTATTTTGATTTCGTCCTGCCTCGCTTTCCCTCCAACTTCCCCGGTTGTAACGACATACTCCAGCATTACCCTTTTAATGATGTACCCAAAGAATGTGGACTGTCTTCTTCTGATGCGAGTAACCAATTCTCTTTGTGAGTTCACTTCTATCACAATACTTCCGTTGCTCTTTCTATCGGACCTCTGTGTTCTTATCATTCTCTTATAAAACCACATGCTGTATCCACATAATGCCTCTCATGTCTGCACAACGTCCACGATGTTGTTGATGTGTGTTCCCTACTTTGAACTTAAGCGTAGTCCGTTTACGCACTTCTACTTCTAGTGCACTGGACTTATTTTTGCGTGTGTATTAGCTTTCCCTATTACCACTTTCCCTGGTCATCTGGCTAACCCACTCCGACTTCAGAGGGGCTTAAATAATTATATTAACAAATTCAGTGCCAAACAAAAAATGGCTTGGACCAAACAAAAATGAGTGGCAGAAAATGGAAAGTAAGGGTATGTCACAGTTATGACTTAAAAGTTGTTCGTATGGTAGTGGACATATTGTATTACAACCCAATGACAACATTTTGGCAATATATAAGCCGATGGCAGATACGGGAAATAGCTTAAGACGATTATTCATCCCATGGCACTTAATCTGTTAAATACATTGGCTTGTTTCAAATTGGTTCTATGCACTTTGATGTTGCACCTGGATATACAATGTTTCTTTGTTATAACCATTACTTTGGTTTTTATGTTATTCAGAGTCCTTTACTTTCTGTCTCAGTCATCTCTGTCATATCATATGCAACAAATATACTGATCACATCCCAAGTAGCTTCTGGTATGTGGTGGCATTTACTTGCGGCAATCACCTGCCTGCCAGCTATAGGGAAATACCACCACTGTATGTTGCAGGGAGAACTCCGGTGACTGCAACCGTTTGCTACATGTTCATGTGCCAGTTGGCCTTTTCCTAAGCCAAACTGATAATCAATCACCCTGTGACATAATTGTAGGTTATCTTCTCTTGAAAGTTACGATACGTTACAATCCCACCATGTGGTTACAATTCCACTATGTTGGATGTTCTGTGTCCTGGTTTCAGGGACCTGGCTCCAGGAGTGATGGCCAGGAAGGGATGTCTAATTAAACCCAGCTGTAGGCCATCAGCAAGAATGTAATTACATAAGTCTCTTCCTCCTCTCTCTCTTCCTTCCTCCCACTCTCGCACTCATCCCCTCTCTTTCCCTCTGCACACTCTCTTTCTCTCTCACTCTAGATATTTTGGCCAAGCTGGCATGGTAAATATGAAGCTATTGTGGGCCGTAGTCCATCGTTTCACTGCATTTCTGAATCATAACCAGAACACTCTTTACATGATTTTCATATATTTAATGCATCTGTAGATGTGCACACACTTATGCAAGTGGGTGTATGTGTGCACACACATATATCTTGTTAGTGGTGAATACTGTGATTCCCTTTACAGTAATTGTCTCTTGTGGAACACTTGTGATATCTTTACAGTAATTGTCTCTTAGGGAATACTGTGATTCCCTTTACAGTGGTTGTCTCGTAGGGAATACTGTGATCTCTTTACGGTAATTGCCTCTTGGGTAATACTGTGATTCCTTACCAGTAATTGTCTCTTAAGGAATACTGTGATTCCCTTTATAGTAATGGTCTTTTGTGGATACTGTGATCCTTGTACAGTAATTGTCTCTTGGAGAATACTGTGATTCGCTTTACAGTAATTGTCTCTTGTGGAATACTGTGATATCTCTATAGTAATTGTCTCTTAGGGAATACTGTGATTCCCTTTACAGAGGTTGTCTCTTAGAGAGTACTATGATCCCTTTACAGTAATTGTCTCTTAGGCAATACTGTGATTCCCTTTACAGTAATTGTCTCTTAGGGAATACTGAGATCCCCTTTACAGTAATTGTTTCTTAGGGAAGACTGTGATATCTTTGCAGTAATTGTCTTTTAGGGAATACTGTGATTTCCTTTACAGTGGTTGTCTCTTGGGGAATACTGTGATTCCCTTTACAGTTGTTGTCTCTTGGGGAATACTGTGATCCCGTTACAGTAATTGTCTCTTGGGTAATACTGTGATCCCTTTACAGTAATTGTCTCTTAGGGAATACTGTGATCCCTTTATAGTAATTGTCTCTTAGGGAATACTGTGATCCCTGTACAGTAATTGTCTCGTAGGGAATACTGTGATCCCTGTACAGTAATTGTCTTGGGGAATACTGTGATACCTTTACAGCAGTTGCGTGGGGTTCTAACATGGAGGAACCTCTCAGTGGAAGGACCTCATGTGTTACAACTAATTGATGCTGGAACAAACAGCTCCTTGACTTGACAGCTTCCATTGAGGGAAACAGGACGTCTGTGGGTCTGGAGTGCTGTGATGTCAGTTCTTTATAAACTATCCATGACAAGTGAGAGCATGATCTTGTTTACACTTGAAGTTTAGTCATGAGTATGTCTTCTGCCAGTGAGCTGGACAACGTATTGGTGTTACCTTTCCTCTGGAGTCAACTAGGCAGGCCGAGAGAGGGATTACGCTGGGTGGGCAACACATGGTCTCTACATCCAGCCCAGGCTTTGTGCTATAGAGAGGTATAACATTCACTACCCCCATGGGTTGTAGTTGTTATGTCTTGTTAGAAGCACAATGTAACAAACTATTGTCTGTCAAGACGGCCAGGTGCTAGTGACAAACATAACTTTCTATCTATCTCTCAGAATTCATCCCAGGCTCTGTATTTGACCAGAATAACTCCTAGCACAATTCAGCTAACTTGTCCTAACACACCAACACTTCCTCTAACATGTCTTGCTGAGTCATATTGATTTCCTTATTTATCATCCTTATAATTATGGCATAGAATCCACGAGCCAACATAACAGGCAAAAACTCCTGGGAAATCAACACATATTATTATTCATATTCATATGCCAGTTGGCCACACATTTTTCTCACAAACCAAACGGAACACATCGGTGTGAACAAAGCTTCAATTTCTTTCTGTTGTCTAGTGCATCCTGTAGTATCTACTTCTGGCCTTATCCTCCATTGACTCAGTGCTAATCAATACTGGTTTATAAAATAATAGCTGTTTCAAGCGTTATGGGGGTTCTGGAATTCTCTATTTTCTGCAATAATGCAACCTGTAACAACAACTGAGCTGAGAAATTGGCATGGCTATGTAAACAAAAAGTACTCATTTCACCAGCATTCTGTTTTTGCTGGCCCAAAAAATAGAAGCTTATTGCTTATGTTTGTTTTGTGAGTGAAATTCCTTGAGAGTTATTTATGTCTTTTTGTTTTAACAGCATGCAGCGGAGCTGGAGAAGAAACAGAACGAGGCAGAGGTCAAGAAGCTGAAGGGGACGGAGGTTCAGTACAGTCATGTGATCCAGGTAAAAACTGCTGGTTCTTCCACCATCCTTGTGTTGTGGAGACTGATTCTCTAGTCCAGTCTCTAGGGGTGTCCATGCGGGTTCTGGAAATTGACATGGAGAAACTTGACATGGAGAAAGTTGAAACTAATTGGGTGTTCCAGTTTCTAGGGGTGTCCATGCAGATTGTGGAAATTGACATGGAGAAACTTGACACCAATTGGGTGTTCCAGTCTCTAGGGATGTCCATTATAAGGCTATTGTGATCTTGACACAGACTGGATATTCCTGGCACTACCCAGTGGAAAATGCAAGCGAAACAGAGGACCCACATGTGGAGAGTGATTCAGTGGGAGTGAGACTAAATTACTAGAAGACTGGAGAGTGAGAAGCGGGGAGTACGAAGGGGGTCTGGAAGACACTCATTGCATTGTGGAAAACAGGCAGATGTCCAGTTAGACTGCCACTAGTACCATCAACATGGGTACTCTTCATTGACCACTGAAGAAGGGGACAGGCATGTGTGGGAATGCCCCAGTGCAGGGATGTTGATTCTTGATTTCATATTTCATGGTGTCCAGTCTCTGGAAATGTCTATTGTGGGTCTAATGGGATTGTCCAGTCTCTGGGGATGTATAGTATGGGTCTATTGGTAGTCTAATCTCTGGGTGTGTCCATTGTGGATCTATTGGGATTGTCCAGTCTCTTGGGGTGTCCGTTGTAGGGCTATTGGGATTGTCCAGTCTCTGGGGATTTCTGTTGTGGGTCTGTTGGGATTGATATGTAGAGGCTTGGCTGAGACTGGGTTGATCAGTCTTTAGGGGATTAGATCATGGAGCCATTGGGTCTAGTTGTATAGAGTCTGGAGAGTAACTGAATAGTCCAATCTCTAGGGGGCTAGATCATGGGGTTGTTGTGGAGACTGTAGACTGAAGAACAGTACTAAAGTTGAGAGGGTTGACTTTGTTAAACCAGGTTTTACCTCATCTGACCTGGTGTCTTTCTGCACGAGAGACATGTCGACTGGCAAGTAACTGAATAGTTCAGTCTCTGGGGGATTGGATCATGTGGTTGTTGTACCAGGCTGAGAATCAGTTGTGGCATTGCTACATTACACTCGGTTGTAACATAGGTATCTGACTTGACTGTGACTTAGAGAGAGAAGGAAGGGCCAGGAAGAAAGGTAGCTGGTCACCTCATTTAGTAAAACCATGATTTTGTTTGTCTGAAATGGTATTTTCAGTGGCCAAAATTGGCTCACTGCAACCAAGGTAGATCCTTGGTGTCTTCTTCAGTTCTGGAGCAGACGTTGGTGCTCATGACTCTCCAGTCCTCTCTGTCAATTGTTAGTTAGCTAGTTAGTTAGTTAGTTAGTTAGTCAAGGTTCCAACTTCACGGCAACGGGTTGTCCCCATTATGCTCCGTTCCTGTGCCAGTGAATATCACACAAAATGCTCCCCACTGTCCACTGTGAAAAGTGGAATGGGCAGGGGTCTCAGCAATCCAACAGCCCGCACAGGTACACTGTGCATAATGCTGCTGCCAGAATGCCAACACAAAATTAATCCACGAAAACTACAGTTCATCGTCGATGGACTCGGCAGTCACCAGAAAGACCTCATTGACCTGGGTTTTCTCACATGGCTCGGTTTTTTTACCGCAGGGCGACCCGCCGAAAGTGTCGCATAAAGCACGAAATCCGCAGCTTCAGCGTCGTCTCCCGGGAGTCTCCTGAAAAATGCGCTCGTGAACCCGAAAAGGCAAATCAGTCTATTCAGAAACAGCCGGTAGCCATTGTTCCGAACATGCAGGTCACTGTACAGGACAGATGTAAAAAGCATTCCCATCAAATTTCACAGCTCAGTGTTGCCCACACACTCACTCAGTAGCAGGGTGACGGAACCATGTACTACCAGTCCAGCATGAGGAAAATGCAATTGAAAACCGTAGCTGCAAGCATAAACACGCCACAGGACTTAACGGTTCAATGCCTAACCGCCATGTTGGCAACCAGAAGTCTGTCAATTGTTTGTTTGTTAACTCCAGGGAAAGGCCAGACTGACAGTTAATCAGACTGCTACTAGTACCATTTGTATTGGGATTCTTTGCTGGCTGTTTAATCAATTAGCATCATAATTTTGAATTTGCCAAAATTTGGAACGTTGTAACTCTGGGACTTCCTTATCCATCTAAGTCTTTGTAAGTGAAAAGTGTCAATGTTTACTACACTATTTTTAAAATGAAGATTTAAAACAATTTGCTGGACAGTTGCTGCATGTGAAGAGCAACAAGTTCCTGACGGTCAACAAGCGTCTGCCAGCCCTGCTGGAGAAGAACGCCATGAGGGTCATCTTAGACAGCGCTGGCAACGAGGGTTCCTGGTTCTACATCCAGCCCTTCTACAAGCATAGTTCTCCGGGTGACAAAGTATGTTGTTTTCTCCTTTATATTTATACTTACACATGTGTGGATACAAGATTTATACAAATACTGAATTGAGACAAGATGTGTACATATATGAATACTGAATTGAGACAAGACATATGAATATATGAACTATGTACATTTTGTACATGCAGTACATATTTATGTGAATATTTCTGGGCTTCGAGAGGGAATGAAGAGCTCCACAAATCAGTCCTGTGGAGATGGCACTTAGATATCAGGTCAGGGAACAAGTCTACACCAAGTTCTCTAATAGATACAAGCCTATTTCATGGCCTTGGTGACCTGAACATAAATGCATCAGACTTCAGAGTAACACCTCAAGGTCTTCCAGAGGTTTCACCAACCAACCAACCAACCAACCAACCAACCAACCAACCAACCAACCAACCAACTAACCAACTAACCAACCAACCAACCAATCAACCAACTAATCAACCACCCAATCAACCTACCAACCAACTAATCAATCAACCAACCAACTAACTAATCAACCAACCAACCAACCAACTAACTAATCAACCAACCAATCAATCAACCAACCAACTAACTAATCAACCAACCAATCAACCAACCAATCAATCAACCAACCAACCAACCAATCAACCAACCAACCAACCAACCAATCAACCAACCTAACAACCAATCAACCTACCAACCAACCAGCTAACCAACCACTCAACCAACCAACTAATCAACCACCCAACAAACCAATCAACCAACCAACCAACCAACCAGACCAATAGAGATTATGTTTTAATTGTACAGACATAAGTCATCATCATATAAGAGGTCCTTTATAGAGCAAGCAATCGTTCTCATCACAGCCCGTCGTCAAGATTCTCCATTCTTCACCACTTCATACCCAAGGTATCTACAGTGACTTGTGCCCATCATCGTGCTGGTGGACCCCAGCCTCTCCTCCCAGGAAGCATGCCTTACATTGTAGTGTTGTCTATCCCACTGTCACCTTTAACATGGCCAGATTATTTCAGTGCCTGAGACAAGCTGCTGTTAACTGTCCAGTTTTCTTCTGTGTTTAGATCTGGGAGAATGGCAGTATTTGTCTCCTTGTTGGTATTCTCAGAATGTTTCTGTAACGTTTCAGTTCCAAAGCCTCAGTTTTGTTTCTTTAGAGATTGTGAAATGGTTTTGTATGCATTGACACAAAATATATGTATATATCAAGGTTGTTTTATTTCATTCTGACAGAAGACTTATCAGCACGTTATGCTCCTAGTATGTACTGGTAAATTTTGGGAAATCCCATATGTTATGTGTTGAGTGTTATATACATTTGTCTTTTATGTAGAGTTTTTGACTTCTGTAGATAATATATGTTTTTTTAAAACATGTATTTATTGTTTAGTATGCACTCTCAAAACTTAAGTATGTGAAGGTAATGTTATAATATGTATTGGATGGGCAGAAGACATTTTTGTCATGTTGTACTCGCAGACATCAAATATTTAGGTTAGGTTATGTACTGACACAAGTCCTGTATGTTTGTGAAAATTATGTACAGAGTACATATGGTAGAATGGAGGGCTCAGTGGTGCAAAGGAGGGAGTGTTGTGAGGGGGCCAGAGGACATTGTTGTGAGTGGCCAAGAGGACACTGTTGTGAGTGGGCCAGAGGACATTGTTGTGAGTGGGCAAGTGGAAATTGTTGTGAGTTTATGGGATTGGAGTGTGTCAGTGAGCACAAGTGGGGAGTTAGTAGTTGGCAGGAGTGAGTGTGATTGTGCAGGAAGGGGTTATTATGTGAGCAGAAAGGAGTGTGACTGTGCAGGAATGGATTGTTGTATGTGAACATGAGTGAAGTGAGATGTGGCAGGAATGGATTGTTGTGTGTGAACTGGAGTGGAGTGTTATGAGTGGGCAGGAGGGAAGTTTGATTGTGCCAGATTGGATTATTTGTGGACAGGTGTTAAGTGTTACAAGTGAACAGGTGTGAAGTGTTACAAGTGGGCAGGAGTGAAGTGTTAATGAGTGGGCAGGAGAGAAGTGTCACAAGTGGGCAGGAGTGAAGTGTTAATGAGTGGGCAGGAGGGAAGTGTTACAAGTGGGCAGGAGAGAAGTGTCACAAGTGGGCAGGAATGGAGTGTTACAAGTGGATAGGTGTGAAGTGTTACAAGTGGGCAGGAGTGAAGTGTTATGAGTGCAGGAGAGAAGTGTTACGTGTGGGCAGGAGTGAAGTGTTATGAGTGCAGGAGAGAAGTGTTACGAGTGGGCAGGAGTGAAGTGTTATGAGTGCAGGAGAGAAGTGTTACGAGTGGGCAGGAGAGAAGTGTTACGAGTGGGCAGGAGTGAAGTGTTATGAGTGCAGGAGAGAAGTGTTACGAGTGGGCAGGAGGGAAGTGTTACAAGTGGGCAGGAGTGAAGTGTTATGAGTGCAGGAGAGAAGTGTCACAAGTGGACAGGAGGGAAGTGTTACAAGTGGTCAGGAATGAAGTGTTACAAGTGGGCAGGAGTGAAGTGTTAATGAGTGGGCAGGAGTGAAGTGTTACAAGTGGGCAGGAGTGAAGTGTTAATGAGTGGGCAGGAGAGAAGTGTCACAAGTGGGCAGGAGAAGTGTTAATGAGTGGGCAGGAGTGAAGTGTTACAAGTGGGCAGGAGTGAAGTGTTAATGAGTGGGCAGGAGTGAAGTGTTACAAGTGGGCAGGAGTGAAGTGTTAATGAGTGGGCAGGAGAGAAGTGTCACAAGTGGGCAGGAGAAGTGTTAATGAGTGGGCAGGAGTGAAGTGTTACAAGTGGGCAGGAGTGAAGTGTTAATGAGTGGGCAGGAGTGAAGTGTTACAAGTGAGCAGGAGTGAAGTGTTAATGAGTGGGCAGGAGAGAAGTGTCACAAGTGGGCAGGAGTGAAGTGTTAATGAGTGGGCAGGAGTGAAGTGTTACAAGTGGGCAGGAGTGAAGTGTTAATGAGTGGGCAGGAGTGAAGTGTTACAAGTGGGCAGGAGTGAAGTGTTACAAGTGGGCAGGAGGGAAGTGTTACAAGTGGGCAGGAGTGAAGTGTTATGAGTGCAGGATAGAAGTGTTACAAGTGGACAGGAGGGAAGTGTTACAAGTGGACAGGAATGAAGGGTTACAAGTGGACAGGAGTGAAGTGTTAATGAGTGGGCAGGAGTGAAGTGTTACAAGTGGGCAGGAGTGAAGTGTTAATGAGTGGGCAGGAGTGAAGTGTTACAAGTGGGCAGGAGTGAAGTGTTAATGAGTGGGCAGGAGGGAAGTGTTACAAGTGGGCAGGAGGGAAGTGTTAATGAGTGTGCAGGAGTGAAGTGTTAATGAGTGGGCAGGAGTGAAGTGTTACAAGTGGGCAGGAGAGAAGTGTTAATGAGTGGGCAGGAGGGAAGGTTACATGTGGGCAGGAGTGAAGTGTTACAAGTGGGCAGGAGAGAAGTGTCACAAGTGGACAGGAGGGAAGTGTTACAAGTGGTCAGGAATGAAGTGTTACAAGTGGACAGGAGTGAAGTGTTAATGAGTGGGCAGGAGTGAAGTGTTACAAGTGGGCAGGAGTGAAGTGTTAATGAGTGGGCAGGAGTGAAGTGTTACAAGTGGGCAGGAGTGAAGTGTTAATGAGTGGGCAGGAGTGAAGTGTTACAAGTGGGCAGGAGTGAAGTGTTAATGAGTGGGCAGAGGGAAGTGTTACAAGTGGGCAGGAGGGAAGTGTTAATGAGTGGGCAGGAGTGAAGTGTTAATGAGTGGGCAGGAGTGAAGTGTTACAAGTGGGCAGGAGGGAAGTGTTAATGAGTGGGCAGGAGTGAAGTGTTACAAGTGGGCAGGAGGGAAATGTTAATGAGTGGGCAGGAGTGAAGTGTTAATGAGTGGGCAGGAGTGAAGTGTTACAAGTGGGCAGGAGGGAAGTGTTAATGAGTGGGCAGGAGTGAAGTGTTACAAGTGGGCAGGAGTGAAGTGTTAATGAGTGGGCAGGAGAGAAGTGTCACAAGTGGACAGGAGTGAAGTGTTAATGAGTGGGCAGGAGTGAAGTGTTACAAGTGGGCAGGAGTGAAGTGTTAATGAGTGGGCAGGAGGGAAGTGTTACAAGTGGGCAGGAGTGAAGTGTTATGAGTGCAGGAGAGAAGTGTTACAAGTGGACAGGAGGGAAGTGTTATGAGTGGGCAGGAGGGAAGTGTTACAAGTGGGCAGGAGTGAAGTGTTAATGAGTGGGCAGGAGTGAAGTCTTACAAGTGGGCAGGAGTGAAGTGTTAATGAGTGGGCAGGAGGGAAGTGTTACAAGTGGGCAGGAGGGAAGTGTTAATGAGTGGGCAGGAGTGAAGTGTTAATGAGTGGGCAGGAGTGAAGTGTTACAAGTGGGCAGGAGAGAAGTGTTAATGAGTGGGCAGGAGGGAAGTGTTACAAGTGGGCAGGAGTGAAGTGTTACAAGTGGGCAGGAGAGAAGTGTCACAAGTGGACAGGAGGGAAGTGTTACAAGTGGTCAGGAATGAAGTGTTACAAGTGGACAGGAGTGAAGTGTTAATGAGTGGGCAGGAGTGAAGTGTTACAAGTGGGCAGGAGTGAAGTGTTAATGAGTGGGCAGGAGTGAAGTGTTACAAGTGGGCAGGAGTGAAGTGTTAATGAGTGGGCAGGAGTGAAGTGTTACAAGTGGGCAGGAGTGAAGTGTTAATGAGTGGGCAGGAGGGAAGTGTTACAAGTGGGCAGGAGGGAAGTGTTAATGAGTGGGCAGGAGTGAAGTGTTAATGAGTGGGCAGGAGTGAAGTGTTACAAGTGGGCAGGAGGGAAGTGTTAATGAGTGGGCAGGAGTGAAGTGTTACAAGTGGGCAGGAGTTAAGTGTTAATGAGTGGGCAGGAGAGAAGTGTCACAAGTGGGCAGGAGTGAAGTGTTAATGAGTGGGCAGGAGGGAAGTGTTACAAGTGGGCAGAAGGGAAGTGTTAATGAGTGGGCAGGAGTGAAGTGTTAATGAGTGGGCAGGAGTGAAGTGTTACAAGCGGACAGGAGGGAAGTGTTAATGAGTGGGCAGGAGGGAAGTGTTAATGAGTGGGCAGGAGTGAAGTGTTAATGAGTGGGCAGGAGGGAAGTGTTACAAGTGGGCAGGAGTGAAATGTTATTAGTAGGCAGGAGTGAAGTGTTATGAATAGGCAGAAGGGAAGTGTTATGAGTGGGCAGGAGGGAAGTGTTAATGAGTGGGCAGGAGTGAAGTGTTAATGAGTGGGCAGGACTGAAGTGTCACAAGTGGGCAGGAGGGAAGTGTTAATGAGTGGACAGGAGGGAAGTGTTAATGAGTGGGCAGGAGTGAAGTGTTAATGAGTGGGCAGGAGGGAAGTGTTACAAGTGGGCAGGAGAGAAGTGTTTCAAGTGGACAGGAAGGAAGTGTTACGAGTGGGCAGGAGGGAAGTGTTACGAGTGGGCAGGAGTGAAGTGTTATTAGTAGGCAGGAGTGAAGTGTTATGAGTGGGCAGGAGGGAAGTGTTACAAGTAGGCAGAAGGTAAGTGTTACAAGTGGGCAGACGAGTGAGCAGGAGGGAAGTGTGATTTTGCAGGATTGGATTGTTGTGTGAGGACAGGATTGATGGTCTTTTTAGTGCACAGGTATGGAGTGTTGTCATTGGACAGGAATGGATTTCTATAAGAACCGATCATACAGTTTGAGATCGGTTGTGCATTTAACCGTGTACCTTGACTTGTGAATAGGTTGTGGTGGGTGACAAGGTTGTACTGAACCCTGTGAATGCTGGACAACCACTGCATGCCAGCAACTGTGACTTGGTGGACAACCCTGGATGCAAGGAGGTGAACTCTGTTGGCAGCAACACCTGCTGGAAGGTCCTTCTATTCATGGACTACAAGGAGAACCAGGAGGATGTGCTAAAAGGGGTTAGTTAGTGGTGTTTTTATTCCATACATTTCCACTGCTTTTCTGATGGCAGCGTGGTGTGTTTTATTCCATACATTTCCACTGCTTTTCTCATGGCAGCGTGGTGTGTTTTATTCCATACGTTTCCACTGCTTTTCTCATGGCAGCGTGGTGTGTTTTATTCCATACATTTCCACTGCTTTTCTCATGACAGCTTTGTGTAATTTATTTCATACATTTCCACTGCTTTCTCTCATGACAGTGTGGTGTTTTTATTCCATACATTTCTACTGCTTTTCTCATAACAGTGTTGTGGATTTTATTCCATACCTTTCCACTGCCTTTCTCATGACAGCGTGGCATTTATTTCATCAGTTGTTTCATGGCACAGTCCTTCTTTACTAATTATTTTATTATAATTTATTGCCCTAACTGTAACTTTTTTTTTCATGGCAAATTACTTATTCTTGATACAGTGATACCCTGTTGCTTATTTCATGACAAGATGATAATTAGTTCATCACTTATTTCATGATAGTATTATAATTAGTTCATCACTTATTTCATGATAGTATTATAATTAGTTCATCACTTATTTCATGATAGTATTATAATTAGTTCATCACTTATTTCATGCCATCATGTTACTTAGTTCTTGTCACTTGTTTCATGACAGGATGGTAATTATTGGAATGCTACTTATTTTGTCACCTGATGTCATGACAGGATGGTAATTAGTGGAATGCTACTTATTTTGTCAACTGATGCCATGACAGGGCGATGTAGTGCGGCTGTTCCATGCAGAACAAGAGAAGTTCCTGACTGGAGACGAGTACAAGAAACAGCAGTATGTGTTCCTGCGCACCACCGGCAGGACATCGGCCACCGCCGCCACCAGCTCCAAGGCTTTGTGGGAAGTTGAGGTAGTCTCCTCTGTTGATTTTCACCTCTTTCATTTTTTTTCTTTATGTATTCTCTGTCCATCTCCTCTTTCCTCCACCTCCTCTTCTTCATCTTTCTCCTTCTCCTTCTCATCTAACTTCTGCATTTCCTCCTCCCTTCACCTGTTCTTTCTCCCCTAACTTCCTACAACTCTCCTGCTTGTTGTATGGCATATCTCCTTTAGATTATTATAATTACCACATCAATAATCAGTATTAATGAGTCATGAAGTAATGACATTTGCACGTTTCTCATTATGTTTATAATGCATATATTGTTGTTGTTGTTGTCTAAGATTAACCTGTTAAATGAGATATAAATGAAATAGTGTATAAACATGGAGAGACAAGAAGGGCAGACTGTTAGACAGGCTTACCTGCTCAACTTTTAACCATTCGAAAATATTGCTTGCTTGTTCGTTTATTCATTCATTCATTGTTTCATTTCATGCTGGTGCAGTCATGACTTTTATCTTTACAAATGTCCACATTCTAATTCCTGTGAATGCTGTTCAAGCAGTCTGTATGTACGTGCAGATGTCTATTGAGGTGCAGATGTCGTATTGAGGTTGCTTCTAGTGCTTGATCATCAGCACACACCATGTCACTGGTGATGTTAGTGTTGTTCATGTTGGATTATTTATACACATGGTCCCTATAGGATATTTGATGTCTGACAGTCCTGCAGTTGTCTGAACTGTGCAGTACTTGTTCTACTAGTGCAGTACTTGTTCTGCTTGTGCAGTACTTGTTCTACTTGTGCAGTACTTGTTCTACTTGTGCAGTACTTGTTGTACTTGTTCTACTTGTGCAGTACTTGTTCTGCTTGTGTAGTACTTGTTCTGCTTGTGCAGTACTTGTTCTACTTGTGCAGTACTTGTTCTACTTGTGCAGTACTTGTTCTGCTTGTGCAGTACTTGTTCTGCTTGTGCAGTACTTGTTCTGCTTGTGCAGTACTTGTTCTGCTTGTGCAGTACTTGTTCTGCTTGTGCAGTACTTGTTCTGCTTGTGCAGTACTTGTTCTGCTTGTGCAGTACTTGTTCTACTTGTGCAGTAGCTGTTCTACTTGTGCAGTACTTACTCTAATTGTGCAGTACTTGTTCTACTTGTGCAGTAGCTGTTCTACTTGTGCAGTACTTGTTCTACTTGTGCAGTACTTGTTCTACTTGTGCAGTTCTTGTTCTACTTGTGCAGTACTTGTTCTACTTGTGCAGTTCTTGTTCTACTTGTGCAGTACTTGTTCTACTTGTGCAGTTCTTGTTCTACTTGTGCAGTACTTGTTCTACTTGTGCAGTACTTGTTCTACTTGTGCAGTTCTTGTTCTACTTGTGCAGTACTTGTTCTACTTGTGCAGTACTTGTTCTACTTGTGCAGTACTTGTTCTACTTGTGCAGCAGCTGTTCTACTTGTGCAGTACTTACTCTAATTGTGCAGTACTTGTTCTACTTGTGCAGTAGCTGTTATACTTGTGCAGTACTTGTTATACTTGTGCAGTACTTGTTCTACTTGTGCAGTAGCTGTTATACTTGTGCTGTAGCTGTTCTACTTGTGCAGTAGCTGTTCTACTTGTGCAGTAGCTGTTCTACTTGTGCAGTAGCTGTTCTACTTATGCAGTAGCTGTTATACCTGTGCAGTAGCTGTTCTTCTTGTGCAGCAGCTGTTCTACTTGTGCAGCAGCTGTTCTACTTGTGCAGTAGCTGTTCTACTTGTATGGTAGCTGTTCTACTTGTGCAGCAGCTGTTCTGCTTGTGCAGCAGCTGTTCTATTTGTGCAGTAGCTGTTTTACTTGTGCAGTAGCTGTTCTACTTGTGCAATAGCTGTTATAATGGTTTTCACATAAGTTGACGGGACGCAGAGGTGTTTCCAAGTCACCAGGGCCGGGTTATATACTGGTCAAGACCTATTGACGCGTCCTCGTCGAGCGTCCTGGGCAACAGGTCCCTTCGGGGTCCTGGCTAAAGTCAGTAGGATCGCTGATTCCTCCGAAGTCGGAGAGTGTCTGCCTGTACAGCGAGGAACCACCAGTCTGCACACCAATAAGCAAGACATGTGACAACGGATACTCACGCAAACCTCAGGTCCTGTATGACATCACACTGATGTTGGACAACAGGATGCCTTCATCCGACATACAGGACTTCGCGTTGGAGCTCAAGCCAACGAACACAAGCAAGCAACATAAGTTGACTATATGTTCACTACCTTCATAATGTTGTAATGTTTTCCATTTATAACATCAATTCATGTGATCAACAGCGTTTTTCTAGTCTATATATAAACAGAAAAAGAGTTATTGAATATTTTTCAATTTTTTGAATATTATTCCCAGATTAGTTGCACTGCCATTTGTTTTATTCTCATCTCATTTCATCTTGTTCCTCTTGCACCATGTGGTGTCCAGGTGAAGCATAAACAGCAAGAGAGTGCCCGTTTATGGGCTTCATGTATCGAGATTCTCATGGACTAGGTTATTCCCTCTGTCCATCATTTACATGGTCGCCCTCTTTTTCTGGTCTGCACATTATTGCTTATTGTGGTATACTGTTAGTTGCTAGCCTAGTTATTTTGTTTCATTGTTTGCTGGTACTTACGAGCTTTGGAAAATTCTGTCATTGTCTTGATGGCTTGTGGAAGCCCAAATAGGCTCACATAGTTTCATATTCTTTCTAGCTTATATTGCAGGTGAGCATGAAAGTGTCATTTTATTTCTGCACCAGGTTGTACAGCATGATCCATGTCGTGGAGGCGCTGGACATTGGAACAGTTTGTTTCGGTTCAAACATTTAGCCACAGGGCAGTATCTGGCAGCTGAGGTAAGACAACAGTAGAAAACACATGTAAACTTGTTGTGTCTGTGAGATTAAACCACGTTATTTTATGTTTGGGCTACTAAATGAGATGAAAACACATGTAAACTTGTTGTGTCTGTGAGATTAAACCAAGTTATCTTATGTTTGGGCTACTAAATGAGATGAAAACGCATGTAAACTTGTTGTGTCTGTGAGATTAAACCAAGTTATTTTATGTTTGGGCTGCTAAATGAGATGAAAACAGGATTATAAGATCACTCTACATCTAACAGTGGAAGAGGAAAGACTAAACAAGGCGGTAAGGTTCCTCTGCATCCTAGAGTAGAAGAGGACAAGTTAAACACATCTACCCTAGATAGAAGATGACAGAGTAAACAAGAAAGCTCTACATGCCAGCACAGAAGTGAAAAAAAAAAAAAACTGAGCAGGACTTTATGAAAGAAAGCTTTACATACAGTAGGACAGAAGTGGAAACACTCAAGAAGACTGTATGACATGTCTACCTCCCAGGGCAGAAGTGGAAACACTCAACAAGATTGTATGACATGTCTACCTACCAGGACAGAAGTGGAAACACTCAACAAGATTGTATGACATGTCTACCTACCAGGACAGAAGTGGAAACACTCAACAAGATTGTATGACATGTCTACCTACCAGGACAGAAGTGGAAACACTCAACAAGATTGTATGACATGTCTACCTACCAGGACAGAAGTGGAAACACTCAACAAGATTGTATGACATGTCTACCTACTAGGACAGAAGTGGAAACACTCAACAAGATTGTATGACATGTCTACCTACCAGGACAGAAGTGGAAACACTCAACAAGATTGTATGACATGTCTACCTCCCAGGACAGAAGTGGAAACACTCAAGAAGACTGTATGACATGTCTACCTCCCAGGGCAGAAGTGGAAACACTCAACAAGATTGTATGACATGTCTACCTACCAGGACAGAAGTGGAAACACTCAAGAAGACTGTATGACATGTCTACTTCCAGGGCAGAAGTGGAAACACTCAACAAGACATTGCCATCTCTACCTCCCAGGGGCAGAAGTGGAAACTCTCAACAAGACTGTATGACATGTCTACCTCCCAGGGGCAGAAGTGGAAACACTCAACAAGACTGTATGACATCTCTACCTCCCAGGGTAGAAGTGGAAACAAGACTGTATGACATCTCTACCTCCCAGGGTAGAAGTGGAAACACTTAACAAGACTATGGTTGCTAGACGGAAGAATCCTAATGAAGAAGCTTTTAAATGAAGAAAACAATCTAATGTCATTATATGATAATGGTTTTGAATGCAGGTTGACAATGACCCGACCCCAGACGTGACTCGCAGTAAGTTGAGAGGTCAACCCAACCTTCCAGTGTATTGTTTGGTGTCTGTACCCCATGGCCATGACATTGCCTCCATCTTTGAGCTGGATCCAACCACCATGATTAGAGGAGACTCACTTGTACCCAGGTCAGTTGTCTTGTTTCTTTGTGTGTGGGGATGTAGAGAGAGAGAGGAGAGACACACATAAACTGATAGACAGAGAGACACACAGACTGATAGATAGAGAGGCAGAGGGAGAGATAGAAGAAGAGGCAGAAAGACACATACATTCACATAAGTAGCGACAGATAGAGAGACACATAGGGAAAATATAGAGAGGCAGAGTGAGTGAAATATACGTTGAGAAAGTGAGAGAGATTAAGAGAGAGAGAGTGAGCAAGAGAGACAGAAAGAATGAGAGATGAACAGAGAAATGAGTGAGAGAAAGAAAGATTTAAAGAGAGAGAGGGTGAGAAGGACAGAGAGAGACAGGAAATAGAGAGAGAGAGAGAGAGAAATATATGGTGAAATCAGTGCTGACACTAGGCTCCAGTAAGGCCCAGAGGGTGGCATAGCTTAGAGATACGATCTTTGTCCACCTCTAACTTTAGTAGACCTGGTATATTTCACTATATTACATAACTGAATGAGTGTACTCACACGTTGCAAAACTTATTTAGTGCACATATGTATTATAATAACCGGCTCCGTGGCTAAAGGCTTGCGAACACGGTTCGTGAGACGGGTACCAGGCGTTCGAATCTCAACTGCGATTGATTTGTGCAGCAGACCGTGTCACGTTGTGTTATAACGTGCTGGTATGGGAGCCGGTCGTTCAGAAAGTAATGGCAAACTACTGAACGTAACACTTGCCTACTACATCAACAGCCGCTGAAAAATGCTGGTGTTGACTGCAACGTCCCGTAAGGGATACGCAACAAAAAATTTTTAATATATTAAAATAAAATTATATTATACATGTAGTGTATTAAACATGGGAGTAAACCCTGAGGACAAATCCGGAGATGGAGTCCCTAAGGCAGTTCCATGTTGTAAACAACATAGTTCTGGCAACTCCTGCGACGGCACCGATGCCAAGTTGCATTGGCTACTGCCTTTCCCTTGGTCAACATCGGTGACGTGGAGAGGGGGAACCTGCTACTGGGCAACAGCTGGTTCTCCGATTTCCATTGCCCAGGCTTGTGCCCTGAAGAGGTCACTTCAGCACCGCGTAAAGCGGTGACACAACACGGGAAGTAGCATTTGCCGGTTATAAGTCTTAATGCTCGATTGGCGTAGAGCAAGGCGCCAGGGGCTACTTCCGACGGTGGGAGAGATCATCGTATCTCACTAGACAGCTACCGCCCTCCTAAGCTGGGCAGCCCCCAGTCAATAAGGTGTTGTCTCGCCACGGTTCATCTGCTCCTGAGGGTGTGTGGAGCTTAGGGGGAAATCCTGACACATGGACCGCAATCTATACACCTAACAGCAAGAAAAAAACAGAACAACCGGCCCTAAGGCTGGGAACATGGAACGTAAGAACCATGACCCCTGGCATCTCAGACGGTCTAAATGAGATTGTGGATGCCCGCAAAACTGCAGTGATAAACAACGAACTGCTAAGACTGGGAATAGACATTGTCGCCCTGCAAGAGACCAGACTCCAAGAATCTGGAAGCATCAAGGAGAGGGACTTCACTTTCTACTGGCATGGCAAGCCGTGCGGAGAGACCAGGGAGCATGGAGTTGGCTTCGCTATCAGAAACAAGCTGCTCAATTCCATCATACCACCAAGTGATGGCACTGAAAGAATATTGAAGCTCCAACTCCAGACAGAGGCAGGCCCAGTTAGTATTATAAGCGTTTACGCCCCAACACTAACTGCAGCATCAGAATCTAAAGACAAGTTCTATGACGACCTTAGCAAAGAAGTCAGTGAAACACCAGAGAAACATCTTTTTATCCTGGGGGATTTCAATGCCAGGGTTGGCTCCGACCACGAATCTTGGCCTTCATGTCTAGGACAGTTTGGCGTTGGGAAGATCAATGACAATGGACGTCTCTTGGAATTCTGCAGCCACCATAATCTGTGCGTGACCAACACCTTCTTTGACACGAAACCTCAACACAAGGTGTCATGGAGGCACCCCAGATCAAAGAACTGGCACCAACTCGACCTGGTGCTCACTAAACGCAGCAACCTCCGCAATGTACGGATGACTCGCAGCTATCATGGTGCTGACTGCGACACCGACCATTCACTCGTCTCCAGCAAGGTGAAGATAAAGCCCAAGAGAATCTACAGAAGCCGAACAGAAGGAAGACCACGCATTGACACCAGTGGCACCCAAAATAAAGAGAAGGTCAACAAATTCATGCAGGCTCTAGCGGATACTCTGCCCGGCCCCACAGACGGAGATTCCACCGAGAGATGGAGTCATTTTCGCGACACCATCTACAATACAGCACTATCAACATTTGGCAAGAAGCAAACTAAGTCAACCGACTGGTTTGAAGCACACTCTGAAGAGATGCTCCCAGTCCTGGAGATAAAGAGACATGCATTCTCGATGTATAAAACATCACCTTCAGAGAAAACACTGCAGGCATTGCGAACGGCCAGAAATAGAGTACAACAGATGGCAAGAAGATGTGCGAACAGGTACTGGCTACAGCTCTCTGCTCAAATTCAAACTTGTGCAGACACTGGAAATATAAGAGGAATGTATGAGGGCATCAAGCAAGCTGTCGGTCCATCAAAAAATAAGATGGCCCCTTTACGATCAACTGAGGGGGTAATCATAAAAGATCGAGCGAAACAAATGGATCGCTGGGTAGAACACTACTCAGAGCTATACTCAGTGGATAACACTGTCAGCGAAGAAGCTCTGGAAGCCATCGATCAACAGTCCGCCATGCATGCCTTGGATAACGAACCTTGCCTCACAGAAATCAGCGAAGCACTAGACTCTCTCAAATCCGGCAAGGCACCTGGAAAAGATAGTATTCCACCTGAAATTTTAAAATGTAGCAAAGAAACAATCATCCCAGAACTGTATGCAATATTACAGCTCTGCTGGAGAGAAAAATCGATACCACAAGATATGAAAGACGCAAACATCGTTACCCTTTATAAAAACAAAGGCGACAGAAGCGACTGCAACAACTATCGCGGCATTTCCCTTCTCAGCATTACAGGCAAGATTTTTGCCAGAGTAATCCTTAAAAGATTACACATTCTTGCTGAAAGAATCTACCCCGAATCGCAGTGCGGATTTAGACCCAACAGGTCCACCATCGATATGATTTTCTCACTCCGGCAGCTCCAAGAGAAGTGCAGAGAACAGAGGAAGCCATTATATATAGCCTTCATCGACCTCACACAGGCATTTGACCTCGTGAGCAGAAGCGGCCTTTTTAAGGTCCTTGAAAAGGTTGGATGTCCACCCACCCTTCTTAGTCTCGTGAAATCATTCCACGAAAACATGCAGGGGACCATTTTATTTGACGGCTCAACATCCCAGTCATTCAGCATCAGCAGCGGAGTAAAGCAGGGATGCGTGCTTGCTCCTACACTCTTTGGTATCTTCTTTGCTGTTCTCTTAAGGCAAGCATTTGGGACTGCCACTGAAGGCATATACCTCCACACAAGATCTGATGGCAAAATTTTTAACCCATCAAGACTCAAGGCAAAGACCAAAATAAGACCAAGATGCGTAAGAGAACTACTTTTTGCAGATGATGCAGCACTGACTACTCATACAGCAGAAGATCTCCAAAGGCTCATAGATCGTTTTGCAGCTGCCTGCAAAGACTTTGGGCTCACCATTAGCCTAAATAAAACACAGGTGATGGAAAAAGATGCTGATGCGCCTCCGTCAATCAAAATCTCTAATTATGAATTGAAAGTCGTCCACGATTTTGTGTATCTGGGATCGACAATATCAGATAATCTTTCATTAGAGACAGAAATCGACAGACGCATTGGAAAGGCAGCCACAACATTTTCCAGGCTAGCTAAAAGAGTTTGGGAGAATAATAGACTAACAGAGCGTACAAAAGCTCAAGTATATAAAGCTTGTGTTGTTAGCACACTACTCTACGGGTCTGAATCCTGGACCCTGTACTCAAGACAGGAAAGGAATTTGAATTCCTTCCACATAAGATGTCTGAGACGTATCCTGGGCATAACATGGAAAGACCACATAACAAACAAACAGGTGCTTGAAAGAGCAGATATTACCACAGTGCACACCCTCCTCAAGCAGAGACGCCTCCGGTGGTTGGGCCATGTATCTCGAATGGAGGACGAACGTATTCCCAAAGATCTCCTTTACGGAGAACTAGCCACAGGAAAGAGGCCAACCGGAAGACCCCAAATGCGATATAGGGATGTGTGTAAACAAGATATGAAAACCATTGGAATAGATCCAGACACGTGGGAGAGAGTTGCAACAGACAGATGCTCCTGGAGAAGAGATGTACGAAACGGACTGGTGCTCTTTGAGCGCAATCAGATCCAAAAAACTGAGGAGAGACGGCACAGGCTCAAAGAGCAGTCACTTACTGCGGGACTTGCCTCGTCTCACAGATGTGGAAACTGTGACAGAGATTGTCATTCTCGAATTGGACTATACAGTCACCAGCGGTGCTGCCAGGCACCTCCCAAGCGGCACAACTCTATAGTCCTTCAGGACTGAAAGAGGCCTACTACTACTACTGTGTCCTGTGTACATCTGAAGATTATTATTGCTATCTTCAGTGCATTTAGTAATATTAATCTTTCTGGTGGCCTGGATGTTATGATTCTCATGTGGTTCTTTATTTGCTTCTTATAAATCTCTTGGCCTCATCATCAGTTATGTCTGTTTCAGATTGAGGTAGTTTTCACTTTTCGCTTGCCAGTCTCTTCATTTTCAGGAATGCTGCAATGTGAGGGGATCCAGTATATTACAATGCTTTAGGATTTCTGACATAGTCCACGGAGTGCTGCTCCTAGATCTGCTAGTTCTGCACTGTTTCTGCTCTTCAGTATTGAAACAACTGACTTCACATCTGTCTAGAGAGCTATTTGTTTCTTTTATTGTTCTCTGTCAACAGCATTTCTGTTGCAGTTTTCAAGACCTCTACCTCTGCTCTGACCGACATGAAACCGAATGTGTCTCCAACAGAATCACACATGTTATATTTTTTTGTGGGCATGTTGTTTTATTTTGAATTTAGCCAGAGTGGTGGTCTATTCAGACTGTTCTTTTCCATTTGAAACTGCCAAAAGATTTAATATGCAATAACAATCCTACATATTTAAGTAGTTATTGTGTTGTTCTGTTTGCTTGAAATGTGTCTATATCTGCAAAGTTGTCTCTTGTATAAACTTCTTTTTAAGTTACTCAGTGGTCCATAGAGTTTATCTTCCACTACTGTTTCTCCAGTCCAGAAAGTTTGCCTAGATATGACATATTTTGGGCAATCTTGGAATATATTATCTGCTGTCTCTGATGCCAATACACATGCAGCTATGGTTTATTATTTTTGCTGGAAAATGGTGACAGTAAGAGGCAAATGACTGGTCTGTTTTCAGGCACACCTATGTCCGCTTGCATCATTTATGTACAGACTCGTGGGTACACAGCACTTCTATCCCGCTGGACAAGGAGGAGGATAAGCCCATCATGAACAAGGTAAATTGAGAGGTCTCAGAGAAGTGGTATGACTCGATCAAAACATGTAATATAAGTAAGCAAACTAAACCTAGACACACGGATAACATCAGATGGAAGATGCATCACTTGGTAAAGAGCAGAACAGGACAAGCAAAAACTGCATTCTATCAAATGATCACTTTATGCAATAAGTCCTTGTCATTGGAAGTTTTAAAAAATGCATTCTTGCGTGTTACATAGAACCAATTTTACCATACGGCTGCGAATCATGGACATTTAGTGAATAAGTGAAAAAGTCCCAAGAAGCCTTAGAGGTGTGGTTTTATAGAAGATTGCTGAAAATTCCTTGGACAGTCAAAATGAGCAATCTGGACATTTTGAAGGAAGCTGAGTCGCAAAGACAACTTATCCCAAACATTACAAAGAGGCAATAATTTGTTAGCACATAATGATAAGACAAAAACTGGAACATGTTATAACAACCAGAAAGATATTTGGAAAGAGCGATAGAGAAAGACAGCAAGAGAAGATTCTTAACAGTCTTGTGTCAGGGCACGAATAATTCTCCGCCATCGGACATCACAAGCTGTGGAGAAGCATGATTGCCCACGCTAGTTGGCATGGCACGGGATGATGATGGTGAAGCAAAGTCAGGTTCTTTGTACACACCTGGAGGCACATTGTGATGCTAGCCGTATGAAAGTGGACCTGTCAACACACCTGGAGGTTGTTCTTGTACACACCTGGAGGTTGTCCTTGTACACACCTGGAGGTTGTCCTTGTACACACAAGGTTTAAATTGTTGAATTCAAGCAAGTAATTGAACAGTTTAAAGGCAGTAACAGGTTTAAATCATTGAATTCAAGCAAGTAGCTGGACAGTTTAAAGGTTGTAACAGTTTTAAAGACCAGATGATCACATTCATTACACCAGGTTTCACCCCATAAGGCTCATTCTCTTCTTCTACTTTGGGTGAAATGATTATGTTGCAGAGTGTTTCCATGGTAGGGTGAAAGAATGACCACTTAACAGGAAAATAAAATGGAAAAATGATTCCCTGTGAGTCACTTCAGCAGTCTTGCTTCAGATAATAATGATAAGTGTGCATGTAATTTTCCCAGATACATGACTCTTCGTTCCACAGATGAATGGAAACAGCTGAACAACTACAGGAAGTGCCTAAATACTTCAGACTAGGAGAGGACTATTACAGCTCCTCCTTGCTGCGGAGGCTGCTTTTGCTCATGTTAATCCTCCTCCTCTTTATCTTCTTCTTCTTCTTAAGATTTTAAGATACTTCATTACTCCAACTAATAAGAAGAAGCCGGTCTTCCTGGCGAAGGGGTTACGGCCACTGTTCATAATCCCATATACTCACATACGAAGCACAGCTGCGTGACATTTGGCAGTGGATTACGTTGCATTGGTTTCTTACTGAAGGTATGTGAGCCGGTCATTCAGAAAGCAATGGCAAACTACTGAACGTAACACTTGCCAAGACATCAACATTCATTCAGTAGCATGTCCTTTGCAGAACCTTGCTCCCATAACAACCTTCCGGAAGACCTCTCGATCATAAGCAAGATGTCCCGCATCCGATACACCCATCTGGAGATCATCTGGCACATTCTGCACCCATCTTCTCTTTGGCCGTCCTCTTCCTCTCTTCCCAGGCATATACCCCTCTATTATTATTCTCTCCGAACTTTCGTGACGTTTCAAGTGACCAAAATATTTCAATTTTCTTTGTTTTATCTTTAATAGCCAGCCTTCTTCAATATTCAGCTCTTGAAGTTTGGATGCATTTGTTCTTTTCTTTACCCAAGATATTCTTAGAACTCGTCTATAACATTTATATTCAAAGGCTTAAAAATGCTGGTATTGACTGCAATGTCCTGTAATTAGGATATGCAAAAAAAAAAAATATACTGCAGTGTAGAAATAAAAAGACTAATAAAATCAATAGTAGGAAAGGAAGCACTTTCAGTGAATGCCTATGGCCTCGTGCTTTAGTTGTCAGTTTTGTATTTTCAAATTGTGTTTGTCTCAAGAAGCAAGAATCAATTTGTTTACCTGGCCACATTATGTACCCAATTTTAAATTGTATGCAGGTTGGCTGTGCGAAGATTAAAGAAGACAAAGAGGCATTTGCAATTGTGCCTGTATCAGCTCAAGAGGTGCGAGATCTGGACTTTGCTAATGATGCTGCCAAAGTTCTGACAGAAATAGCCAACAAACTGGAGAAGTCCTCTATCACACAAAATCAAAGGAGGTCAGGGTATAAACATATTTATGCAACTATTTCAAGTAGTTTCAATGTTTTAGCAATCTGTTGGCTGGGTTTATCCTGACGGTAAATGTTCAATCAGTTAATCATGTGGTGTTTTCACAACAAAGGTAGGCTGCAGCAAAAACCTCCAACACTCACTGCCTCTCTCCCTTTTGTACAGTCTGACAGACTGTTGGTTGGCCATCTCTTGATGTTGTCTTCCAACTTGCATTGTTATCGACCTCCTACTCACCTTCCTTCAACTTTTCCCTCCTGTTTGGTTTTGCAAGAGTGCCACGTCTTTTAATGTGAACAAATATCTAACTTGTCTCTCTTTTATTTCTTTCATAAATTGTCTTCTAATCTGCCAGACCTCTAGAATTGTTTCTGTCAAATGCCACTTATTCCTCTGTTTATGACATTGGTTGGACACATTACAAATAAAGATAGTTCCATATCAGATATCTCCTCTGGTGTGTGAAGTATGAGGCCTTCACATGTTCTAGGTCATGACGTATGAGGTGAGATGCTAAGTTCCCTTTGTTGCCTTTCCTTCCCAGACAACTTCTAGAAAATGTTTAAAATTGTCTGCTATCAATTTTTTTAGACTGGTTCAACCTCAGAGTTGTATTGGCTGGAAAAAAATTACCCTGCCTCTGCTGGCTATTAAACTCAGACCATTGCCTTGTCTAGCAAGTGCACTAACCACTATGCCATTACAGCATAGAAGCCAGAAAGACAGAAACATACTGTAACAACTGGAAAGATTAATGGGAAAAGAGACCAAGGTAGACATTGAGAGAAGATTCCTGACAGCTTGTCATCATGGCATGGTAAAATATCAGCAGACATTTTGATAAATTCTCCTGGAGATTGTCAGGTGTGGACAAGCGTGATCTCCTATGTTGGTCACTTGATGATGATACATTCATAAATAGAAAATGGCAAAGGTTATAACTAATGGATAGGTGGTTGGTGTTCATTAATCATATGTGGAAAGTTAGAATTGTGAGTCACATTAGAAGCATGAGATTATAAGTAATATATAAGTCGCTTTCGTACCAGTTGACTGGGACTTTTCTGTCTTGAGAGATGATAGTTTGTGAAATGGAGTTATACTCCTCCATAACACAAAGCCTGGACTGAATTTAGAGACCATGTGTTGCCCATGCAGCGTGATCTCTCTCTCGGCCTGTCTAGTTTACTCCAGAGGACAAGTAACACCGATACAAACAAAAACAAACAAACAAACAGACTTTATTTTCAAAGGGTAACAAATTGGGCACGCAGGCCCGTCTTACATTCGGCCCTTCCAATCATTCATCTTTCTTTTATCAACAGTGCATAGGAAAAAAACATTGTCACATGAATTTTGTAAACATAAACAATGCATATTACTATGTTATGAGACACATCCACCACCCACCCACACATCCTCCATTCACTCCAACTTCCCCACCCAACCACACACACATACAATATATTCCCCCACCCATCCACCACATCCCTACACCTTCACATCTCCCCACCCACACACACCTCTCACCCACCACACATCCCATCCACCCACACCCCAAGCACACATACATTCAATAACCCACACATCCCCCACCTACACACATCTCCCAACCCACTCACATATCCTCTACCCGTCCCATTTCCCACCAACAATCACTCACCCAATATCCTCCTCCACCCACACACCTCCAACCACCCAACCAAACACACATTCCTCAGCCACACACATGTCTCCCCATCAACTCACATATTCCGCACCTACCCACACACAAATTCCGCACTCACCCACATAATCTCCCATCTCCCCCAGCCCACTCACAGATCCCGAGCCCGCACCTACAAACATCCCCCACCATCTCCTAACCTGCACACACTCACCCACCCACATATCCTCTACCCACCCACACATCCTCTACCCACCCATCCCCCAACCAAACATCCCTTAACCACACACCCTTACTCATATACAATCACCCACCCACACATCCTCTATCCAACCACACATCATCCACCCAACCACACATCCTCCATCCACCCATTCCCCCAGCCACACATCCCTTAACCACACACCCCTACCCATATACACACACATCCCCACCCACGCACAATCTCCCCACCCATACAAACATCCCTCACACACATCCCCACCCACCAACACATTCCCCATTCACAAACACACACCTCCCATCCACGCACACACAACCCATACATTCATCCCCTCACACATCCCTAGACACACGTACTTATCCCTCAACCACTAACACCCACACATCCCTTACCCACTCATCAACACATACATCTCCTATCTAACCACCCACACTCACACATCCCAACCACCCATCTAAGCACACATCTCCCACTCTCACACACATCCTTCACCCACCCACAAACCCAACCACACCTTCACCCAACCACACAAACATAATTTAACCACACCCAGCTCCCCTCCCACACAATACCACACCCACACACATCCCAAAGACACATCCCTCACCCACACACACATCTATCCACACATCTCCTACCCATCCACACATCCCCCAACTACAATCACACTCACTACCCACACATACATCCTTCATTCAGCCACACACACCCCCACCCAGCCAGACATATCCCCCACCCACACACACATCTCCAAATCCATCACCCACACCATACATCTGGAACAAGACAAGCTGCAGAAGCTGCCAGATCAGCAAAGCAATGCTCTTACTGTCCGCTGATCAAGGCATAGGCTAGGTCTGTACTACCATGACAGTTAGTCTTTAGGTTGCATTTTCTCACACTAGGTCAGGCTTGTACCTTGCCATTTGTGCTCCCCCATAGATATTTGTTATTTGGATACTCTTGAGATGTGCACCATTGCTTCTGTGATGCATCTTATTGGTTGATTATGTTATCAATAGCATATTTGTTTCTATCACTTATCCGTGAAAGTATCATATCTTGTCACCAGATCTGTCATTCAGCTGATCACCGATGTGATTTACTTCCTGGGTCATCTGGAACTGTCCAATCATCAGGGAGACTGCCTGGACCTGGTCATCTCAAAGCCTGACAGGGAGCGGCAAAAGCTAATCAGGGAACAAAATATCTTGAAGCAGGTATGTCCATTCTGTGGCTTGAAGCAGGTATATCCATTCTGTGGCTTGAAGCAGGTATATCCATTCTGTGGCTTGAAGGAGGTATATCCATTCTGTGGCTTGAAGCAGGTATGTCCATTCTGTGGCTTGAAGCAGGTATATCCATTCTGTGGCTTGAAGCAGGTATATCCATTCTGTGGCTTGAAGCAGGTATGTCCATTCTGTGGCTTGAAGCAGGTATATCCATTCTGTGGCTTGAAGGAGGTATATCCATTCTGTGGCTTGAAGCAGGTATATCCATTCTGTGGCTTGAAGCAGGTATATCCATTCTGTGGCTTGAAGCAGGTATATCCATTCTGTGGCTTGAAGCAGGTATATCCATTCTGTGGCTTGAAGCAGGTATATCCATTCTGTGGCTTGAAGCAGGTATATCCATTCTGTGGCTTGAAGGAGGTATGTCCATTCTGTGGCTTGAAGCAGGTATATCCATTCTGTGGCTTGAAGCAGGTATATCCATTCTGTGGCTTGAAGCAGGTATATCCATTCTGTGGCTTGAAGCAGGTATATCCATTCTGTGGCTTGAAGCAGGTATATCCATTCTGTGGCTTGAAGGAGGTATGTCCATTCTGTGGCTTGAAGCAGGTATATCCATTCTGTGGCTTGAAGCAGGTATATCCATTCTGTGGCTTGAAGCAGGTATATCCATTCTGTGGCTTGAAGGAGGTATGTCCATTCTGTGGCTTGAAGCAGGTATATCCATTCTGTGGCTTGAAGCAGGTATATCCATTCTGTGGCTTGAAGCAGGTATATCCATTCTGTGGCTTGAAGCAGGTATATCCATTCTGTGGCTTGAAGGAGGTATGTCCATTCTGTGGCTTGAAGCAGGTATATCCATTCTGTGGCTTGAAGGAGGTATGTCCATTCTGTGGCTTGAAGCAGGTATATCCATTCTGTGGCTTGAAGCAGGTATATCCATTCTGTGGCTTGAAGCAGGTATGTCCATTCTGTGGCTTGAAGCAGGTATATCCATTCTGTGGCTTGAAGCAGGTATATCCATTCTGTGGCTTGAAGGAGGTATGTCCATTCTGTGGCTTGAAGCAGGTATATCCATTCTGTGGCTTGAAGCAGGTATATCCATTCTGTGGCTTGAAGCAGGTATATCCATTCTGTGGCTTGAAGCAGGTATATCCATTCTGTGGCTTGAAGCAGGTATATCCATTCTGTGGCTTGAAGGAGGTATGTCCATTCTGTGGCTTGAAGCAGGTATATCCATTCTGTGGCTTGAAGCAGGTATATCCATTCTGTGGCTTGAAGCAGGTATATCCATTCTGTGGCTTGAAGCAGGTATATCCATTCTGTGGCTTGAAGCAGGTATATCCATTCTGTGGCTTGAAGGAGGTATGTCCATTCTGTGGCTTGAAGCAGGTATATCCATTCTGTGGCTTGAAGCAGGTATATCCATTCTGTGGCTTGAAGCAGGTATATCCATTCTGTGGCTTGAAGGAGGTATGTCCATTCTGTGGCTTGAAGCAGGTATATCCATTCTGTGGCTTGAAGCAGGTATATCCATTCTGTGGCTTGAAGCAGGTATATCCATTCTGTGGCTTGAAGCAGGTATATCCATTCTGTGGCAGACAAAGACCAGGTCTAGAACAGATATCTTGAAGCAGGCATGGTGATTCTGTGGCAGACAGAGACCTAATCTCACCTTAGACCAGAGTATTTTTGACCAGGTATGTCCATTCTGTGGCTATGTGTCTGTGATGTGATAGTGCCACCACATGATGTAGGCCTGAGAGCACGAAGGAACTGATGACCAATCCTTCCCTCACTTTAGCAAGTGACAAGCCCAGTCTTTGAACCTGCGTCCGACCATGCGCAGGACATTACCAGCACTGTTGGCTATCGACTTGGCCAGCGCACAGCCTCTCTGGCAATACAGTGGCCAAATCTAACCTTGAATTTGAAACATAATATCTTATAACACATGATAAGGCAATGAACAGAAGTGCACACACATGACAACCCCACCCCACAGATCAAGCATTCAGGTGCCATCTCCACACTGAAATTTGGCTGCAGTAGATTCCCAACACTTTCTGTCTTTTGTCCTTGCGTTACACACTGACAGACTGTTGTTCATCCAACTGTTGATTATGTCTTCCCACTTGTGTCACTGTTTACCTTTTTCTTGCCTGCCTTCAACTCTTCCATCCACTATGGTTATTACTAGAATGCTATATCCAAAATATTTAACTTCTCTCTATTTTATTTCTTTCATCACCACACTTTTCATTCCCAGACTCCATGACCTCTGTATAGAACAGTTTCTGTTTCCATGAAATATGACCTATTCTTCTGGATGTCCACATCTCCAGGGCAACTTTCCGGAGAAAGTATCAGCAGACTACACCACACTGTACAGTCACCCCTAAGAGCTCATCACACGTACATGTAACAGGTCAACCTGAAAAATTGTATCAACAGCCAATACTACAGAGACCAGAGCACAGTCTTTCCAGACACAACATGTAACCCTAAACACACGCACCCCTAAACACACGCACCCCTAAACACACGCACCCCTAAACACATGCACCCCTAAACACATGCACTCCTAAACACACTCTTACACAGAATGGCCACACAGATAGTGATGTACTGCCAGAACTGTAGCAGACAGGAGGAGAATACAACCACCACCAACCCCCAGGGTAGAGAAAGAAGGCATCTTAATGACAGAAAACCATTACAGAAAATTGTTGTCCAGAAATCACAAGCACAGTGATCATATTTCAGATTTTCAAGATTCTCCAAGCCCCGTTCAATGATGTCGGAGATGGCGCCCTCATGCAGTCCATGGAGGAGTTATCAGACCAGAGGCACGCAGCATTCAGGCACCTGTGTCGTCTGTGTTACAGGCTTCTCAAGTTGTCATTCCAGAATTACAGAAAGAATCAGGTCAGTCCAGATGTTTCTGTGTCGTGTAATTCAAGCACGGGAGCCCTTTGTGTGCCCTGGGATGTGTTAGATGTAAGGTAAAAGTCAGGACCCTTTTACATAACTTAAGATGTATTGAGTATGTAGTGCTAGCCCCATGTTTCTGTAGACCAGTGGTCACTCAGTGGCTGATGTGGTCAGTATACCACCAGCTGCCTTCACTTCCTGGGCCATGTCCTGGTACCTGGTTTAGGCTAGGCTGACCTGGGAGACCAGATCACTTGCTAAACATCCACACCACATCAGGTTTGAACCCATGGCCTCTGGACTGGCAAGTGAGCATCTAGCCACCAGGATACTGTGGCTGCCATTGGGTATATATTGCTAACCCCACAGTTTTAGACCAGTCACACTCTGTGAATGATGGGAGTCAGTATCATGCTGCCAGCTTGACTTTCCACACACATTTATGGTACCATTTGAGGCTGTATCGACCCCGGGAGCCTAGGTCTATAAATTTTTTTTTACCTCAGTGAGGATTGAACTCATGATCACCAGCCTGGCAGGTAAAATTTGTTTGTTTTTTGTTGTTGCATATCCTATTTACAGGACATCGCTGTCAACACCAGCATTTTACTGTTGTTGTTGATGTCTTGGCAAACTTATGTTCAGTAGTTTGCCATTTGCTTTCTAAATGACCGGCTCCCATACCAACACATTAAAACCCAGCACAATGCAGTCTGCTACCAAATCGGTCGCAGCTGTGTTTCGAACGCAGGTAAGAATCGTGTCCGTAAAGCCCTTAGCCACAGAGACCGGCAGGTAAACTTTGATTGTGCAAAATACTTAATTGTTTCATCATGTCCAAACCCATCTGCCATAAGAAGTCACAAGTGTATGGCAGAATGTTTTACCATTTGTGAGAATGTAAAGTTAATCATTATACAGATATATCACTGTAAAACTCTAGGTAATGCTCAGGTTAACCTTTCCTTGCTAGGAGTATGTGGCAGCAAAACTGCAGTTCATGCAGCGGCAGATTGGGTATGATGTCCTGGCTGAAGACACCATCACTGCACTGCTTCATAACAACCGCAAGCTGTTGGAGAAACACATCAAGAAGCCAGAGATTGAGATGTTTGTCTCTCTGGTCAGGAGAAAGAAAGAACCCAGGTTAGTAGACCAGCGAGTGGGTTAATCTCATCACATCATGGCATCATCACCATATCATCACATCACGCTAACATAACAGACAATCACATACTGTTTTGTTATTTTAGGTTGATTCGTACACTGTAACATTACACCATATTGACACATGCTACCATCACTTTATATATCATCACATAGCACTGTGGAACATGATCACATTACATTAACTAATGGATCACATCACATCACTGTCACCTGTCGTCCCTGGGGGGAAGTGGAATCAACAAGCACACTTTTTTTAATTCCCTATCATCAGCTTGAGCGTCTGCCGGACCTTTGTCTACATAACCCCCTTTCAGTCTCTGGATCACTATCTCTCTCACTTCTTACCATAAGACCATACCCCTCTTCATATTCCTCCAGAAAATACCCACACAACTCTGGCTTCTAACAAATGATAAAATAATTTAATAAGAAAAGTGTCACGTGTGTGCAATGTATGTGTATAAATCTTCTGTAGTATAGTCTATTGTGTATGCGAGATGAGACCAGTTAGTTCAGGATCATTCATCATAGTGTCCGGCCATACCACAACACAACACAGCAAGTCAGAGGGACCTCACCAAATGAAGCGTCTCTCCGGCCAGGGGTTAACTTATTCCCGTTGCTCGTGGATAGTCTGGATGCCTGGTTACTAGTGCTGAATATGGCATAATACTGTCCATGAATCCGGAACACACGATGTACCTAATATGTCTGTAAAAATCCTGTAACTTAGGAACCTTTCCATCTATCACACATGATCTCAAAAAGAACCTACTGTCTTGTTGGACAATGTTATTGAATAAATCTCTTTGCTAATCCACCTCTCTATCTACTATTGTCATAGTCCATGGAGGTGTTTAAAGTTTCTTAACATCAACTGTCTTGGGCACTCAGTCACTGATAAACTAGCCCCTTTTATGATAAACACTCTTGGTTTAGACAAGACTAAGATTTGTGGAACGCTGTCCCATTGCCGAGTCCATTTAGCAGAACTGCACTCAGTGTGACTGCCATTGTCCACACCTCAGAGTAGCCATTTTGTTCTCGGGTACAGTAGAACCTTATGTAAACTATTCCAGTCCCGAATTGGAATCACACATTCACATCATGTACAAATGTCCGTTGCCTTTAAACAACACTGGACACTGTGGTTCCTTTTCTTATTTAGACTGGAACATCAGAATACTCCTTTTCTGTTCAATCCATCTCGCCCACTGTCTACAAATTTCTTTTTTTATCCAGACTGCCGAAAACAGTGTCTGAATGACGTCACTGACTTGGCTGGAATCCAGGCGCAGAGAAACTCTCCTCTTTTTCATTTTTCCGATCGGGGTAAACAGTATGCCGACTTGTCCCCCTTTGATCCGGACTTCCTTCTCCGGTATTCAAAGAATCTTGGTTGGCGTTTGATCTGGGAAACTTTTCCCTACAACAAAACGTTGTGGCGGCCTAGAGACGATTGTCTCTGTCAATCTATCATCCTGGTCGGCATCTCCAGTAATTTCGTGACAATTACCTCACATCACATATCATATCACATCACACTGTGACACCATACCACATCACCGCATCACACCACATCACATCTTAACATGACACCATCATATCACAATTTCACATCACATACTGACACCATATTACACCATGACATTACATCACACTGTCGCATCACATCTTCAAATCACATCACACCACAGCACATTACACATTGACACATCACATCACATCTTAACATCACACTATCAATATCATATTACATCTTCACATCTTACAATGACATCATATCACACCATAGCATCACATCACACCACCACAGCACATAATGATATTATGTTGAACAATGTCACTGCACATGGGGCACTCCCATCACATAATGACATCAGATCATCACCATGTACCACACACCAGATCATACTGTAGCACCACATACAAATATCAGCCATGTTTCCACTGTGATCAATCATTGGATCACTTGTCTGCCCAGTGTTAAAGTAAAAGTTGTTGCTCGTTTGGTCAGTCAGACAATGTAATTAGTTCATTCATTCGTTTCTTCTCTTATCTAGTCCAGTGACTGCATGAGTTGAGTTTCTGTCCTCAGGTTTCTGGACTATCTGGCTGACCTGTGTGTCTGCAGCCGAGTGGCCATCCCCATCACCCAGGAACTCATCTGCAAGACCCTGCTAGCTCCGGAGAACCAGGACATCCTCATTGAGACCAGGTTGGTAACCCTTCGTTAATTGACAGAAGTAAGGCCCATACGAAGACAGACTTGTGTTTGTGGTGGTTCTCAAGCTAAGGGTATATTGTGTCAGTACGATTGGGAGTAGCATCCTATTTCACATGTCACATGTGGATGATAAACCTGGCTAATGAAGATGCTTTTTGTTGGGGTGTCTAGTTGGTCATGCGTCTAAGTACACTTCTTCCTGCAGCGAGGCGCTGTCATCATTTGGAGGTGACAGTATAAATCCTGGTCTGTAACTATAGCTTTCAATATTTTTGTTGTCTAGTACGTCCTCTAGTATCTACTTCTTTCTTTTACTTCTATAAGTGTGAAACAATACATGTGTTTATTTATGTTGTCTGTTGCATCCTCTAGTCTTTACTTCTATAAGTGTGAAACAATACATGTGTTTATTTATGTTGTCTGTTGCATCCTCTAGTCTTTACTTCTATAAGTGTGAAACAATACATGTGTTTATTTATGTTGTCTGTTGCATCCTCTAGTCTCTACTTCTTTCTTCTAATTCTGTGAGCGTGAAACAATACATGTGTATTTATTTATGAACCATCCTAGTCCAGAGAGACATGAGATCTGCAGACCTCCACATGAAGCTTGTCTGTTGTTTGCTCTTGTAGGTTGATTCGCACACAGATGGAGTACGAGATGCCCACTGATGGGGAGGAGGGGATTGTCATGACCATGGATGAGGACGATGAGGTGGTGCTGTTCTGGGACCCCTCGTACAAGTCCATGGACGAGAACATCAAGGACACCCCTGTGATGCAGTATCCGGGCATGGAGTACCGGTGCCAGAAGGGCATCCGGGAGCTGGCCATGGGGGCAGCCGACAACATCAAGTCTGACAAGGAGATCCTGGACTATTACAGGTAGTGGCAGGCGAGAGATGGGGGGGATGGTGTGGAGTGGATAATGTTGTGTGTAGTATGGATAATGAAGTGTGTAGAGTGGACAATGATTGTGTACAGTGGATAATGTAGGATGAATGGTGGATAATGTCGTTGGGAGGATAATGTATTTATGGTGGATAATGATGTGTATACGATAGATAGTGATGTTTGCAGGATTGATATTGATGTGTATGGCGAATAGTGATGTATGTACTGTGAATAATATTGAAGGCAAGGTTGTTAATGATGTGTGTAGAGTGGATAATGTGTTTGAGTTGGATAATGATGTGAGTAGAGTTAGTTATGATTTGTGTAGGGTGGATAATGATGTGTGGAGGGTGAGTTATGATTTGTGTAGGGTGGATAATGAGTGTATAGGGTGGATAATGATGTTTAAATATTGAGCACAACCCACTACTGGCAACGCCGATCGCATTCTGGTATGAACCTAAGGCCTATCCACGTCAATATGGAAGCACTATACTCGAGTTTCGCCCTCATTTGAGCTCGTCAGTAGTGCATATCCCTGACCGGATCCGGAAACAGTCACGGATCACGCGTGTGAAGCGGGTATGTAACCACGCGGCACACACTGGACACACCAAATTATCACAACAGAACATCACAACGCTACCCATCGTAGGCTATGCTCAAGATTGCCCAATCGTCGCGACCGACGTCCGTCAATCGATGGGACCCGAACGATCAGGACTTCTCACTGGCAAGGAACACCAGGCCTCCTAAATCCAGTGAGCAATAATAACTTGATTATGTGGTTGTTTCGGGATTTGAAATTTAAATATTGAGCACAACCCACTACTGGCAACGCCGATCGCATTAAGTGCTTCCATATTGACGTGGATAGGCCTTAGGTTCATACCAGAATGCGATCTGCGTTGCCAGTAGTGGGTTGTGCTCAATATTTAAATTTCAAATCCCGAAACAACCACATAATCAAGTTATTATTGCTCACTGGATTTAGGAGGCCTGGTGTTCCTTGCCAGTGAGAAGTCCTGATCGTTCGGGTCCCATCGATTGACGGACGTCGGTCGCAGCGATTGGGCAATCTTGAGCATAGCCTACGATGGGTAGCGTTGTGATGTTCTGTTGTGATAATTTGGTGTGTCCAGTGTGTGCCGCGTGGTTACACACCCGCTTCACACGCGTGATCCGGGACTGTTTCCGGATCCAGTCAGGGATATGCACTACTGACGAGCTCAAATGAGGGCGAAACTCGAGTATAGTGCTTCCATATTGACGTGGATAGGCCTTAGGTTCATACCAGAATGCGATCGGCGTTGCCAGTAGTGGGTTGTGCTCAATATTTAAATTTCAAATCCCGAAACAACCACATAATCAGGATAATGATGTGTTTAGGATGGACAATGATGTGTGTAGAGTGAGTAATAATGTGTGTTGGGTGGATAATGATGCATTTCCTGTGAATAATGATATATATAGGGTGGATACTGATGTGTGTCCTGTGGATAATGATGTATATAGGGTGGATAATGATGTGTAGGATGGACAATGATGTGTGTAGAGAGTAATAATTTGGGTTGGGTGGATAATGATGTGTGTTCTGTGAAAGAAGAATGCTCTTGAAGGCAACACACCTGCCTGCCCTTGGCCTGACACTCCACGCTGGATGCCCAGACATGGCATCCATGTAAGTCCTTCAGTGAAGACGTGCCTATGCCCGGTGTCCACTCCTGGCTTGCTATTACATTGTTATTGTGATCATGTGACCAGACAGGAATTCTTTATTTCATACAGACACCAGTTGGACTTGTTTTCTTACATGTGCCTGGATAGACAGTACCTGGCCATCAATAAGCTCAGTGAATCCCTGGACGTGGAGCTCATTCTTAAGTGAGTATTTATGAAGGGATGTTTGTGGTCAAGGACTAGCACAACCACCTTCAGTCATGGAGGTGAAGAGTTTGATTCCCTGGACTGGGCTTTGTATGGTAATTGAGAACTATTGTTTTGTTTGTTTGTGCTACTTCTTCTAGTCCACTTGACTGATTTTTGTGTGTGGATTAGCTTTCCCTATTACCAGTGTCCCTCACCATCAGGCAAACCCACTGCGACTTCTGATGTACTTGTAATTTACATCCTCAAGTCAAGGGCGAGAAGTCAACATTTGAGTCCAACTGACTGGTATAAGGGTTGAACTCACTAACTCAGTATCAGCACACAGGAAATTTAAGAGTGTGCTCTCTTATCCACTCAGCCATGCTGTCCTCCATGATTTTATATAAAATATACAAGACTGCAAGTCCTATTTTCCTCACGCCATCAGTTAAAAGAGGGATGACGAGTACAATCTGGCCAAGTGACAGTCAGGCTGAAAATAGGAAACAGAGTGAGTGCTGACAAGTCTGCTTATATAGCAGACAGTATGAGAGAATAGGAAACAGAGTGAGTGCTGACAAGTCTGCTTATATAGCAGACAGTATGAGAGAATAGGAAACAGAGTGAGTGCTGACAAGTCTGCTTATATAGCAGACAGTATGAGAGAATAGGAAACAGAGTGAGTGCTGACAAGTCTGCTTATATAGCAGACAGTATGAGAGAATAGGAAACAGAGTGAGTGCTGACAAGTCTGCTTATATAGCAGACAGTATGAGAGAATAGGAAACAGAGTGAGTGCTGACAAGTCTGCTTATATAGCAGACAGTATGAGAGAATAGGAAACAGAGTGAGTGCTGACAAGTCTGCTTATATAGCAGACAGTATGAGAGAATAGGAAACAGAGTGAGTGCTGACAAGTCTGCTTATATAGCAGACAGTATGAGAGAATAGGAAACAGAGTGAGTGCTGACAAGTCTGCTTATATAGCAGACAGTATGAGAGAATAGGAAACAGAGTGAGTGCTGACAAGTCTGTTTATATAGCAGACAGTATGAGAGAATAGGAAACAGAGTGAGTGCTGACAAGTCTGCTTATATAGCAGACAGTATGAGAGAATAGGAAACAGAGTGAGTGCTGACAAGTCTGCTTATATAGCAGACAGTATGAGAGAATAGGAAACAGAGTGAGTGCTGACAAGTCAGCTTATATAGCAGACAGTATGAGAGAATACACAGTTGTGTGTGGGTGGGGGAACATTTCAGTGGATATCTCAGAAACATATATATACTTACATATAGATATACAGATGTATGTGTGTGTGAGTATGTGTGTGTGTGTGAAAGAGAGAGAGAGAGAGTGAATGAGTGAGTAAGAGAGAGAGAGAGTGAGATAGAACGAACAAACAAATTTTATTTTCAAAGGTTCACAAATTGGGCATGCATTTACATTCAGCTCTTCCAGTCACTCATCTTTCATTCATCAATTGTGCATGTTATATTCACATATAATATATTCGCCCGTGTGTTGCCGGGGCCCATACGGGGGAGCAAAGAATAGTAACACTGTTGCCTACCATGCACGTCGTAAGAGGCGACTAAGGAGGCTATGGTTCCGTCGCCTTGCTACTGAGTGAGTGTGTGGCGTGACACTGTGAGCTGTGAATTTTGCGTGGAATGTTTTTACCTCTGTTCGCAGTTTGTAGTGTGAACTGCATGTTCGGAACGATGGCGGCCGGCTGTTGCTAGATTGACTGGTTTGCCTTTTCGGTTCACGAGTGCATTTTTCAGGAGACTCCTGGGTCATCGCTGGAGCTACGGAGTTCGTGCTTTGTGCGACGCTTTCGGCGGGTCGCCCTGCGGAAAGACACCGAGCCATATGGGATAAAGCTTGGGTAGATGAAGTCTTTCTAGTGACTGCCGTTTCCATCGACAATTAACTGTATTTCTCATGGAAGACTTTTGTGTTGGCATTCTGGTGGCGGCTGTAGCGAAACCCCAGTGGCCCATGTCCTCATACCTATCCGCTCAATTCCTTCGGAGTGGGATTCTCTGGAGTACTTTCATAACCCGAGCATTTGACACGAATACTTTGAAATCTATCTGTTCTTCGGGAAAACCCAATGGCGCGCCTTGCACCAAATATGACCTAGGGTAATGGTTTGGGCGTGAAAAGTCCGTTGTCAACCTTGTCGGTTGTGGTCGGCACAATGTATTAAAGTTTTAAAGAATTTTACAGATAAAGTGCCGCATCCTACGGCTGGGATATGAAAGGTAATTTTAGATTAATAGGTCCTGCCAGACCTGGGCATATTAAGCTTGGTCGTCTCAAATAATGAGACGATTTGGTGAAACGGCAGTCTTGCCAATTTGGCTAAGCGTCTAGATCTGGGCATGGCGGGGGAACAAATCGGGGCAATATCTTTTCCCAGATGATGTCGCATATTCTTGGCGGCGGATAAGGGGGTGGGGGGCTATCTTTCTTCCTATGGCTTTACCTCTGTTTAGTGTCATCTTTCATTTGAATATAAACATTCTATAGCTATGGCATGTCGAGGGGAAGGGCTCCGTGGGGACCGGTTCCACCCATCTGAGTTATATCTTCTTGAGCCAGAAGAGGCGATCCACTGTGCTATCTCTTTCGTCTTTCGGCTGATGGGGGGGCCAGGTGGACCGGGTGGTTCCTGGTCGATAGGAGGATGTTGGGAGTATAAATGGACTTCCCTGTCTCCCTGAGAGAACCTGAACTCATCTGAATATATGGGTTATGTGAGACACGGCCGATACATTGCGGTGACAGCTCAGACAAGAGCGGCGGCCGGACAGGGTAGTTTCCTCTTTCCTGTTCTTGCTAGGGATGGGGAGGGAGATTCACTACGGTCCATACAGACCCACTATTATGATATTAGTTAAGAGTAGGAAACATACATAATTACGCACACTACTCCACAATAGCTTTGTCGTGAGAAAGGCAAGGTTTGCAAGTGAGAGGGAAGCTTGAGAAGGTATGTGCCCAATATTAATAAAGGCATGGTATGAGTGTGGAGAGGAGTGTGGTATGAAGATAATTGAATACTAGGTAATTGTATGGATTTTATGTATGGCAACCGACATGCTGAGACCATTGGAATCTCCATGCCGGATGTATCTGAAGTTTACACCAGAGGCTCTCAAAATTGTTTTAACTTTACAGGATCCTTCTTTTGACGGCGAATATAGCCGGAAGTTTCGACAGAGCATCGACATAGAACATTATGTTTACTATGAAGTCCCTGCTGCTGTTGGGCTATACCATATAGAACCACGGCGGGCCCGAACGAATACTTTCAGACACCTCGGCAGGCGTTTCGTTGAGCTGGGATCGAGTATGTTTGCATTTTGGGCTAGATCCCGCCTAAGTCATGGACACACCCGTACATATATCCTATTTATTCTCCTTGAGTATTTCCCCACCAAAATTGTGCCCCGTGATCCCAGGGCACTTTCCCTAACCATTGGACACACTACATTCTTGTAGGACACGGAAACTTGGAATCCTGGATTTATGGAACCCTGTTGTTCGAACAACCTACGCGGGAAATAAAGACCAGTGAACTTGCCATGAGGTGGTTGTGAATTCATGGGACAATATGGAAAACGATGAGCTAGGAGATTTATATTTGTGTTGATATTGTATGGACTAGTTTTCTCTCTAGATTGTGTGTAGATGTTTATGAGTTAATTGTCAGTTTTTTTTTTCTGTGCTGTTATGTATTGAGTTATTAAATTTACAATTACAAATATGTTGAAGAATGTCATGTTGTATGCGTGTCAGCCAGAACGACCCTGCAGGAAATAGGTCCTGAGGTCGAATAGAGAGTGACAGTGAGTCCGGGGGAAACGGAGGAGGGTTGGCAGGGAAAGACCTATTTAAAGCCAGGGCTATGAAATATACATGAGAAAATTGAGACATAGTTATTAGGGACCCTCCACTTAGCTTGTTACAGCGGCATTATGCACAGTGTACCTGCGCGGGCTGTTGGCTTGCCGATACTCCTGTCTGTTCCATTGTTCACATAGGGCAGTGATGAGCATTTTGTGTGATATTCACTGGCACAGGAACGGAGCATAATGGGGACGACCCGTTGCCGTGAAGTTGGAACTGCGACTGACTAACTAACTAACTATTTTCACATAGGAAACATCAAATAAATGTTGTAAACATAAACAATACATATTACCATGTTATGAGACAAACAGACACACATACACACACACATTCATAAACACATACGCACATATACATACCTGCATACATATTTACATCATTTGCACAAACTCTCACAGGTATGCACACAATAACATACAAATACACACTCCCTCGCATAGACTGCATGCATACACACAAACATACACACACACACACACACATATACACACATACACATCACAAACAGAGAGAGAAGAGAATTGTATGACATGTGAAGAAAATTAAGATTTGATGTACCGGATGAAAATATACATTCCATAATCTGTGAAAAAGTCATGTTGACCATTGCAGTGTTCCCGTTGTCAGGGTGTATGGTTTGTTCATTTTCCCTCCTCCATTTAGGTGCATGGCAGACGAGTCCTTACCTCCAGACCTGCGAGCTGCCTTCTGTCGTCTGATGTTGTCCATGCATGTGGACCGGGACCCCCAGGAGCAGGTCAAACCGGTCAAGTTTGCTCGCCTCTGGTCGGAGATCCCCCAGAAAATATCCATTGAGGAGTAAGTCTATTTCTATACATTCCTGTATGTCTGTAAATTCATGACACAGATGCCGTTTGTCATTGTTGCATATATTTATTTCCACATTAAAGTTGTCATTTTTAGTTTGACTCGTTTAGCTTAAGTTTGCTTAGAGTAGTTTAAGTTTTGTGGTTTTGTGATGTTTGTATTGTTTAGCAAGTTAATTTCACTAACGTGTGTACAGAAGGTCATCGTTATGTGCTGTACTGGTGTACAAGATTTTATGTACATGTTGCTGATTGCCTAGTTATATAATGTACACCACTTACGTATAGAGTTAATTGTCTCGTTATATGCTGTACAAGTGTACACCACCAAACATATACAGTGCTGATTGTCTCATATACTGTAGTAGTGTACAGCACGCCACGTACACAGTGCTGAATGTCTCATTGTATGCTGCTGTTGTGTACACCACTTTACACACACAGTGCTGATTGTCTCATTATATGTTGTACTAGTGTACTTCACTTCACGTACAAAGTGCAGATTGTCTGTGAGCATGTGAATAATGCAGGTGAACAGATAGACTATCGTGGTCTAGAGAGGGCTGTAAGGGGTGGTCAGTCGTCATTCATAGGTAAAGCAAGATGGACATATAAACAGATTGCAATGGGCACCATTAGTATTGGAACTCTTCGCTGGCAGTTGAAGATGAGGACTGAGCGATTATGGGAATGCCCTGAGTGCAATAATGTCGGTTCTTGGCTCAACTCATCTCATGTTGTAGTAGCGTACTTCACATACACAATGCTGGTTGTCTCATTATACGCTGTACCAGTGCACGTATACGGTACTCATTGTCTACAGCTGGTTGGTTTGTTTGTGAAGTTCTCTGCGTTGAGTTATTCACTCATACACAAACTAATAAAATTCGGGATTGTTGATGATTTGGTTTCACCCCAGTAAGCAAATAGTGCATCCATTCCAAGCATACTTTGAGTCCTTCACATGGGTGTGCAAGCTTAGGGTGTGGATTGTTACCATCACCATAGGGAATTGATGAGAATCTACTGCCATCTCAGCAGGCTTTACAAGAGTGATGATTATGTTGTTTTCTCCCACACGCACACATTCCACACCCACTATGCATGCACACACCAGTGCGTGTATGCACGCGCTCACACACACAGTATAATTGTCATGTTTAGCAATAATTATGGTTTTGTAGTTGTTAACCAGATAACAGCAAGATGTACCGATGACCTTCTGTATTTAGTTCTGACAAACCAAATCATCATGTGTGCGTGCATTTTCACCATTGGCATCATCGTTGACATTGTCTAACCATTTATTTGTTAGTCTGTGGAACACAAGGGCAATTATAGATGTCTATTACTAATTTCTGTTTCAGTTTTTAATTAATTAACTTTGGCCTTGTTTTCACTCTTTTTTCCAGGAAGTAGTTTAACTTCACATTGATAAATGTTCCAGAGTACATTTAAACTCACTTTAAGCCTTGTTTCTGAGTCATAAATTAGAACAACTATAAATAGCAAAGGCAGATGGTTCTAAACAACTAACTTGCCAGTTTGGCTACTTGAATTTGGAACTGTTTATTGCTAAGTTGCCAGTTTGGCCATTTGAAATTGCAACTTTTTATGGCTAACTTGCCAGTTGGCTACTTGCAACCAGAATCTCCTCTTTCCTTAATTTCTTTTTCCTTATTCATTACTTTCTTTCTTTTGCCTTTTCTCTCTGGCTTTCTTCTTACCATTGTCCTTATCTTCCATAATATGGTCCCTGTAAGAATACAGCCCTGTGCTGTGCATCTAGCTGACAGGATTATCAAGTCAGTTTGGTGTGTGGTTTTATCTGTTTCACTTTATGTATTTATTTGTATGTTTTTTTCACTACACATAGCTACTACGGATATTGGTAAATAAAAGTTACAGAGATAGATGGAGTCCCTGATGCAGCCTTCAGTGTTTCACCTTTTATGATGTCACATGACATGGCTTGTACAAGGATAATTGTGTCTGCTCCTTTAAATAAACTGAAAGCTGTAGACAGTTTTGTGCATTCTAAATGTCTTCCAATACATAAAATGTAATACACTTTTATAACTGAAGATATTAGTCAAAACTGCCAGTGCTATTCACAATCATAACTCTGCCCCAAAATGGTACGCATTTATTATGATTTTTGGGTATTTATCAACGAGTTCATTCTGTTCAACACCAGAAGTTTATTTTATTAACTTGTGAAAGCCAGAAAGCCAGTTTTTTTGTTTGCCTGGTAATCACATGGCTAGTAACTTTCATCAACTCTTTGTTTCATTAGCTCTCAATTTAACCTTTCTAAGTTTCTTTTATAAATATGCATTACACTAGTATGTCATGTTATACAAACATTGTGAAAATAACAAACATGAAATTGAAACTGTATATGTAATCTCAATGAGACACAATAATCTATCACCAAATATGGAGAAATGCCACACCCTGTAAGGAGTAACAAACAACACTTGAGACGCTCAACATGAAATAAAATACATCTTCATAAAGGAGTAGTTCTACAGTGGATGGAATCTTCCTATGGCAAGCCTAGAAGTGGAAGAGCAGATATGTTACCTAAAGAAGTAGTCCTCCGGACAGGAGAACTATTTTCCATCTAGAATAATTAAATTATCTTCCACATAAAAAAGACTATATTAAATCTCTAAAAAAACTAAAGTGCTACATAGAACCTGTTTTGCTGTATGGCAGTGAATCTTGGAACGTAAAGGAACAAATTAGGAAGAACTTGGAAGCAACAGAGATGTGGTTCTTAAGACAAATGTTGCAAATTCCTTGGACTGCCAGAGTAACTAACGGCAGTTGTCTGAAAGAGGCTAATGAAACTAGAACATTATATACAAAACTAAGAAAGACAAACAGCTTTCTTTGGTCATGTCATGAGAAGAGAGGCATTGGAGAACATCGTGACAAATGGAAAGATCGAGGAAGAGAGGCAGAGGCTGACCAATAAAAATGATGCTGGACGGATTGAGACAGTGGCATGGAGGAATATCAGCAGCAGAGTTGATTCAGAACACCAAAGACCGAGATCTGTGGAGAGCCATGAGCGCTTACACCAGGTGGCATGGCACATGATGTTGATGAAGAAAACTGACCCAACAATGAGACAACTATTACTATCTTGATTGAGAAAAAGAGGTTCTCCTGTTATGTATCAGAACAGGACACAACAGACGGAACAGATTGAAGTTGGTCCTGTCACTTGTGTTCACATGTGGACTGGCAGAATGGACAGCCCTTTAAAGACTACTATGTGTGTCTTCACTTGTGGACTGGACATTGCACCAGTGACAAACATTCACACAAACATATTTGGTAGTCTCAACAAGCTTCCAAATACAGCAACATACATTAAACAATAAAACAGGATTCTTGTGTAAACATTACAACAGGCAGACTAGAAAAAAAAAAAGCAGAAAAAGAGATACAGAAAAAAAAGAGGAAAACAAAGTAACGAAAGCGGAAGAAGGCAAGGGTAGAAAACTTGGAGAATCCATAATGACATCACACATACGTCGCACACATGTCAGGCTACATTTGAAATTAGGAAACCTACCCACAAAAGATTATATACAGCATATGATCCCAATCCAGATCTGCTGAGTTAGTTTGTCTGTTATTACACGTAAACATGTCAGATTGCATGTCAAGTCTAGATCTCTGTTTTCCCATTTTAAAAAAGTCTACATTTCTGTTTCTCACATTTGAAATAGCCTAGATATAAGTTTTTCATATTTGAAAAAGCCTATATTTCTATTTTTCGCAATCGTCAAAGCAACATTTGTCGATGAGAAAGTATACCATCATGAGGCTGCATCAGTGGAATCCTCTCTGCTCCATATCCTGTTCTCCTCCACTAGAGACAGCAGCAGTGTTCCCTCCACCACCCAGATCACACCCACAGCTGTTTGTTAGCTGAGTTCACTGACCAATATACGCCAGCTTGACCACCCTGTGCGTCCATCCTCACCACAGTATTATTGTAGCATATATTCATATTCTTATATTGTTGTTGTTATTGCAGATATGAAAGTTGTAAAAACAGTGAAACGTAGGTGATCTAGTTCATTTGTTTGTGCAGCCCTCAACTAATGGCTTATATGTATATGTTTTCATTGCTGTCTCTTTCTGTATTCCTGTTTCAACTATCATACATTTTGCTGTTTGTTTTTCTTATCTGTGGCATTTTATTGTCATCTCTTGCAGATGTTGTCACTCTTTGCTTTGGGAGTTCCATATTGGACAATGTCTCAGACAGTCTGTGCAGTCCTTACTCTGTGACAGATTATTGTCATCTCTTAAGATGTTGTCACTATTTGCTTTGGGAGTTCTGTATTGGACAGTCACAGACAGTTTGTGCTGTCCTTAACTCTGTGACAGATTATTGTCATCTCTTACAGATGTTGTCACTCTTTGCTTTGGTAGTTCCGTATTGGACAATGTCATCGACAGTTTGTGCTGTCCTTAACTCTGTGACAGTTTATTATCATCTCTTACAAATGTTGTCACTCTTTGCTTTGGGAGTTCAATATTGGACAATGTCACAGATAATGTCTGACACCCACTTTATGCTGAGGCCCAACTGGAGGCATGAACCAAATCCCCGTCCCAGAGATTACACCCTGGGTAACTGGTGCAGGAACCTGGGTGTGTGGCTGTAAAGCTGACCGCCTGGTTTTGTGCCAAGTTGGGGGAGGAGATAAGCAAGCCAGGAAAGCAGTTGGACAGAACTCCTCGTTGTTAAACTACGACCTAAAATATGTGAAGTCCTGGAATATTCCACACTCATATTCAGTTTCTGACACGTGGTGCATACTAACTGTTATCTTTCTTGCTTTTCCTTTATTTTCTTTGATGACTTCCTTCAGTATTCATTGTCAAAGCTTTTATTGCCTCTTACTGTGGTTTTCCTGTACCTGTTTTTCAGGACTTTTCTACACCTTTTTCCCTCATGGTTTTCTTATACCTTCTCCCTTGTTTGCTTGTTTTTCTTACATCATATTTCCCGTGTGTTGCCGGGGCCCATAAGGGAAGCAAAGAATAGCAACACTGTAGCCTACCATGCATGTCGTAAGAGGCGACTAAGGAGGCTTGATGGTTCTGTCGCCCTGCTACTGAGTGAGTGCGTGGCGCGACACTGTGAGCTGTGAGTTTCGTGTGAAATGCTTTTGAATCTGCCCGAGGTTTTTTGGAACGTGACTGCATGTTCGGAGCGATGGTAGATGGCTATGTCCCAGAGTTGACCGGTTTTTGCCTTATGCAGAAATGCGTGGCTGCTGGGCTTCTGATTGACTGCCACTGCCATCGACGATGAACTGTATTTTAGTGGACTGTGTGGGTAAACATCTAGGAAACATCCAGATGGGAAAATGACTGCCAATTCCATCAGAGATGAACTGGGTGTTTCGTTGGGGACTATTGTGGTGACATTCTGGCGGCGGCATTATGCACAGTGTATCTGTGCGGGCTGTTGTTTGTCGAGACTCCTGTCCTTTCCACTTTTCACATTGGGCAGTGGGGAGCGTTTTGTGCGATATTCACTGGCACAGGAACGGAGCATAATGGGGACAACCCGTTGCTATGAGGTTGGAACTACGACTAACTAACTAACTAACATCATATTTCATATTTATCTTGTATATTCAGACATCTTGTTATAAACTGTCCTGATTTTTATGCACTTTGTTTCATAGTCTTACTGTATTATCTCACATTTTTATTTCTTGTTGATTTGCCCATTATGTTTTATGTTATTTTTTCATTTGAAGTGTTCTTACCATTGACATCCATGCTGGTGTTCTCCTATCCCTATTTTCCAGCTGTGATTATCCACCCTGTTAAATGTCCTTTCATTTTATTATTACCACTCTTTGTTGTTGAGACGCAGTATATGCACATTATGTTCACTGTTGTATATTATCCTCATAGTCTGGTGTCTCCCACCTGTTCATTCTGGACACTAGCTGTGGGTTATATTTGGATGCATGTCCAGATCATAGATTATTTGAAACATGCTAGTATAGACATATATATATATATATATATATATATATATATATATATATATATATATATATATATATATATATATATATATATAAATGTTGCATCCTTGCAGGACGCTGCGGCCAACCCCAACCCCAGGTTGATCTTTAGGCATGTTTACATTCAGTAGTTTGCCATTGCTTTCTGAATTGGAAATCAGCACTGAAGTCCAGCCAGCCGGTGTAGGGCTTGATCCCACTACCCTGCCATCAGTGCACCAGAAGTTAAGGAGCTAGAGTGCTCTTACCCTTTTGGCCACATTGGCTGCTTATACCGGGTGTTTGTAAAGTCTCACTACACTTTATATTTAGAACAATTTTGAAAAATGAAGTACATGACATCATACAAAGCATAGTCACTGCTATGGTCTAATGCTGTTTTGGGGAAGCTGGAGAGTACCTATGAAGTATTCATTATAACTTATTCAACAAAGTTCTTACCGTAATACAATGAGGAGGTTGTTTATCAGGAAATCTTGCTATAAATCTTTGAACAATCATCCGTGTTTATCGGCCACCATTTCAAAACACTTGTTAAAGAAAAAAAATTATTTCTTCCGTTGTTAACACCATTCTGTTTGGAGTGCAAAGAATTACTCCAGCAGATGACATCCATTTGCTGTATATTGCTTCACGATGGACTGTGGACATTTTTTGCTGACGCCAGTTACTTCATTTTTCAAAATTCTTCTACATACAAAGTGTAGTGAGACTTTACAAACACTGTATATATATATATATATATATATATTGTGTGTGTGTGTGTGTTAAATATGTAAAGGAGTGCATTTGCTTTGCACCATGGCATATTGGGACACTGTCAAGGAAAAAAACAAAAAAAAACAAGTCCTGTAACAAAAATTGTGAAGTGTATTTGGACTGTCACATATTTGTAGCCCTTTTAAACGAATTTTTTTACAGCGAACTGCGTTGTGGTAAACGCTCCCAAGGTGGCCAGAGGAAGCGCTTTAAAGACACTCTGAAAATTTCACTGAATGCTTTTGGAATTCATCATGACACCTGGGAGGCTGCAGCCAGAGACCGAAATTCGTGGCATGCATCATTACGCAAAGGTGCAGTCATATGTGAGGCAACCAGGACTGCAAGAGCTGTGAAGAAAAGGCAGGACAGAAAAACCACTGCAGGAAA